>VUYV01000135.1:2515557-2582540 GCA_008711295.1 Anarhynchus alexandrinus
GTCTGTCCCCATCTTTCTTATAAATCCTCTTTAAGTACTGAAAGGGTGCTGCCAACTCCCTCAGTACTCGTGGGTGCATCCCATCGGGGCCCATGGATTTGTGGGTGTTGAGTTTTCCTAAATGATCTCTAACCTGATCCTCCTCAAACAAGGGGAAGTCTTCCCTTTTCCAGACTTTTTCTCTTACCTCCAGGGCTTGGGATTCATGAGGGTCTGCCTTAACAGTAAAGGCTGAAGCAAAGAAGGCATTCAGTAATACCGCCTTCTTTGCATCCTCCACCACCAGGGCACTCACCTCATTCAGTAGTGGGCCCACATTTTCCCTAGTCTTCTTTTTGCTACTGATGTACTTGAAGAAGCCCTTCTTGTTGTCCTTGACATCCCTTGCCAGATTTAATTCCAAGTGGGCCTCAGCCTTCTTCACTGCATCTCTGCATACTCTGACAACATTCCCATATTCCTCCCAAGTAACCCATCCTTTTTTTCACATTCTGTGAACTTCCTTCTTCCATTTGAGTTTTTCCAGAAGCTCCTTGTTCATCCATGCAGGTCTCCTTCCTCCTTTGCTTGATTTCTTAGTCATAAGGATGCACCAAGCTTGATCTTGGAGGAAGTGGTGCTTGTATATTAACCAGCTGCCTTGTACTCCCTTCCTTCTAGATCCTTAGCCCATGGGATTCCTCCAAGCAGAGGAGTCTGTGAAGAATCCTTAAAAATGTAATTTTAATTATCTAAATATCATGATATATAAAGAAAATGTGTTCACAATATTTTTTCTTTTAAATATTTTAAACTATTTCAATTTTGAATGTAGCAGACATATGATTTATAACCAACTATGTGTTTTCTGAATATATTTTAGTTATGGAATACTGTAACATGTTCTACCTGGGAAAGAATATACAATCACATTTAAAAAAAACCAACAGCAAAACACCCCATTGTAACCACCACCATCAGAATAACAAGCTCTATGTTAAATTAAAAGCACTTGAGAATGTTCTGTGACCTCAATTATCAAATTACTTCTTGCCTTTTAATATGTCAACTACTGAGACACCATCACAAGACCTGTTTTCCAGACTGTCAGCAATATTCACTTTGTGAAACACAAGATTTCATAATATTTCATTTTGGATATCCAAAAACTGACACATCCTAAAACCAATAGTCAGGTTAGAACACTCCCTTTTATATAGGTTTATAGCTTTAAATCTCCAGTGCTCCTGTATAACAAGCTTAAAATCTGTTTTCCCACTTCATCCATTTTCTAATTGGATAGATTGGTGTTCAGCTCTCACTATCATAGAATCATAGAATAGTTTAGATTGGAAAGGACCTTAAAGATCACCTAGTTCCAACCGTCTTGCCATGGGCAAGGACACTTCCCACTAGACCTGGTTGATTAGTACCTCACATCTCACATCTCACGGAATCACGGAATCACAGAATCATGGAAGGGAATCACGGAAGTTGGAAGGGACCTCTAGAGATCATCTAGTCCAACTCCCCTGCCAAAGCAGGATTGCCTAGAGCACATTACTCAGGACTGCATCCAGGCGGGTCTTGAAAATCTCCAGAGAAGGGGACTCCACAACCTCCCTGGGCAGCCTGTTCCAGTGCTCTGTCACCCTAACTGTAAAGAAGTTTTTCTGTGTATTTGAACGGAACTTCTTATGTTCCAACTTGTGCCCATTGCCCCTTGTCCTGTCATTGGGAACCACTGAAAAGAGTCTGGCTCCATCCTCCTTCAACCCACCCTTTAGAAACTTGTACGCAGTAATAAGGTCTCCCCTCAGCCTTCTCTTCTCCAGGCTTTCTCTCAGCCTTTCCTCATAAGGGAGATGCTCCAATCCCTCAATCATCTTAGTTGCCCTACACTGGACTCTCTCCAGCAGTTCCCTGTCCCTCTTGAACTGGGGAGCCCAGAACTGGACACAGTATTCCAGTTGTGGCCTCACCAGTGCAGAGTAGAGGGGGAGAATGACCTCCCTCGACCTACTGGCCACACTCTTCCCTATGCAGCCCAGGATTCCATTGGCCTTTTTGGCGACAAGGGCACATTGCTGGGTCATGGATAATTTACTATCTATCATGGATAATTTACTATTTACTATCTACATGGATAATTTACTATCCTACTATCTGAGGACCTTCTCCTCAGAACTGCTTCCCAGCAGATCCACCCCTAACCTATACTGGTGCCCAGCATTCTTCCTCCCCAGGTGCAGGACCCTGCACTTGCTTTTGTTGAACCTCATTAGGTTCTTCTCTGCCCAGCTCTCCAGCCTGTCCAGGTCACGCTGGATGGCAGCACGGCCCTCTGGAGAGTCAGCCACCCCTCCCAGTTTGGTATCATCAGCGAACTTGCTGAGGATACACTCTGTCCCCTCATCCAGGTCATTAATGAACATATTGAACAAAATTGGACCGAGTATTGACCCCTGGGGAAGATTTCAGTCTCTGTTAATGTGTATTTTTCTATTATACCTTTATCTTAGAAAAAAAGACAAAAAAACAGTGAAACCCCCAAGAAAAAGTTACCTTTCTTTGTCTCTACTCAAAGATACCTCACTTATTTAATATGATAAACATTTTATGACACAGATCAAATTTAGCAATTCCTTGCTGGACTATAGTGTTTTTATTTTCTTTATAGCATAATCCCATTAATGACATTTTTAGATATTAAGTTAAATTTTCTCTGGAAAGATTAATACTAGAGATGTCTATAAACCATTATGTTCACCTCAAGCCCCCTAAAATGTGGAAAGTAAAAAAAAAGTTGTGATTTTTTTCTTCCATGACACGAAATATTCTTTGTAAAAACAGAGGAACATGTCTATGATGTTGACAGCAATATTTCTGGCAATAAATGTGTTCTATTCATTGTCTGAAGCTTCTGATCAACCTACAAAAATTAATTAAATGCTTTATTCATCTCAAGTATGTGAAATTTTGCTAAAGCATCAGAACCTAAAAACGATTACTAACTTCTTGTGGTGCAATAGTCAATACCACATAGCTTTATTTCCTCTAATTTTAGGAGACACATAGCTGAATTTAATTTTTGAAAGCAGACAAAACTTGCTAATATAGTTGTGAACTCCGTATATTTTGTTCCATAACACTTTCCTTGTTCTTGTTATGTAAGTCATAATTAACCAAAATCTATAGAAAGAATCTTGAAATATCAACTGCATTGTTCAGTCTTTTGACTGATTTTCAAATCAGATCTTTCAGATTTTGCAAGCAGTGCAGCATTTTTCCCTGTTTCATTAAGAAATTATTTAATAGGTTGATTACTGTTAGGAGATTTCACAATTAGCATGTGCCTTATTGGCATTCAATCACAGGGAGTATGAACAGTTAACATATAGAATATCTCCCTTCACATTTTCTGCTTTGATACTCAATTAAATCCCTAACTTTTAACATTTTACTATGAGAATCATTCTGCCCCATTTTTGATTTTGCTTTCTACGTATTGTCTACTCTAAGCTACTACAGAAAACATGCTAGTTTTCATGACTGTTTCCTTTCTCTCTTGACCTTATTTACAGCAATTTCAGTACCTTTGTAAACAAGAATAATAGCTATTCTTCTTGTCCATGGCAAGGTTCACCACTTCCAAGTTCACTGGTATTCTTGTAGTCTTCCGCACAGTGCAGATTTATGAGTCAACTGACAGCTAACAAGCCTGTAATGAGGACTCAGCTTTGAGGACTCCCTTGTACAATACACTCTAATATTTTTATCTCATTAATAAAGCTACAGTTGCTAACAGATGCATATAATATTTTAAGTGGGCAAGAAAATACAGCGTTGTTGTGGTTTAATCCCAACCGGCAACTAGGACCGTGCAGCTGCTCGCTCACTTCTGCCCCTCGCCCCAGTAGGAGAAGATGGAGAAAAGGAGGGGAAATGTAAAAAAAACCCTCATGGTTGAGGTAAAGACAGTTTAATAGAACAATAACAGAAAAGGAAAATAACAGCAATAATAATAATGGTAAAAGTATATACAAAATAAAGTAATACAAAACAAGTCAATCCCACCACCTGGTGATCTGTTGCGCAGCCCATCCCAAGCAGTGATCCTGGATCCCTGACTCCTGGCCAACCCCCATTTACATATGAAGCATGACATCTATGGTATGGAATATTCTATTGGCCAACTTGTTCTACCTATGCTCCTTCTCAGTTGCTATGGGAAGTTGAAAAAGTCCTTGACTAATGTAAAACATCACCGGGCAACAACTAAACCAATATGCATTATCAGAATCATTCTTATGCCAAACCCAAATCAAAGCAACTACTAGAAAGAAAATTAACTCTATCCCAGCTGAAACCAGGATAACTGCATATATATTTAGGAATAAATACACAATGACTATATGTGCAATGATGATACATTGATTAAATATGCTAATAATGTATTAAATAGTGATCACACAGTATCCATGATACCAAGACATGCACCTGGATTAGCCATTATGTGGATCACTAACTCCATAAAATAGACTTGCCATCTGACCACTACATATCTTTGAGTTTTTGCTAAAACGAGGCCAAATAAAGATGCCATGCAATCATTTTTTTTTCCTTGTACACCATCAACATTAGCTTAGGTATTAATATTTTCTCATCCTCATGTGTATTCTGACAGCCTTGTAATAGCTAAAAGACAGGTTTCATTAACTTTGAAAATTACTCATAATTGTATTTCATTTGCTGGTTAAAAAAACAAAATCGACAAACATCTGAGCATGCAATAAAGACAATAACTGAAACTGGTGTCCCTTGGTAATGTAAAGCTCTATGAAATACAGTTTTTTTTCTGGAAATATTCTAAATAATTTTGTTTTAAAATATCCTTTTTGTCACAAATAGTAAGGTCAGTGTTGCATGTGAATAGAATGGCTAAATTACTTAAATCAAGAGAACATTTCAATCACACATACTCATTTCTAGTGGGGATTAACTTAAAAAGCAATCTTTTCCTGGTCTTATTAGTTGTGAATTAGGCCTTTAACTGAGATAAGAGAGTAGGATGTGTGCCATGAAATTGAAACTGCACAGTTAGAAACAAAAAAACTTAACTTTTTTCACATGATGACGTTGGTGGTGGCTTTCATTCTTACAATTAGTTGCTGTAATAATTTAAAGAAAACAATGATTCACATGAATGTCATTGTGCTATGGAAAACACCCTTTGTTAAAGTAAGCAGCTTAAACTTACATCCTAGCTTTTTTAAAATTAAATGGGTTTTCAGAGAATAGGCCAGGTACTGTTCAGTTCCCATTACCTATGTAGAGAAAACTAGCGGTTCTAACCAAGATTAGCCTGCAGGGAATTACCCCTGTGTAAAATACTTCCTTCAGGTTAACAAAGGTAGAGCTACCTGCCTGCTCCAACAGTAAATCTTTTTCAGTATAGTAGACCAGGAACATAAGCACAAGAAATGCTAAAACTCACTTGTGCTTTATAAAAAAATCAATATATTTACATGGTAACTAAGGGAATCATTTCACATTTAAGAGAATTCAATCTGATTTATAGGCTGTGTGAGCCGACACGGGCAGGACACAGGAACAACCACAAAACCACGGATGAAAGACAAAGAAGAAATTTAACCTCAATACCTCGCAAATCGGGGAATCTCCAAAGCAACACCCGGGCAGAGGGATGCAAGCAGGGCATGCAGGCACCGCAGAGAGAGAGAAAGTCCTTGTTAGCAGGAGTGTGTGAGCTCCGACTTGCTGTTCTCACTTGCTTTTTAAGGGTTCAAGCAGGCGTAGTTTTCCACTGTGCTTTGATCTTCTTCAACAACAAGGCAGTGATTTCATGTATGCTAGATAAGGTGTCCCTGAGTCCATCCCAGGTTTATGTTATCTAAGTGAGGATGTTCTACTTGCGAGCACACAAGGCTGAACAACAATTAGTGTGATATGTGTTGAGTCACTTGAGCATGTTTACAATCCTCCTCACCAATCTTCTGTTATTTTCCCACTCAGGCAAAAATTAACAAGAAAATGAACATAATATTCCAAGTCAGTGTTTGTCAGGCATATTTTGACTTAGGTGTTGAACTTCAATGCAGCTATACGTTTCAGAATTATTATTTTAGTAACAATGAAATAGTAGGCCAACACAAAATTTTGTCTGCAGTAAGAAGAGTATTATTGACAAGAGCTACTTTGCAGTGAAATCTATTATTTCACAGTTGTTTGTTTATCAACACAAGGAGAAAATCCATGTTATTGCAAACATTCTACGTTATTATCCAACATCTAGTCTTAACACTTCTGGAAATGAATTTCTTGTTTCTTGAGAGGTGATCCAATTCACTTACCTGAATATGAGATTACGACAGGTGTGACACTGCAGCTTTTTTTTGGTAATTGTGTAACAGACAAAACCTTTCAGAAAGGAGAATGGTGAAAACTTCAAATCATAAGGATGGATTGAAGTGGATAGTGATATTAGTGGATTGAAGTGGATAGTGATATGTTTTTTTCCCATTTGTTGGCATCAAGATAACAAAGGTGTCTCTCTGTTTTAAAATCAGGGAATTAGCTGCTTTGGTTCTTGATGTTTGGTATTATATGACTAAGTATCTACAGTAGGTTGAACTTGGCTGGCTGCCAGGTGTCCACTAAGCAGCTCTATTGCTCCCTCTTCATCAACAGGACAGGGGAAAGGGGAAAAAATACAACAAAAAGCTTATGGAATACAATAAGGACAGGGAGATTACTTATTACCATCACAGACAAAACAGACTCAACTCGGGGAGATTAATCTATCATCAATCAAATGGAGTAAGATAATGAGAAATAAGAACACAACTATAAACACCTTCTCCCACCTCCCCCCCACCCCGCCTTCTTCCGAGGCTCAACTTCACTCTAAATTCTTCTACCTCCTCCCTCTGCACAGCTC
Organism: Anarhynchus alexandrinus; assembly: GCA_008711295.1. Classification (NCBI taxonomy): domain Eukaryota; kingdom Metazoa; phylum Chordata; class Aves; order Charadriiformes; family Charadriidae; genus Anarhynchus; species Anarhynchus alexandrinus. The sequence goes on from VUYV01000135.1 coordinate 2,522,498, forward strand.
AGGGGGATGGGGAATGTGGGTTATAGTCAGCTTATAAAGCTTCATCTCTGCTGCTCTTTCCTCCTTACACTGCTCCTCTGCTCCAATATGGGGTTCTTCCCATGGGAGACCATGAACTTCTTCATGAACTTCTGCAACATGGGTCCTTCCTATGGGATGAAGCTCTTCACAAACTGCTCCAGCATAGGTCGTTTGCACGGGGTACTGTCCTTCAGGAAGTCACTGCTCCAGCATGGGTCCCCCCATAGGGTCACAGGTCCTGCCAGGAACCTGCTCCAGTGCAGGCTTTCCATGAACTAGAAACTGAATAGCTGCTCCACCTTGGACCTCTATGGGATGCAGGAGGACAACCTGTGTCATCATGGTCTTCACCACAGGCTGCAGAGGAACCTCTGCTTTGGTGCCTGGAGCACTTCTTCCCCTCTTTCTTCACTGACCCTGGTGCCCGCGGGGCTGTTTCTCTCACATATTCTTACTCCTCTCTCCCAGCTGTTGTGCAGCAGTTTTACCCCTTCTTAAATATATTATCACAGAGGTGATAACAATGTCACTGGCTGGCTCAGCCTTGGCTGGCGGCAGGTCTGTCTTGGAGCCAGCTGGGATTGGCTTTGTCCGACATGTGGCAGCCTCTTACGTTTTCTTACAGAAGCCACTTCTGCAGCCCTGCTGTGACCAAAACCTTGCCATGAAAACCAAATACAGTGTCATATATTGGTGTGACCTGTCGGATTCTTTGGGAGTGGTTTCCTGTTAGTGATACTGAAATATTGCCTGGGCTGAAATACATAAAATCAGGAAAAAAAAGAGGTGATAGTTATTCCTAATGAGGTGTTCCAGTGGACCGTGAGGTTATTCTCGCTATACTCCTCCTCTTTTCTTATGATTAGCCAAATATTTGTGGTTAATTACCATTCTTAAAATGAATTTCTTACTTCTTAATAGTTAAAAAAAAAATAACTATTCACCTCAGAAACACAGATTTCTTATAGAATCTTAAAAGAGAAACAGCTTTTTTAACATCAGGCAGATAGAATGTAGTCTTAAATAAGAAATCAAATAAAAAATAGATTACAACATTTCCTTTTCTCTCTGTGCTTTGTAAGCTACAACACTTGTTTTCCTATGTCTTTATACTGTGGGATGATTTTCTTAATGCCGCAGATGTTAATCACATATCTCTTTTCTAGTTCCAATGCAGACACAGCAAATCATGACAAAACCATTAATGCAAATACTGGGTCAAGTAGCTACAATAAATCATCTTCAAAGACCTGTTTGCCACTTTTGTTCTTCAGTTTTCATTAGGTCTATTGAAGTTTTAAGTATAATCTTCTGCAACTGAAATTTGGCTTTTGTTGAGTTTTCTCTTATGAAGGTGTACAAGATCAGATTTTATGGAAATGTTAAACTGTGCTATAGCTGAATTAACTGCTTTTTGAAGATGGATGGAAATCATAGCCTTTATGCACTGATTAACATCTCTTTTGCCTAGATATGGAATATGACCGAAAATTCTAATTCACTCATTTTCTGTACTTTATCATTAGATAAGAATGTAAAATGGAATCTTTTGAGTTTTCTATGTTAAGAGCTTAACAGTGTTATAAAGTGAAGATTGTACTGCATTTTTTTTCATGAACAAATTTATAATGTAACTATTATTCTGGAGAAGTTTAAACGACCTCTTGGAGTACAAGACAATTAGTGTACAGTGATTCTCACTATGAACCAAACACATATGAAGGGCATACCCGTAATATATCTATGACAATCCAATATTTTTTTCTGAACATAATTGGATTTTCAGTCAGTCCATTGCTTTCAGCTGTGAGAAGGGGTGGAAAGTGCAGCAATAGTGACATTTCACTTGTAAGACTAAGCAAAAAAGAAGTATGATAAAAAGGGGACTTGCTATATGTTTGGGTTTCTTTCTGTCAAGAAAATTAGAGACAAAACCAAGCAAAACCCCTGTTCAGGTATTTTATGTAGGATGTGTAAATTCATTGGAACAAAATCTCTGGAACATTTATTGCAGACAAAGAGTGGTGATTTTGAACAAATACACTAAAAGTTTTTCTTCATGTACGAGTTTCTCCATGTACTTGTTCTAGATGACGACAAAGTCTAGACGTAGTCAAATTCTGACTCATTAAAGATGACCATATTAATGGCTTTGGTTATTTATGGTGTGCTGTAAGATTTTTTCATGAGGAACGCTTGCTCAGCCTATAAACATTATATTTCCCTTCTTCTCTCATTGTGGAGAGTAGGATCACTAAAGATAAATCTGTAGGGAAAAAAAAAGAAAAAGAAAAAGTAACAAAAATTGTATGCTATTTAGTTTGTTTAGAAAAAGAAAAAAAAAAGAAGTATTCTTATTAATCATTTGAAGGCACTTTGTAACTTTCCAGCAATGTACGGGGAACATTCTGGATTATACCCATATTATTGCATCAAGTAATTTGACCGAGATTTTTGTGATTAAGAAAACCTGCTATTCTGTTGCAAGAAATAGTGATTGGAATACTTTTCAATTCAGGAATCCTACCTGTTTATGAAACTGGAGAAATTTAAAAGAGAAAAAAAATATCTTTTTACTTTTTTCTACTCTGAGAAGTTAAGTCATAGTTAAATTCTTTTTGAAGAAAACAGGTTTTGGTTATCATTTATACTCTTCTTTGCAACTCCTTGCTTTTTCAAAACAAAATTTAGTTTTCAATTACTTTGCAAAGATCTGAGAGGCAAAGACAAATGTCTAGTTCATAGTTGTTAAAAATTCTAATTCATTATTTTTCTTTGATAAGAATAGTCTACTAGTTTCTTACAGCTATGGAAAAATATTGGAGAACTTGTAATGACCCAAACACTTAAAATGGGAAATTCACTTCCAACCTCCCCATATAGATATATTCTATTCCATGCTGGTTTCAATAAACAAGTATTTGTCAAATTTTTCATTGTTAATAGCTAACGCATTTTCTCATATCTGTGAAACAGTCATTGCAAACCAGAAACTCAGTAAATATATTTATTTATGCAGTGAATGATGAGTGTCTGTATATTACACATTTGTACATGGGTGCAAATGGATACATAATAGTATTCATAAACACATTTTGTAGACCGATGTAAAGCTGTTCATAGTTCTAACATTACAGCCATATAATCAGTAAGGACTGAGATAATTGTGTTGTTTGGTTGTTTGTTTTTTTTTTTTTTAATATTTCATCAATTATCCACAGAATGGACCAGAACTGATTTCAAATGGCTGGTCTGAGAAACACTTTGCATTCCATTCTCAGTGTTTTATAGTCATCAAGTAGCTGTTTTTCCATTGCTGTCATTTCTACCTTTAATTCTAATATACTAGAAAATATGAAAATATGAAGTTTAAAAGAAAAAAAAAAGGTCAACTTAAAATCAGGCTTTGAAATTGCAAACACTATTAGAAATGCTTTTGTGTGACTTTGCAGGTCATTTTCATTAAAAAGAAAACTATAACTGTTTCACAAGCTAGTTCTTCCAGGCCTCTTCCCAATTTATTTCAAGTGATGTGGAGAGATTTACCTGAATTAAAAACAAACAAACAAACAAACAGACAAAAAAGTTTAAGGTACATATATGCCCCACATTTCTATTATCGAGATTTTGTCTGGTTCTGCAAGATCTATACCTGATCTCTGTCAAAGTTATCTTTCATTTAATTTGGGTCACCAGTATATGCTAATGTACTGATTACTTAATGTCTTCAGTCATTTCCTTTAGAGATTTTTCATGTCATCTGGTCCTTGGATTGCACTGTAGCCAATTCTGTTTGATATCTAATTAAAAAATTATTATTGACTATGAAACTAATGCTTGACAGTGCTCTCTGTCTTTTCCTGAGAAATTGTTTAGACAAATAACTGAAGTTCTACTTGGAGACATATCAAGAAGGAACGTTTTCTATTCTGCAGTCTGAAGTTTATTCACTTTTAAAACTGTACATAATAAGATATTGCGAATGCTTTTTGTGTAGATGCTGCAATGGAACACCGTCAATCAAATGTTAGTCTCACCCTTCCAAATCCATACACTTTCAATAGACCTGGAAGTAAACATCTAGTAACAAAGTGAGTAAGATTTTTAAATTCTTTTTTTTTCGGTGCTTGTCCTGTTGAACTTCCACGGGGGTCCATAAGGCAATTCCCTGGGAAAGACATCTTACCTAGATAAGGATTATATACTCACTTTTAGGATTAGCTCACCTCTCTCCGTTTAGAAAGCAGGATTTCAAAACTGATAATCTTCCTTTGTAGATGAGATGAACTAATCAGAATTGTTATAAATTACACATAGATCAGAAACCCCCTCCTGTGGTAACCTTCAGCTCATGAAGAGTTCAGATTTTATGAAAATCTTGATAAAAGTACTCAGCACGTTTTTTAATGAATCTACAATAGGTAAAAGGAGAAAAAAAATAGATTCCTATATTTCTCTAATGAGAACAAAAATTGCCTCCTGAATTCCAGACAATTTCAGGTGTGTGCAGAGGATGCTGGGTCAGCAAAAAATCTGAGAAAAAGAAACTAATGAAATTCCAAATAAATGCTGAGTCATATTTTTCTGTCTGACGCAGAGACCCGAACCTTCTTAGTGTCACTGGAGGACTCAGAGAATCAAATGCTCTGGGGTGATGTGATGTCCAGTAAAATGTTTTTTTCCTGAGTTCTGATAATTGGTTCAAAATTCAATGATTGTATTAGAAAAGAGACAGAGAAGGGCTCAGAGATGATTGTTAATGATAGCAGAATTTTAAAAAATAATAACCTAGGAATGTCTTTTTTTGTGTGTGTGTGTCTCATTTTAGCAATACTTCTTATCTTTTCAATTTCTTTGTCAGACGTACCTGGAAAATTGAATACACTAATTTTATGAACTTGCTGGGTTGGTTGTTTGATTCTCCTTTTTATGTTGTCTTGGATATTCATTTAGTTCTTTATTTTGTATGTGCCATGATATTAGTTAGTGTTTGTTTATTTTTCCACTTGGGTTTATTTGGTTTTAATTTGTTAAATTACATTATTTTGTTAGACTTTTTAATACTATTTTGGCTTGCTTTTGCTTCCAGCAGCCTTCATGGAAATGCGGTGTCTAACATTTGCATACTTAAAGAAGTTTCATTTCCCAAAAAAATTTTATATTTATTTAAGATTACAGAAATTTGAAACATCATATTTGCTATCACAATTTAACTAAAAAGTGTGTAATTAACCTTATTCTTAGTAAGAACTCATTACTAGAATATTAATAAGATATTAAGCAAAATATATATATACTTAGTGATTCCTCTTTCTCTTCACTATATTGTTCCTTGCCTTTTTCTTTATATGCTAGTCAATTTGTTATTCTTATTTTCAGTGCTGCAGCCATTTCAAAAGAAAATCAGAACCCAGGGACCTTTAATACTCCTAGTGTAATCTTAAAACTTCAAGCTTTCAGGCAACATGAATCGTTCAAATCTATTAACCATTACCACCTCCAGTCTGGAGCAAAGGGCATCAAGTACAGCAACATTTGAAAAATATTGGACACGTACAATTCCATGCTTGGCCAACTTGAAAGCCTTCTGTGATGAAATTACTAGCTTAGTGGAGGAAGCAGTGAGCAGTAGGTGCTGCTGATCCTGATTTTAACAATGCTTTTGACATTATGCTGAACCATCCAATGTTGGGTCCCAAGGTGTGAAAGGTGGAGGTTTTAGCAAAGGCTCACCTGGCATCTTTGGTGGGACAAGTGCAGTGAACACAGTGAATCATGGCCTTCTCAGCCCAGACTGGTCTGGAAACAAACTAACTGTTACATAATGATGATAATCTTGGAACAGAGCTGAGTTAGATCACCAAGACATGTGAAAGTGAATATACTCTAAGTTTTTGATTCATCTGACTTTTTCAGAAGTCAAATTCAGCCACTTCTCCCAGTTTAGTGTCATCTGCAAACCTGCTGGGTGTCATCATTATTCAGATGATTAATAAAGTTTATTCAAGTATTTACATACATTGATGAGATCACCCTCCTCCAAACCTTCTCTTCTCTAGGTTAAACAGTACCAACACACTCAACCTTCCATTAATCATCTGTGTGACTCCAGGTGTGGCCTCACCAGTGTTGAGCAGAGGGCCTCATAGGCCAAATTAGTGTGCTAGTATCTTGGATTCGAAAGTGAAGTGATAAAAATGAGCCTAGTCTTGTCTGCTGAAATTGTTACTAACGAAACCAAAATCCATCTGAATCTCAAACAGCAATTCAAGCACTGCCTACAGCTAAAGTCACTTATATTTGCTAGATACCTCAAATTTGGCATTTAAGTCCTACAAGCACCATGCTTTAGATGGCTGAGCATTCCCAGATGTGCCATTTTCAAGATGAAAAGTACTTGTCTTCCTTTGAGAGGCTGACCATGACTCCACTTTAGACCCATGAGTTGTCCTGAGCACTGGTGGCCTTGGATTCAGCAATATGGGAGTAGCAGCCAATTTTTCCATAATAGAATGGTGATTAAAACTGACTCCAGACCTTTGTCTATTCATCTGAATTCGTAAAACTTCCATTTCTGGTTCCATGGTAACCCACCTTCAATAACTGACATAAAGGGTGCTGCAAGTAGACTCTTAAATCAGGAGTTCAGAATATTTTAAGGCATGGGTGGTAACATGAATAAAATACAAGTAAAAGCAATCTCAGCAGAATGAGGGAAAGGTAGAAAACAACACTGTTTTTTGTGCCAAAGATAGAATTTGTATATAGGAAAACAAAAATGAAAAAATATATATTTGCTGATATATGAACTAATATTGATTGATTTATACGGAACTGGAGTAAGACTATACAAAACGTTTTGTGGAACCATTGAGAGAAGTTGACATAAATTTTTGATGCCACTTTTTTCCTGTCATATTATAGAATGACAAAATGCTTTAAATATCATCCAAGAAAAACCTTACTATAGTGGATAATTCTGTTCTCATAAAATTGCACACACACACAAAACCATACCTGAAAATGAAATGGAATTGTCTGAGCCAATTGTTTGAGTCCTTGGATACTATATAGCTTCAGAACTGTAATTATGCACTATTTCAGTTATTCAGTTTTCTGAAGTCTCTGACAGTCATGGAAAATTATGTTATTTCTGTAGATATTTTAACTCTCCTTCGGAATATAGGGGAAGACAAGTTTCTGTTAGAAAATTCTATAGGTCCCTAAGCAAATGATAGAAGAGGTGTTATTTATTAAGTTCTAAAATGCCTCATCTCTTTGATTTTATACCTATTTTAAAATATACTTTTAACCCTCATAAAACCTACTTGGACTTATCTTTTAGTTGCTTTACATTTTGTTGTTTAGAATTGGTGTGTATATGTTACATTTTTAGTCTGCTCACTTAAGAAAACCCAGAGTATGAACATCTTGAAATACTGAGTGACATTATTTGCCAACCAAATTGACAGAATCTACATAATCATTACAGTTATTAATTGTCAATTTTACTAAAGACATGCAAACTTCTCTATCCAGATTGATGTCTTCTAACTGGCTGTGGTGGTTTTACCCCAGCCAAAAGCCAAGCTCCCACCCATCTTCTCGCCCCACCCCTCCTCCCCAGCAGGATGGTGCAGAAAATAGTAGGAGCAAAAGCTGAAAGCTTATCAGTTGAGATAAAGCAAGTATAATATATGAAGCAAAGCTGCCTGTGCAAGCAAAGCAAAACCAGGAATTCATTCACTACTTCCCATCAGCAGGCAGATGTTTAGCTACTTACTGGAAAGCAGTGACTCAGCACACATAATGGTTACTTGGGAAGACAAATGCCATAACGACAAACGTCTCCTTTCCTCCTTCTTTCTCTGAGCTTTTATTGCTGAGAATGAAATCATATAGTGTGGAATATCCCTTTGGTCAGTTTGGGTCAGCTGTCCTGGTTGTGTCCCCTCCCAGCTTCTTGTGCACCCCAGCCTACTTACTGGGGAGGGGCATATGGGATAAAAAGAGAAAACTTCCATGCTGTGCAAGCACTGTTCAGCAGTAGCAGAACATTAGTGTGTTAAGAACATTGTTTTGGTCACAAGTCCAACTATATATTATTTTAGTCCAACATTTACATTAATAAAGGCATATTGTATTTGGATAACTTGCAATTCAGACCATGTTTATGGTTTGTTAAGAAAATGCATAGTGCCCAAAATATGCAATAAATATTTAAAAAAAAAAAAAGTGGAATACATTCTAGGCATTGAAAGGAATATTCTGATTTGCAAGACAACTTAATTATGAAACTAAAGGGTATGACTCCTGATTTTCTTCAGGAACACACCACTTGCTCTTTTTTCCACAGATGTCCACTTCTTCAGTAACTTTGCTGGTAGCATTCGTGGCTTGATAGTCACACGGACCCTATGTGATACAGGAATCGCAGCAAAAAGTACTGGTTGAGAAACAGCTTTCATAGTTCAGACAACTCAGTTAGTGGTTGAGTTGTACATCTGTTAAGGATCAGCTTAAACAAAATGTGTGTGTCCAATATGAAATCTGAAAGTGTCTAAGAAATTGGAAACAAACAGTTCAGAGTAGAAAATAAGAGCAATTAATAGCATAGCAGTTTGTACATTAATGACTGGTTATTTGCAAAGAGGCAATGGGAAATGACTTCTAAAGAAACAAAACTCCTGATAGAGGTATAAAATTTACTTTTTTGTATAATAAACACCTAGCATCAAGTGAAGAGCGGGATATGAGTTGTGATGAAAGACATTCAGGACTTCGGAAACTCCCCAAACATTATTTTTTCAACCCTGGACTCTAGTGTATGATGGAACATTGCAAAGTTGAAAATAAAAGGTATTGAAATACCAGGAATGATTCCTACAGCTAAGCATATGTTAGGACTGCATTTATAATTATTTCACTTGTAATCTTTTGTTTCACACTGTTAGCTAATTGTTGACCTTCCTTCTGGTTAAATTACCCTTTTTACTTTCTCATTAAGACTGTCTGGCTTTGAACAACAAGATGCATCTAGATGAAGCTAACATAGAAAAACATTGACTCCCAGCTATGATCAAAATCATGACCTGTTTTTGAGGAATATTAAAGGATGTGTCTCAGGATGAATTTAGAAAATCCCAGGTCTGGAATCTGCTCTTGCCAGGGTGAAAAGATGGTGATTGTGCATCTCCTTTTTGTAAGGAATTTCCTTCATTTCCTTAATTTGTCTCATAAATAAAGGGTAAACTGAACCAATTTATCCATCATTTATGGAGAAGAGTAATTTGAACAATAGATTATGGAGGAGCATAAGTTGATAAAATCTTTATTGAGTAAAGAATTCAGGTTGATGAAACCTATTTTCTCATAAAAACTAACTATAATTCCCAAAAAGCAGAGTCAAGCAAACAATTTTTTTTCTTTTTTTCCTTATGTCATCTAGAACAGCAAAAGATCATTAAAAAACAGGTTTAAAATATTATACTAGGTAGACAAATATATTGGATGATCAGAGCTCAGGATGTGGTACTCAAAACTATTTGCAACTTTACAACTTCAAAGTTTTCATGAAAACTCCTCACAATAACTTGCTTAGTTTTACACAGGAAGCAAGAATAGAAAAATGAAATTTAGCTCAGTCTACTCACTCTCAGTACCGAAGCAGAGTTACCCTTCAGTATCCCATCAATGTGTACATGTAAATCAATGTCAGTTAGTTGCACCATTAGCAGATATTTTGAATTTGGTTTACTGAGTTGGGTTACTGAAGTGTAGGGCTAGAAATATTTTCATCACATTTCCTCCCATATGTCACTGATTTCTTCAGAGTCTATAACCATGCCACATAGCTTCTGGGCATGATGATTTATCCATCTTTGCTAAAATTTTATCCATGTGTCTAGTGGCATTGCACACAAAAGTAAAAATGCTTCTTTTAGAAATGCCCATCCTAGCTTACTGTACTACAAAAACATATTAAATAATCCCAACAGCAGCACTTCAGGAATGTTACGACAATTAATTAATTATAGTTTGTAGACTACTTTCATGTCTTCGAAGTGATTATTATTCTTATCTACTCTTAGTTAAGGACTCCCTAAGAAACAGGCAATTATTTTAGTTAAAACTCAAGGTAAGACATTACTTGAATTTATAATAATATGTGAACTTTAATTTGTAAATACCAATACAATTTGCACAGTATATAACATTTAGGAAAGCAACCAAACTGCAAATGAAACTCAGAGTTTGGTCTCCACTAATATTTTTTTTTTATTAGTGTGCTAAGACTTTAAAAATATTATATCTGTGTTTTACATGAATTTAACAATATGAACTATTTACACAAGGGAATGAATAAACATTTACTCATCTATGGTTCAGATAAGATAAAGAAGCAGAGCAATTAATGAACTGCTTTATCCTATTACTTAATAATACACAGCATTTTGCAGAGGAAAAGGAATCCCACTGTCATAATAAAAGCCCTGTAGTATGTCTTAAGATGCAAAGGTATAAACTGGGTGAACACAGTTAGGATTGAAACAAGAAAAGAGTTTCTAGTAATTTCTGCAGTGAGATTCTAGAATAACCTTTCAATCGGGTAGTAACAAGTACTGGACTTCAGTGAACCTGTGAAAGTGATTAACATGATACAGAAAAAGACTGGGACTCTCTCTGAGTTCTGTGCTTATATGGGTGATGCTCCTGTCTCAAATATATTTCCTGAAGTACTTTTGAGAATTGTCTAACCATAGTGTGTCTCAGGTTTTCTATAATAAAAAAAGACAATTATCCCAGTTCCAATAGAGAAATGAACATTTGCTTGTTAGTTTTAGAGATAGTGCAAAGATGAGAAACGCACAAATCAATATAATTTTAGAACCTCTCAGTGTTTCAATTACAATTTTAAAAACAAAAAATAGTTGAAAGTTTGTTCTGGGAATAGGATTAGTTCCTGACGTTCCCCTTCAGAATAACTCGTCTAGCAAACGAAGAAGAGAAGAGGGACAGACTCTTCAGGTCTGTTCTTTCAGAGATGCCTAAACTTTTTGAAGGGAAAAGAATTGATATTTCAGGTTCAGTTCCTCTGACTAAGTATACATTTTTTTTGGGGCATAAAAAATAAATAATAAAAAAGGACCTTATGTCTTCTTTCTCAATGTGCTCTAATCCGTTGAATCAAATCCCTGAACAGCTGCCATCCACTCCCATTATAATATTTCTAGCTTTGTTTGTTGGAAGAGTAGCAAAACAAGTATTCTCTTGTCATTACCCGTGGTCAGTAGATTAAGGCACTTTCCTAGAATTAGGAGATATGAGTTGATTTCTGTTAGGCTGGATAGAGTCCAGAGAACTTTGTTTAGAAATCTACACAAATGTGAATAGCTGCTGTCACCTCTGTAGTCCTTTTGGACTGTTGTCCATGATAATGACATGATAATGACAACATGTCCGTGATAATGGACAACAATAATTTGGCTGTTTGTCCATGATAATCTAATTCATATTAAAGCTTTGAGTGAGAGAGAAGCTATCACCTCCGTAACAGTTCCTGAACATATAATAGAAAGTAGTTAGTGGGAGCGTAGGTAAGGTTACATTCTACTTGTCATGTGTTCAGTGTGGTAGCAGTAAAACCTTGGTTATGTTTAGGTGAGAAACAGGGGAAATAATATTGACCCAGCTGTGTTCATGTGTTGTTGTGTCAAGTTGTAGCTGCTTAGGCTGGTGGGATCCCTTGTTCCAACGTAAAACACAATGCTCACTTTTAAAAGGGAGGAGTGCAGTACCTGCTTCTTAAATACTAGATATCAAAACATTATTTAAAACATTCTTGATAATATGGTATGGTTTTACATTCAGTTGTGTTTGAAGGTAAGCAACTGACAGAAATTTAACTCAGAATATTAAGGAAATATTTTCTGTACAACTCTTTTACTGTAATTTCAGATCTACAAGCATGGGTCACTGGATGTCAAAGTTTTGTTCGTAATATGTTTCTGTCGTTTTTTCTGTCAAACCAAAACATATTTTTTATAGTTTTGTTCATTTCTTAAAGCAAAAAGAAATTATAGCAGAAAAAAAAGAAAGTAAATGAACAGATTTCTAAGTAGTCATATGGTTTCGGTTTAATTTTTCTTCTGATTTCAACACACGGACAAACTGCTGTCACCAAGAGCCAAGCTGCCTGATCATGGGGCTGACTAGCTGTTACATTTTTTGTCTGTCATGGTAGGCATCTTCTTGCGTCAACTTCAGATGTCAGCAACAATGAGAGCCCTTGCTTTTTCTGGAAGTATAAAGTTGGAAATGACCATCTGTTCAGCCTTCTGTTATCTGATTTCTTCCCTAGAAATAGTTTTCAAGAATATATTAAGAACTGCAAAGAAAGAGATAATGCGTAAGATGTTGGTAACATAATTTTAACCCTTTCCTTTCACTTCATGAGGCATATTTTTGTTTCAGACACTGAAACAATGAAAACCAAAAGGAAATCTGTGTAGTTCACAACAATTGAGTTATTTAGCACTGCAATTCTTTACCTTATACTTAAAAGTTTTCTGTATGGTTTTAACGTTATTAGGATGATATCTCCAAGATTTAACACAAGATTTAAGATTCTTTTTATGTTTTGTTCACATAAAAAGTTTGGAAAGTATGTATTCAGCAGTAATTTGTGCCAGAAAAAGGGATCTAGTACTTGAACACCCCCAAAATAACAACAGAACAAATATAGTCTATGTAGAGTTTAATTTGGAACAAAGAATAAGTATGGGTTTTTTTTTCATGAAAATGACTGTGAATAAAGGATTTTCTCTTCTTTCCTAAAAAAAGGTCCACCCTATAGCTGCTTAATGCTGAGCTCATATACAGAGTTTTTTACTCACACTTTGTGGGCTATATGCCCAATTATGTTTCAGCAATACCAACATGACACTAAAGTTATCTACCAACGTAGGTACCACTAGGGTACCAAATGTAAGTGATGACAAATATGAAGTTAACTTTGAAAAACAGCAAATCCCTTCCCATTTGACTATAATTGCAGTAAGTATAATGGTAACTTTATTTTAATATTCGGTATATATGCAGATAAAAATCTGATAGGTATCTTATTTAAAAGGGTTCTCAACCAAGAAAAATTAAGTCAGTGGGAACATTCTCATTGTTTTGAATGAACTCAGATCAGGATTTCCCTTTATTAGCTCCTCACTACTTGAGAAGCATGAAATATCATAGGCCTTAGAGCTACTGGGTTTTTCAACATGGTCTTAGTGCAACAGTTTCTAACACTGACAATTTTTTGCCAATTTTCTTATGAAAGCTATTCTTATTTGGAAAAGGAAAAAAAAAAAGTGTAATTACATTTTCCATAGAACAGAATTAATTTGAAATGCAGTGTCACAACTTAACAATTCATCTTGTAACATTATGTTCATGTGATGGAAGCTCTTCAAAAATCATACAACAGCTCAATGTTATTTGGAGCATCTATTGTTCTCCTTTGTTTTTCCAATTGGAACAAGAAAACTGGAAAGGTTTCCATAGTTTGTTTCATTAACAAGACAGATGTGACTGGTAGTGTGCCAGCACAGTTTTATTCTCAGTTGGCAACAAAGTATAATCAAGAAAAAAACACTCAGTATTCAGTGTTTGGCTTTTTTATATTATTTTAATACAACTTTGAAAAGCAGACCCTGTAAAAATTCACAAAAAATTACACAATAAGAGGTATTGTTGATACTGTAATTTGTTTAAAGTAATCACTACTTCCTTTCCTGACTAAAGTAATAAACTAGTTCAGCAACTTGAAAAAATTAAGATTTTTGAGCATTTTTATTTCTAGCATTAACATCTTTCTGAAAAATCCCACCCACAAAGAGGCTTCAATTATTTTCAATATCTGAAGCAGTATGAAACTTGAGCAGTGAAGTTCAGAGGGTTTTATTTCAGAAAAGAGCAGATCTTCACTTAAAAATTACACAATTAATAATTATCTAAATAAGATAGAAATAGTATAATTATAAATTAATTATTGAATAACAAAAACAATAATAATACTAATAATAATTATTTAAAAGCTGCTCAGAGCACAACAGTCTTCCTTCTTTCTAACTCTCTAGTCCTAGACTCAACAAATGCCATCCAAACAAAACATTTGCAGAATATTTTGAGAATTAAACACTTGGACACTCCTGCAAGTGCTTCTTTACAGTAAAGCAAAGCAAGGGTAGGAATCAGATTCCTCTACCGATTACTCTAAACACTGCTGCTCTGGAATTAGGATTAGCTCCTGACTTCTCCCTTCAGAGTAACTCGGCTAGCAAACTGAGGAGAGAAGAGGCTACACAAAGTGTAGTTTGTAGTTTAGGCTACACAAAGTGAGGAATAATGTTTTAACATTTCTTAGGGTTTTGGGGGGTTTGTTTTTGTTTTTTTTAATTCTTTATGAGAGGTCAAGTCTGTTTTGACTGAAGCAAAACCTCTATATGGCCCTTGAAATTTAAATCATAGAATCATAGAATGGTTTAGGTTGGAAAGGGCCTTGAAGATATCTATACTCCAGTACTTTATTGCATGCTTGGGAGTCTGCGGTCTTACTGACAGTCATTGAACAGTCTGTCTCCGCTGATCTCTATGGATCATTACTCCAGTGATCCCACACAGATATATAATATAGATTACAGTAAGGTTAATCAAAAAAGGACTATTTGCCTTATGCAACTGCATAACTTTTTTCTGCTTCTCTTTGACTGCAATTGTCAGCTTTTATAGTCAATATTCTTCACCAAAGTTTAGCTCATTTAATCTTTCCTGCACCACCATGCCTCTCCTTTTTCCTTCTCAAGTTGGAAAAAAAAATAAAATAGAACTTCTTAATGAGAATAAAAGTTGTATTTTCATTGCTGTGTAAAGGCCTAAGTTGTTATACTGTGAAGCAGCTGCAGTATTTACCTTGTTAGTATCTGATTAACTATGTTTTTCTTCAAGGAGCTATGAAATTCTTTTTCTCTCTATGGTGGTTATTCTTCAGTGGGGAATGCATCATTCGCTGAACCTTACTTTTTACTTCAGGGTGCACATTAAAATATGCAAAAATATTAAACAGATGTTACATGTAGAGGTTTTTTTTCTAGCTTTAGACAGACCAGACATAACAGCAATCAAAAGCTCTTGAGTGTGAAAAGGTATAAGGTGACAAATTCTCAACCTGTTTCTCTCAGATAAACTCAAGGGATGTTCATAGCATATGTAACTTATTTCAGATACAATTATTGCCTACTTTGGGTTATTTAAAGAATAGTCAGACAAAATGTATGATCAAGATTAGTGCAATACACTGTGAATTTTGGATCACCTGAATACATTTTCTAGGATAAATTTTATTATTTTTATCTGTTCTTTATATCATAACATTTCAAATAACTAGTTTATATAATTAATAGCTTCAAATGCCCATAAATATTAAGTAAGTTACCATGTTTATAGCTATGGATCAGCAAACAATGGTATAGAAAAGCATGCATCTGTTCCTAAAATTCCTGAAAAAACAATAAGATCAAAACAGGTCCCTATCAAAGCAGAATGATTTCAGATAGCATACTTCTGACTACCATGTTTCTTTTCTGGTGGCTGTTTAAATATCTAGCAATCAAACCAAATCAAATCAAACCATTCTTCCTTATCATATAATCATCTTTAGCCATTTGATGAATATATCGCTCTCAGAGCCTCACAACGTACAGTCTTGTGCCAATAAGTTACATGCTAAGGAAAGATTTCAAAAACTGTTGATACAAATTGTGGAGAAATGTAACAAAATTTCAGTATGTGAAGGAGAAAATCATCTGTCTCTTGTAAGAACTGACTATCTCCACACATTTAGTACACTTTTAATTAAAGAGTAAGAATTATAATTTCCTCAACTAAAACAATAACTGCGGTGGGGTGTAACCATCATCTTTTCATCTTTAATTATCTCAGTGCCTCACATATCATGACGTATCATTCTTGAGCTGTGCATATCAACAGATATGCTATGCTTTTTTGTACTGTTCTGTTACTCTCAGCCACAGCAGCTGTTTCTGTTTCCTCGGTGATATGTATCTTTATATTCCAAAATGAATGAAACATTTATGAAGTTTCTTTCTGGCCACTGGTATACTAGAAATGAATAGCTCCTGTTTAATTTTCAGTGAAACACATTATCCTGATGTCATGCATTGTACTAAAACTGTGGAGGTACCAGCAAGAAATGATCTCTGCATTCTTGATAATAATAGATTATTTTTCCATGCTAATTTAATGTCCTACTTTGAAAAGGAAGTAAGAATTTTGTATGCATTTCAGGTTATTGTTGATCTGCACTGTCCTCTAAATGGTACAATTGTGATTTTCTGTGCATCCATTTAAATACTACTGGATGTCAAAAACAATTTTTTCCTAAAAGTGTGTTTATTATTTTTCTTTAAATTCAAACTCCAAACTAACTGTCCCCAAATGCTGTAAAATGTACTACATTAAGCTGGTCCTGGATTTTACTTTGACTTAAATGAGCTGTTCCATTTTATTTTTAGATTTCATAACAATCATTTTACTTTAAAATTTATTATAAAAAAATTTAAAAATTTAAAGAGGAAATTTTTAATTAGAGACATAATTACAATGCTTCATAATCCTGTAATTTTCCTTCTCCTTTTTTTTTTGTTTGTTTAAACACACTAGTAAAGAATTTTTTTGTTCCACTGGAATTATTTCAACTTCCAAAGTAAATATTTTGAATCATGAAAACTCCCTGTATACAATTGTGGGCACATAAATTAAGCTAAACTAACCAAACTCGAGCAATTTGAAGTCTGCCCTGTTTGGCCTTCATCTTGAGAGATGTCAGTTTTCTTTCTTTCTTTGGGGACATCATATTTGATTGAATAGGCTCATAAAAGGAATTTAATTATCAATAATGGTCAGGGAGTATAAAAAAATTACCATATCTATATTTTTTAAGAATGTAGTTTGCTATCTCCAAAATGTGTTATAGTGAGTATAAGAAATTGTCTTGCTTGTGGGTCTATAGTTGCAGAATACAATGTTGTTCTGCTCAGAAATAGTTGGACTGTGTTGGCGGTTAGCCCAGGAGTTGATGGCTAATTTACCCAGGGAACACTAGAAGGCCAGCTGGGGAGTGTTAAGATTAGCAGCCAATGAAAAATGTAGAAAATCAGCTCTTTATAGTGCAGAAGAGAAACTCAATATGAACAGAAGACAGTGAAGAAGGGAACTGTTATTCTAGGCAAAAACTGTGTGGTTCTCCAATCCTCACTCCCATTTTGTTGTCTGAGGTTAGTAAGTGGAAAAAAAAAAAATCTAAACCCTACATTCTTTCTGGAAAAACATAAATTATACAAGCTCACCTGTCAGGTAAACCCACATGATGTAATACTTTAAATGTCTAGTCTCAAACCAGGAAATTTCAAAGAAAAGAGGGAACAGAAATCTGTAAGATTTTGTACAGTAAAAATTACATCAACAGTATGTTTTCTGTACCCTGAATCCAAACTTGCCATATGCAAGCTTTGTAATGCAAGATTCTACATTACCAAATGAGCAAAAGTTTGGTTCTGAAGAATACAACTTCTTCTCGTTACTATATTTTTTCCTAGTAGATAATCCTTTAGGCTTCTTTAATTTAACATTGTCAGGAAAGTGACTTAATTCTTCTGTTTCTACTGCTGGTATTATGTCAGATGTGTCACTGAGTTGGTGCTCTTAGTGGTACCCGATATAAAAACATCAGAATGAATTACATAATCAATATCACTGCAGGTAAGCATTCACCCGTAGACAAGACTGTTAGGTATTTACATTGTATGTAGACTTAAGTTGTTTATTGACTTGCTTTAAGGTTTAGTGGGAGGTCAGTGACTTAGGGGATAATTCATAAAAAAATAGCTGTGAGGGTACAGTTTTCCTATGCCTGTGGGGAGACTGAGGAAAAATTGGTGAGTATATGCAAGCTTTTGATTACTTTCAAGAAAGCGTATTCCAGCATGATACACTCTGTGAGAAAAGTCACATGAAGATTGTTACATTTATGAAACAAGCCCAATTACTATTACATATTAAAAACAAGTTCAGACAATTTCACTACAATCTGATATTAATAATAACATGGCTTGGAATAAGACCAGAATGTTTGAGATCAGAAACAGTTTGAGGAGTCCTTAGCAAGCTTGAAACCTGACATAAGCCCAGAATGTTACATGGTGCTTATTATATCTGTTTTATGACTGGATTTAAAAAAAATGTATTTATTATATAATAAGAAGCTAGGCTTTTAAATTGTATGTCATTGTTTTGAATAGTATGCTATACATTCCTCAATCTTCCTCTTTAGGAAGTAGAAACTCTTTAGGAAGTACTCTTTAGGAAGAGTAACATGTAATAAGAATGGTGGAAAAACATTTGGTAGGTGAGCACTCTGTGGTTTTTTCATTTTGATATCTTTAGGATAATGTCAGACTATAGTCACAACTCATTACCTCCTTTGTCATTCTTTGGAAATTTAGGAAAATACAAAAGAAGGTCAGAAATCTCAACAACCACCTGAAGTGGTAATTCAAATGTGGCTTTTTTTAATCACATATGTGTCTGTGGACTCTGTTTAGATACTCCAACCCTTATGAAATGACAATTTAGGAATGGTAATTTTGTCATTATAGACATCAGTGTCCCATATGACAGTATAATCACATTTTTCTGGTTTAACTTGAGAGCACCACAGAAAATGACATGCTATTTTCCAAGTAAAAAGAATTTTAGGTACATCATAGGGGATTTTTACAAAATTATATGTATATTTCTACCATATTAGATGTCTTACTTCTCTTTCTTCAAACTTCATTGAAATAACCTTACATACCATTTCCCTCCTGAATACCATCTTATGGTTAAAACTCGCACACCTCATTCTCTGATTTGGCAGAGACTGATGAGTTTTATGAGTCTGGGAACAGTTTTGGTTATTCATTATCCCATCATATAGTGAATGTTTCCATTTCTTTCGACATCAATTGTCTGACCATAACTTATGAATCCAACACATAAAGTTCTTTATGCAGTAATCATCACTTGCAGAAACATTCTTCCTGAAATCCTTCTGTTTGTGCTCCCCTACTCTGGGTACTTTCAGTAGGTCATCAACAACATCTAGCAAGGCTGAAAAACTGGTTTGAAAATTAAGAAGATATGTACTGGCAGTCTTGATCAGATTTAGCAATGTGTAACTAGCCTTTCAGGCATAAATTGCAGTATCTGCTTGGCCTTTCTAAATTTAAGGTATCAGCAGGTCTACTATAGTTTATTCAGAATTATTCAATTGCATTATGTCTCTCAAATTCCAAAGGAAAACATTTCACTGCTCAGCAGTAGATAATACACGTCTCAGAGAGTTGTATCTTGAGACTGAATACTGTTCTGCCTGCTGGAGTATGAGATCTTTCTGCTGTCTCCTAAATTTACTTATATATTGGGATTTCTTTATTAAAAAAATATAAAAGGCTGAGATTTTTCCATATTTTTTCCATTAAAATTGTATCTATAGCAGGATAATGAATTATTTGTATACTGTTTTTTACAGTTCACTATGCCATATCCAAAAATCCATGGATTCATGCGACAAGCAGAATTCTCATGTAGCCGTATACTTCCTTTAATGTCCATAATAATAACAACAATGCTTTCAGCATGTATATTGATACAAATAAAATATGAGATGCCAACTGTCTCATAGGTAAATTACACTTCAGAGATTAAAATGAGAACATATGAAGAACTGCGTTAAAATGCCATAACAGTTCATCACAATCACTGATAATACATTTAGGTAAATATTTTGAGTTAGTGACATTAATAAAAAAATCACCTGTTAATTAATGCTGTTAAACCCTGTAAACAAACCTACCACCTTTTTCTGCTGTAGGATGGTATCAGTTTTATTTCATTTGGCTTACAGATTGAATGGGTAGGATCGGTTCAAAACCATGGAATTGATCCTGCATTTCTCCTTGTTGTTCCAATCATAGATGTTGAAGATATGATATCATGTTTATGTGGGAGTAGAGACAGCATTTAAATACAAGTAACCCTTGCAAGAGCTGGGACAGCAGCACACATATTTTGACAGAAGGCAAAAGCCATTATTTTCATAATATAAGCAAGAACACGACACACAACACTTGGCATGCCAGCTCCCTGCATCTTTCTCCTTTTCATTTTTCACTTGTCAAGTAGGCAGTGAGAGCAAATTAAGGCCAGTATTCCCCCAGAATAAAAAATAATTCTCTGCTCAGTTACTCAAAAGTGATACAGCTTTCCATTTTCACTGGTCTTTCCACCATTTCTGCTTTATACTTCAAATTCTCTGATGACTTGGGTTCTCTCCTGATTATCTTCCTCTTCTATATGTGCTTACTTTCTTCTTTTTTTTCCTTATTAAGGAAAAGTACCAAATCTTAACCTTATTTTTTTTTTCTCTTAGAACACAATTCACAAGAATACAAGTCTGAGACAGAACTAAGAGGTTCATTTTTTGCAGGAGAACTGCCTTTCTTCACCTTTTTTCTCTTCTTTTCTACTCGCATTCTTCTTCCTTTATTTCCCAGTTATTTCACCTATGTCTCTGCCATTTATTCTAATATGTACACGTAAAATTAGCAGCTTAAAGTTTTATGGATGCTCCATGACTGTTTGTGTTCTGCTTGTTCACAATATGTCTTTGACCTTTCCCTTTTGGTGGCTATACCCTTTTAGAGCAAAATACAACCATGAATTTTAAAGAAGTATAGTATAGCTGCCATAATATGGTATTGGGACTTGGCTTGGAGTCCATTCTTCTTCACATGAGTGTTACAGAAGCCAGTGAAACTCCAGCTGGACAGCAGCAGCAATCATGGTACACTAAATGATTAAACTACAAATTATCAGCTGCTAAGACTTGTACCTTTTTATACACTCAGACGATGAGGATGCTGTTGTATAACCAGCTAAGATGACCATGCATCTTTTTTTAAAGGATCTGTCCCTTGGAGTGATTGTACATCTTGTGTTTTAAGGGCACAAATCTTATTTAATTCATTTGTCACAGTAAGGGGAAACTTCAATCAATCAAACCTTCACATAGCAACACTAAGGTTGTAACTGATGATTAAATCTTGCTTTTTTTACAGCATTCAACAGACAGAGGGTTTTCTAATAAAAAAGCATGGTAAAATTCTTTTTTGGTGTCTTGGACAAGGCCTGATAGCACATCTTAAATAAAAAATAAAGATTTAGGTTTAATATTTTGCCAATTAAAATGTGATATTCATCTAAACTTCTGTATTTTGTGTTTGCAACCTTAAAATAATGAAAAAGCATGAAAGAAATAAAAATTGGAGAAAATTACTACGGAGGTGGGCTTCTATGCTTTACTGGAAATGTTGAGTACAGAAGGCAGAATACATCTTTGTTGTGCGTTATCAATTAGGTTCTTTTGCCATGGCCTATAATTCTTTTATGAAGGCTATTCCATGGCTCTCAGGAAAGTACATGCCAGTCTCAGTAACTTATAAATAGAGCAGGACTCTAGTTCTTACAGAGATTAACTGCTTGTGGTGTGTTCCCAGATACTGAAGAGATTAAGGTGAGCTTCAGAGATGTGTGTGGAACAAAAAAAAGGGAAGGGGGGTTCTTTTGAGCTTGGGCACTGGCTAGCATGACTTTCAGAAGAGCACTGAAGAGGAAGACTCCTACAAAAAAAACCCTGTGCCAGTATTTCTTTCAGAACCTTTACTAAGACGATGTTTTGATGGATGAAGAACCTGAGACAGAGGTAAAAACCTCAAAATGATTGAGAGAATAATGCAAGTACTCACTCCTCTGGCACTTCTTCAAAACTGAATATGAGCTGTCATAGCTGAAAGTTGTCTCATTTTCCCAAGCCACCAGCTCTTTGAGATCAATACTATGCTCTGATCTCAAGCAGTAGTAGTATGCATTTCTTTAGAACTTTTAATACCGGAAGATGTTAAAACTCTTAAAAGAAGTAGAAAGCAAGAAGGTGAGATGAATTCTAAGAGAATTGCAGATAGAATCAACTTCTATGTTCATGCTTTTGGCATCTAAATCTGAACTTTAAAATGAAAAAAAATCATCAATTATCCCCATAGTTATCTGTCATAGTGTAGTTTGTACCACATGTAGACTAAAGCTGAATTCATGTTAAGTTGCTCAAGTTATAGCCATAATTATCATGAGCATCGTAATTATAATGATATCATCAAACTGCATAAAGCTGTATCTTGTATTATCCAAGAATAACAAAAATACTTCATCAAAAAAGTGGAGAAAGAATTCTCTGTCAATCAAGAAAAGACATCAATAACTACAGTTACACCTAGTGTATTTTATGTGGATGAAGTTTCTCAGTTACTGATGTTATATTGTCAGATAAAAGACAGCAAGCAAAAGACGACTATGGTAAAAGGGTTTATGGCAGTATTTCTAAGAATGAAGCAAAACTTGTTATTTTTACATTAGGAAATGTGAAGATACAAAAAAAGTGGCTTCTACAGAACAAAAAAGAAGTATATCATAGTAACATCTATAATCTTGTTAAATAGATAATATATTTACAGCTAGTAAGTATTTCATTCTAACTTTTGTCTGTAGTTCAACTGATGCATCCTGGTAGGCTTCTCTTTTTTTTTCTTTTTTCTCAGTTGCCAGTCATGTTTAACTCTTTTTTTCTGAGCAGAGGGAGACAGAGGGCAAGAAGATTATTTGAAATTTATTTCTGTATGGCCGCTTATGCTCCAAACTGTGGAAATATAGAAATGTGTCTGATGTTTTCCACCTCCTTGATAAGCAGAAAATGAGAGTAGCATTTGCTATCAGCAATTGTATAGCTCTCTTATTACATAATGTAAACTAAAAATGTAATAGACTTGTCAACATTTTATCTTAAAACTGTGTAAAAAAAAAGTTTTCAGCCACTTTCCTTTAAAAAAAGCCTTAGAATTATAGCAGGGATATAATTTTTTAAGCCTTTGATAACGGAAAATTGTATCATATGATATAATCCTACTGGAGGGTAGATAAGTGGTAGCTACTTTTACATACCCTATTAAATTTGCTAATTTTTATGTTTTTTAAAGATAAAAAGGCATTAACATTAGCTTCCTCTGGAAGATTTTATAAGTTGCGTTTACTACACTGGTACTAACTCCCTCATGTTAAAGAAACCACTTCAAAGAAACCTTGGGTAAAAGTTAAGTACCCTGGTTAAGTGGCTTTGATCCCACCAAACACTCCTTGTAGAGGTACAAAAGTGAAGTGTGCATATTTATTTTAATAAGTACTGCTAAAATGGGCAACTCTGATCACCTCAGCTCCTTTTTAACAAGTGCTTTGAAATAAAAATTGTATGTGCTTACAAAGCTAATGTAGAACAAACAGGGAGAAAAGAACTATAAAGATACCATGAACCCTAATAAACCAGAACAGAATCATTTGGATATGTTAATTGCGTTGTAACCACTTTATAAAAAACATCACCTCATAACAGCAGGTAATTTGTTAATATCACATAACTTTTTCCAGAAAAGTGAGAGGGCAAATTATATATTTTTATGTTTATATGACTATCACAACGTTCTTTGTTGAGTAATTAAAATGTCATTGTTATGAAAACATATAATTTTTATTTGCTTATACCAAAACTGGCTGTGAATTTTAACAAATGAAAATCCTGGAACTCAGTAAATTTCTTGATCTTCATGCTCTTATATAGCAAAATTTCTTGCCGTAAAACCTTATGGCTAAAAGAATCTTTATATTTGAAATGAAAGAGGACCTGAATATAGAGATGAAAAACACTAATTTTGGTGTTACCACAATGAGTTCAGCAAACAAAGTCTGTTAGTCTGGTTTAAGTCTTCTCTGTGACTAAAGGGAGATTCTTTATTTGTATTAAGATGAAAAGGATTTTGACCATGAAATTAGAGTTACAGTTAAATTCTGAAAATTTTTTTCAAGGTTTTAGTGTTAAAAGGTTTGTTAGACTTAGAATGGGCAAATGAAGGAGAAAAGTGAGTAACGTATGCAGTTATAGAATCATAGAATAATTTAGGTTAAATGCAGAGGTCATCAAGTCCAATCTCCAGCTCAGAGCAGGCTGAACTAGATCAGGTTGCTCAGGGGCCTTTCTAGTCGAGCCTTGAACACCTCCAAGGATGAGTATTCCACAACTTTCCTAGATAACTTGTTGTAGTGTTTGACCACCCTCATGGTGATTTTTTTTTTCCCCCGCTTAATCATAATTTCCTACATTTGGATTTGTATCCATTGTCTTTCATCCTGTTAATGTGCACTCTCAGGAAGAAGAGTCTGGCTCCATTTCTCTATATACTCCCATTAGGAAACTGAAGAAAGAAATTAACTGTTCCTTTAACTTTCTTATCATAATGTTCAACAAACCCAGGTCTCAGCCTCTTCTCATATGTCATACTCTTTAGCCCCACGACCTTCTTCGTGGTCATCCACTGGTCTCACTTATGTCAGTGTTATTATATTATATTAAGGTACTTCTAAAAGCCAGGACCCCAAAAACGCACACAGTCATCCAGATATGGTCTCACACATGCCAAAGAGAGAGGAAGAATCATTTAGATGGACCTGTTGGCTACACTAGTGCTAATGTAAACAAACATGCCTGTGATGCTCTTTGCTGCAAGACCACATTGTCAATTCATGTTGACTTCTTGTCCGCCAGAATCCCAAGGTCCTTTTCTGCAAAGCTGATTTCTAGCTAGTTGGACCATTGTCAGTGCTGCTGCATGGCAATATTTCATTCCATACACAGCACTTTTTATGTGCCTTTTTGGAAGTTAATGAGTTTCCTCTTTGGCCATTTCTCTATCCTTTTGAAGACCCTCTGAATGGGTCTTCCAGTTTCTTGATGATTCCTCCCTATTCAGTATTGTCCATCAATTTTCTGACAGTACACTTTATACCATCAGCCAGCTCACTGAAAAAAAAAAATCAACTGTATCTTCACCACTATGAATCCCTGAGGGATACTACAGGCAGCTGGTAATTAGCTGGATTTTGAACCATTGATGAAACCCCTTTGATTCTAGTAGTTCAGCTAATCAGCTGGTGGGAATCCCCACCCACCTTCTTCTCAACTTCTCCACTTTGACCATAAGGTTAGTTTGGGTGAATATGTCAAAGGTCTTGCTGAAGTCAAACAGTAGAACAGCCACTGCTTCCTCTCCAGGTACTGAGCCAGTTTTCCTGTTGTAGAAGATAATCATATTGGTCATAAATAATTTGTACTTCATAAGTATATGCTGTCTATTTGCAAAAAAATTCTTGTCCTTCACATGCTTGGAAATGGTTTTCAACATAATTTGCGCCATAATCTTTCGAGGGACTGAGGTTAGACTGATAAGCCTGCAGTTCTCAAAACCTGCCTTCTTCCTTTTTCTGAAAATAAATGTGATATTTGCCATCTTTCCATTATCCAGTATCTCCCATGATCACCACAATTTTTCAGAGATGATAGAGGCCCCATAATGCCATCAGTCACCTTCTCTAGCACCCCTTGATGTATCCCACTTAGACTTACGTACATCCAGTTATAAGTGCTCTCTAACCCTATCTTCCTCCACTGTGGGCATTGTTTCACTTCCGCTAGAATCTGCTAGTGGTGTCAGAGGAGGCCTGAGAGAAAGTTTTACTGATAAAAAAAAGGCAAAGAAGTCATTAATATGTTGACCACTCCATGTTCTTTGTCACTATGTTTCCTGCCCCATTGAAAAGTAGGCCTCAGTTTTGACCTAAGTTTTCTTTTTCTGCCAATATCCATAGAGATGTCTTTCCACTTGCCATTTATGTTCCTCAGTAGTTTCAGCTCTAGTTAACTGTTTGAATTTTGAGAGTCTTTCCCATCATGTTTCTCCCTAAGCTAGTTTCTCACTGTTCTTTATATCTTCTCTTCAGGTCATCTTAAAGCCCTCCTCACTAGATTAGGAAGCCTGCTGGCAAAGATGCTCTTTTCCCACTTTTTCAGATGGATGATGTCCCTGTGGTGCATTAACCTTTGCAGGTTGCCAGGTGCCCACCAAGCCCCTCTATCACTCCCTTTCATCACCAGGACAGGAGGTGAGAAAATATAACAAAAGGCTCGTGGAATGAGATAAGGACAGGGAGATCACTCAGTGTTTACCATCATGGGCTAAACAGACTCAACTTGGGGAAATTAATTGAATTTATTACCATCAAATCAGAGTAGGGTAATGAGAAATGAAACCGAATCTTAAAACACCTTCCCCCCACCCCTCCCTTTTTGCCAGTCTCAACTTCACTTTCAATTTCTCTAACTCCTCTGCCCGAGCGGCGCAGAGGAACAGGGAATGGGAGTTGCAGTCAATTCATCACACATTGTCTTTGCCGCTCCTTCCTCCTCACACTCTTACCCTGCTCCAGAGTGGGGTCCCCCACACAGGACAAAGTCCTTCCTGACCTTTGCCAACATAGGTCCTTCATACAGGCTGCACTTCTTCATGAACTGCTCCAGTGTGGATCCTTTCCATGTGGGTGCAGTCATTCAGGAATACACTGCTCCATCTTAAGTTGAAGGCCCTCTGCATTTATTTTTTTTTCAAAGGCAGAAGGAAACAAAATCCAGGCTATGTGAGTAACTAGGAAAAGAAGAGGCAGCTTTATAACAGTGTTTCATTTTACGTCAGTCCCACGTATAGCCTTTCACGTTGATTTCTTACATTCTTGTCCTGAAGCAGGAAAGAATATACTCAAAAATCTCATCAGCCTGACATTGTGAAAGGGTTTCCAAACAAACAAATACAGGAAAAACACAAAAGAAAGGAAGAATCATTGGGTGGCAGCAGCCTGACAGAGTGACAAGTAACACATTGTCTAAGGAATTAAGCTAAATTGGAAGCGATACAGGGACAAAAATCTTTGTTTAACGGTAAAAAAAGGGCTGACTTATCTGCAAACATGATTTATTTCTGCATTGCTTTACCCACATTTCCTCTTACACTTTTAACAGTGTCCTTCTGATGGAACTTTATAAATTGAACCAGATGGAACTCCCATTTCCCTGTATGAGAGTTTCCTTCTGTAGAAATGTGGAATTAGAGATATTAGATGTTATCAGACGGGTTCTTAGAAAAATATTAGCTTTTCAGCTTGAATCATACATGTCAAAACTCACAAATAATTAGAGCACAAGATAAATGGAAACATGTGGGTAGGACTTAGCTGCTCAAATGTAGATGTTTCTTTAATTTTACTCTCAATAATTGGGCAATACAGTTGAATAAGTCACTTCATTCCTAAGTTAGATTTCACTGTCTAATTGATAACTTCGTCATATTGATTCTAAAAAGAATCTGAACAACTTAGATATAAACCTATACACTGTACAAGTTTTAAGTAATATGACATGGATCCATGTCCTGATGCAGTATATTTAAGTGTCTTCAAAACACAAACCAAACTTTCAAGTTTATCATCAGTACCTTATCTTGCACCATCAGCTTTCCACAGAATAGATATTATTAAAAAAAAAAAAATTACAAAAGTTAATATTGTGTTGATTATCCTAAGTGAATGCTTGCAAGTGACTCAGAGTTTAGATCTTATATGTATTCAATAAAAAGTGCTGAAAAATATTTTTTTACTAATTCCATTCTACCATTCTGAGGGAATAATTTTTAAATTAAATGAAATTTTCCTGCCAATTCAGAAGGTTAGTCAGCAGCATAGTTATCTGATTAATTATTGTTTTCTTTGTGAAAGAAGTCACCTTTGAGGATGAATTTGCTCAAAGATGAAAAGCTGTATATTTGACATACACTCTTGTTGCCTGCTGGTGGAGTGCCAAGGAATCTATTTTCGTCTTGCCTCACCAGCCCACTTTAATCACTATAAAAATCATTCAAAGTATCAGCCAATGCCTAGCTGACATAGGGCAAGTGCCTTGAAACAGATATAGAAAGTTCCAGCTGAAACACTACAAATAATTTGGTTTTATCTTTCATGTGTTTTTGGTAAATGGCAAAGTAATATTTATGATTATCAAGCTTTCAAGTAAATCAGAAAAAAAACTTACTTTTTTTTTTTAAATGTCAAACCACTAAATATAAAATGCTTGATTGCTCTTATAGGAAACAATGCCTTTTGAAGTACTTACCATAAAGTGTTTCCTTACAGTCATAGGAGGTAGATCTTAATTAACCTTTACAGTAACCTTGCCTTGTAGTTAATTAAACCTGTACAAACCACAGTAGCTTAATTTTGAATTCTAAACTTGCAGTGATCAAAATGGTGAAGATAAACTCCTTTTGGAGCTTTCAACTGACCTTGTAATTTAACACTGCATAGCTTTTATTAAGAACACAAAATTTTAAAGAAACAATGCCTTCATTTTTTTAAGTGTATTCAGGCAACCATTATTTCTAGAGCAATTTGATGGCAGTTACTTCTTCCCTACTGAGACAGGTACCTTGAAAAAAATTAAGTATTATACATATATATGTACAGTCATATATGCACAGACATGCATATATATATGAACATATATACATATTTGGGATACAGATATAGGAATAGTCTTTCCACTGTTTCCTAGATGGAATACAAATTCTAACGACCACCCATACCATTAGTATTAGAGGTAAAATGCAACATGTAAATCTTTATTCTGAACAAGCAAAGCATGCCAAAAAATGTATTGAGACTATCTGAACAGGAGCATGTATTTATCCTAGAACCAGTGAGATCTCAGGACCAAGCCAGCAGATCCACTTGCAATTCAGGAACTAAAGTATGCTGATACACAATCAGCTGCTAAGAAGTTGTATTTTCTTTCCCATCATGGTCTAACTGTGGCACCCTAGGGGAAATTGTAACTTACTCATTTAGCCTTCGTATGTCCATAAACGCTCATGTTCCTCTACTTGCTCTCCCTCTGCTCTGTCATCAAAAATTGCAAAAATCTATTTGTTGTAAGCAAATGTAGCATTTTTGGGAGATTTGTGGATGTGAGGACAGTGTTCACGCTGGAATAGCTCTTCTTCATTGCCATTAGGAAAAAGTTAGCAAGTCATATGAAAGCATAGCAACAAGAGAGCTGTAATGGGTAAATTCTAATTTATTTTACTTAAATTAAAAATTTAAAATGTACAATACAATTTATTTACAATTCAACAAAGAAGATGCAGGTTAACTTTTTTTTTTAATCTTCTCACGGCTATCTTCCTACTCCAAAGCTTAAAGCAGAATATTCACAACAGATACTCATTGTTTCATGACATAAATCCTCAGCAGTTTCTACATGCTCGGTTAAGGCTGATATGGCTTGGTCTCCTACATGGAAATATTTGGACCTCAGTGAGAATTTAAGTAAAACCTAAATGACAATATTGGTATAAAGTCTATATTTCATTCAATGAGGCAACTATATAAAATGACCAGAGTTACATTTACAGAAGAGGAATTATAGTCATACAGAATTAAACTTGGACACAGTTAGGATATGATTATGTTAGGTTTTGTTTCCATGAAAAATGGCTCACTTTTTCTCCAGGTCAAAGTCCTTTCAGTGAAAGTATGAACATGATCAAACAGAACTGGTAAAATACATAAACCAATATTTTTTTTTCACTTAAATTTAATTTTAGTCAGTTTAAATTTATTTTTATATTTCCTTTCTTAATCATAAATCTGTTAGATGCATATACTATTTTTTTCCATTTTGATCAGGGTGTTTTATATCAGTTCATGGTATTAGGTAATCTTGTTTTATTTGCTGTCAATCAAATACACCACCACCATGATCCCCCCCAAAAAATCAACACCTCCCATCAAATGCTTCATGAGTCTTTGAACAGTAGGCACAGAAAGACTCGCATGTTGAAAATTTTTGCATATATTACATCTATACTGATACTCTGAGCTAAAACCTGCACCAGTGACAAATTGCCTCCCCAACAATATTCTGCAGATTGCTCATAATGGTAATTGTATAAAGAAATAAAACATCATACACTGGTGGTAACGAAATAGAAGCCTCAGTGTATTTTATAAATATGTATCATCCACAATAAAAGCTTGGAGTGTTACAGATTAGTCATTGCAAGTCTAGTCTAGAGTGGAACTGATTATTTACAACCCACAATATAAGAACAAGCTCTTCTAAAATACTTTTTCAGCCTTACTGTTGAGGACTAAGTTTCATGATATCTCATAGGAAAATTCAGGTCTGTCCCTTGCACAGTGTAAAAGATTCAGCTAAAGTTTGCCTCAAAATTTGCAGACTGAAGTGTTCACACATTCCATTCTGGGGCAAACCTTTATTAATAATCAAAGATTTTCTCAATCAATATTAGGAAATAGTAAGTGTTTATTATATTATGATATTTTTATTCAGACTTCCATAGAAGAGTGCACTAAAAAAATATCAAGTAAGTCTTTGAAACATTTCTTTTGTCTCCTACAACATCTGTATGGGAGTCTATGGTAGGAAAAAAACCAAAGAAGTATATCATCAGATTCTGATCTAGCAGAATGTCGTTCTACATCCATAAATATCTGTCATATAGACTGGAGTTTACATGCAGCTGTCCTTCATTTCTCTGCTACTGTGTTGTGAAATAATTGTGTAGTCTCCCAAGCTGTATTTACATCTACCTGCTGGACATGCTGCAGTGAACTGGAGGGATTGGATTCTCAGGTAGCCCATGTCGGTCACCTGGAAATACACTAAGTTTCCAATTATGGAAGGCAGGACAAAGAACAAGGAATGGGAGAAGGGAGCCTTCATCTTGATAAAAGCACTTGGTTTTATTAAGGGTTCATGCTAAGGTCACAGTTTGAAATTGCTATGCCAAGAACTCTCAGTAACTTTGGTATCAAGAAGATTTAGTGCTATGCTGACAAAATAAAAAAGAAAAAAAAAAAAAAGAGCAACTATAAACAAGCTACATCAAGAAAGAAAGGTAGACAAGTGGAATGGGGAGAAAAGACTTCTGTCTGAAAACATCCTGAAATTGAGTGACCACAGGGTTTAATCTGAGCAGTTCACAAAGATGTAAAGTAGGAAATGTCTCGTTCCCCCCATAACTTCTTAATGAGAAAGACAGTATTACTCGATCTTTCTTTCCTGCTTTGAACAGAAGTGTGCATCTGCCTCCTTCTATCTCTAGCTCATAAGAGGAAGGATGGGATAGACAGCTTCTATATTTGTTATGCATTAATTTGCTTCAATAGAACAAGAGTTCAGGTGACGTCTTTCTCCTTTGATTAACTTATCAGCTTGACATTTTTTCTTATAGTGTTTTTTATCTCTGTGTTATTGTTCATTTGTAACTATAGATAAAATTATCTTTAAAAAGTGCTTCTTGAATGTCAGCATGGCGATTCAGTATCTATTTCACACACTGGGAATCTCACTAAAAATTCATATTGCTATGTTTTATACATCAAGCTGCTAATAAATCCATTGATAAAATGACAGGAAAATAAGTTCCTTGCAGACTTCTGTTTTCATTCCCAGGCTTCCCTCATGGGTTGATGAGTGAAATATATTTTGTTTATTTTGTGCTGTTAATATTCTTTCTCTTTTTTATCACGGCCCAAAGAATGTTTGCATGAAGTTTTAGAGTCATCTGAATAACCTTATAAAGAATATTCATTTGGCTATTTGAGAATGGCCTGTAACACACACAGTATTATTTTAAAATACAGTATTTTCAAATATTTTAAAATCTTAGTGAAAAAGAAGCAGTCATATAGCTCCTGCTTTCAAAATATATGTTTAGCTAATTTAAAAATGGGGCCTTTGCTGGCAGCCAGGGTGTTTCTGTTTTGGTCAAATGACAATCATCTAATCAAGCCACCCTGATACTAACAGACATTTTCCAAGCATTTCATTTGTTTTTATGTCATCTCCTTGACACATTTACAGATAGGAAATATTATGTACTGACATAAGTATTCCATTGTGATCAATGAAATCTTGGTAGGGAAACCAAAGACTGTTTAATAGTGTTTAGAATAAAACCCAGAACATCAGGAATTATATCTTGAAAATGTAGTAAAAGGACTTAGTTCTTCATCCTAGCATGTGAAAGGGATATAACGTTGCAATAAGATCCATCATAGGAATTCCATGTTTTCCACCTGTCAACACTGAATATCATTACATGCAAGAAAATACCAAGCATAAGATTTTTTCTGTGTGATAATTCTCATATCTTTAGTGTGTGATAGCACGGGAAATTTTGATGCAGCATGAAAGATAGAGGAGTAGCCATCAAAAATTTAAATTGTAGAAGTCAGCAGCACCTCAAATGTCTTTGATAATTTACCCATTAGATATGATCTTCTCTTGATGTCTAAACTTATGTTAGACTTTGCTGTGTGCTGTCCAGAAATAATGTTTTATGGACCATTTAGGAAAGTCACCAATGAGATCACAAGAGAGGTATGAAGCTTTGTGAGGACAAAGTAAGTATAATCTCCAATTCTGCTAAGCTGCTGAACAATAGTGAAGACCAAAAAAAAAAAAAAAAGGGCAAAAATAAATAAATAAAGGGCAAACAGAAAAGAAAATAAATCAGGCAAGAGGAAATAGCATTGCTCCAACAATCAGCCATCACAACAAAGCAAGAGAAGTCTCTTGGAAACAAATCAAAGCTGACACGGAAAAATGAAAACCACAAACACATA
Source organism: Anarhynchus alexandrinus (assembly GCA_008711295.1). NCBI lineage: Eukaryota > Metazoa > Chordata > Aves > Charadriiformes > Charadriidae > Anarhynchus > Anarhynchus alexandrinus. The sequence continues at coordinate 2,555,324 of VUYV01000135.1, forward strand.
GAATAAAACATTCATAAGTTTGTTTGAACACACTAGGGAACACTGTGAGTTTTATAATTCACTGTTGAATTAAAACTAGAGACAAGCTTTTAGATGTACTAAGACATTTCATTTGCTAACTGCCAGAATTTAAGCACCATACTAATATTCAATTTATCTGCCCTCTTTTCCTGCCTGAGTTGCCTTTAGCAACTTAGAGGCAACACCTCTCCTGCTTTAGACATCTGACAGCAGTAGATTACTATCAGAGCAGTTACCAGAAATGTTGTCTAGGTTTCTCTTACAGTCTTTTCCTAAAAAGAAAAGGCAACTGCCAAGCATCTGGAGAGTAATCAAGACCTAGTAATAGGACATCCTGGACACACAGCTAAGTCTGAACTTTCACTTCTCTGAAACTGATACACCTGACTAAGGGCCACACATTGGGCATCTCCACCCTCAAGATCTTTCTCAAAAGGTGGGCACACAGCACAGCTGAGTCTTTTCAAAATTATAACATTTTATATTTTGAAATAACAGCTACAACATCTAAAGGTTACAGGTCCACGTATTTCCCATCTTTCAGCAGGAATCCTGGCTGTGGGGAAAAGGAACAGTCCACTCTTAGTTGTGCTGCCACTATGCCATAGTGCAGGTAGCAAATCAAAACAAATAGGCCCAGATGGCATAAAGAAAGCATGATCACTGCTCTACAGCTTAGTGATTAGGATTTGTATTAAACATGTTCCTCTCATGCAACTTCTACGGTAGAGTTACTTGTACTGGGTGCAGGTGCCCAACTGTTGGCAGCTGGGGGTTGCAGGACACCCTCTGTGAGGAGAGGCCAGGGCTGTCCCATGCTGGACACAGCGGTTCCAGCTGGTTCGAACGGACCCACCGCAGGGCTTGGCTGAGCCCCATCAGTCAAGATGGTGGCAGCTTGGGGAAAATGTATTTAAGAAAGAGCAGAAGACACTGGAAAGAGAGAGAGGGTGAGAGGGAAAAAGTGAGAAAAAGCAGAAGGAACACCAAGGTCAGAAAAGGAAGAGAAGGAAGTCCTCCATGTCATGGGAGTAGATATCCCCTACAGCCCATAGTGAACCACACACTGGAGGAGTGGAAAGGTGCAAGAAAGGAAGGAGAGGTAGAGAGCAACCACTATGTACTGACTGCTGCCCACCCTGCCACCCCCTTTTGTGCCACTCATTGCCTCACTGAAGAGACTGAGTGTGATCTGCCATGTTAGCAAGGGTGGGGGTAGAGGAGCCAGGAGTGAAGGAGTGAAGTGGGAAAGGGGGGAGGAACGGTGTTGGTTTAGTGCTTGTCTTTTTGTTTCCTACTGTCTGAATCAGTGATTAAATATTTAATTGACAATAAATTACAGAATCACAGAACCACACAATGATAGGGGTTGGAACGGACATCTGGAGATCGTCTAGTCCAACACCCCTGCCAGAGCAGGGTCACCTACAACAGGTTGCACAGGACAGCGTCCGGGCAGGTTTTGAATGTCTCCAGAGTCAGAGACTCCACCACCTCTCTGGGCAGCCTGTTCCAGTGCTCTGCCACCCTCAAAGGAAAGAAGTTCCTCCTCATGGTCAGATGGAACTTCCTTTGTTCAAGTTTGTGCCCGTTCCCTCTTGTCCTATCACTGGGCACCAGTGAAAAAAGACTGTTCCCATCCCCCTGGCACCCTTCCTTTAAGTATACATAAGCATTGATAGAATCCCCCCCCAGTCTTCTCTTCTCCAGACTAAAAAAGACCCAAGTCCCTCAGCCTTTCCTCATAAGAAAGATGCTCCTGTCCCCTAAATTGTTAGCTTTGCTCAAGTTGAGTTTCTTTTGCCCAAGATGATAATTAGTAACCAATCTCCTCATCTTTATTTCAACCCATGTGCTTTGCCATTGCAGTTCGTCCTATTTTCTACCCCCATCCTGCTGAAGGATGGGATTGAGCAGGCAGCTGGATGGGAACTCAGGTTTTCATCAAGGTTAACCCACCACAAGCCGGTAAACACAGAACACCGTTATTGATTCTTCACAGTGTTTTGTGGTGAATTTATGCGTTTAGTCTACTAATATTACAATTTTTCTCAAAGGTAACAATAATTGAAAGACTTCCTCAGGAGGACAATAACGCATGTGTAAGGCTGAGGGAATTGGGTCTTTTTAGTCTGGAGAAAAGAAGAGCCCGGAGCCCTGTGTTGGAAGACCACGACTGGGGGAATGATAAACTCCCAGCTGACCCTGAACTTGTTTGAGACTTGCTGCTCCAGCTGAATGCCTTTAAATCTATGGGGCCTGATGGGATTCATCCCAGAGTGCTGAAAAAGCTGGCTGATGTCATTGTGGGACCTCCCTCCATTGTTTTTCAACAGTCTTGGGAGTCTGGACACGTCCCAGTCGACTGGAAGCTGGCAAATATTGTCCCAATTTTCAAGAAGGGTAAGAAGGAAGATCCTGGTAATCACAAGCCTGTCAGTCTCACTTCATTGCCTGGTAAAATTATGGGGAAGGTTATTCTGGGAGTTACTGAAAAACACTTGAGAGACAGCACAGTCATTGGTCATAGCCAGCACAGGTTCACGAGGGGAAAGTCCTGCTTAACTAAATTTCCTTTTATGACAAAGTCAGCCATCTATTTGACAAAGGGAAGCCAGTAGATGTGGTGGTATTAGATTTTAGCAAAGCTGTTGATACTGTTTGTCACAGTATCCTTCTGGACAAAATGTTCAGCACACAACTAGACAAGTCCATAATATGTTGGGTGAGCAATTGGCTGATGGGTTAGGCTCAAAGAGTAGTATTAAATGGGGTTATGTTAGGCTGGTGGCCAGTGGGGTTCCTCAGGGCTCATTTTTAGGGCCAGTGCTCTTTAATGTTTTTATAAATTATCTTGATGCGGGAATCAAGCATACATTAAGTAAGCTTGCAATGATACTAAATTAGGAGGAGCTATGGACTCCTTTAAGGGTAGAGAGACCTTACAGAGAGATCTGGATAGACCAGAGAGCTGGGCAATCACCAACGGTATGAAATTTAACAAGAGCAAGTGCCAGATTATTCACCTGGGATGGGGTAATCCTGGTTGTACATACGAGAGGCTGGAGAGCAGCCCCATGGAAAGAGATCTGGGGGTTTTGCTTGATGGCAAGTTGCATATGAGAAAACAGTGCCCTGGCAGCCAAAAGGGCCAACTGTGTCCCCGGGTGCATCATGCACAGCATAGCTAGCCAGTTGAGGGAGGAGATTGTCCTACTCTACACTGCAGTGGTGCAGTCCCACCTCGAGTATCACGTGCAGTTTTGAGCACTTCAATATAAGAAGGACGTCAACATATTAGAGTGTATCCAGAGGAGGATGATCAAGATGGTGAAAGGTCTCACAGGCAAGACTTAGGAAGATGTCTGAGGTCACTTGGTTTGTTAGTTTGGAAAAGAGAAAGCTGAGGGATGACTTCATCACAGTCTACAACTTCCTGAAGTGGGGCAGGGGAGGGGGAGGTGGTGATCTCCTCTCTCTGGTGACCAGAGACAGGACATGAGGAAATGGTATGAAGTTGCATCAGGGGAAGTTCAGACTGGATATTAGGAAAAGGTTCTTCACTGAGAGGGTTGTCAGTCACAGCACCAATCCTGTCAGAGTTCAAGGAGTGTCAGGACAATGCTTTTAGTCATATGGTTTAGTTTTAGGTAGTCCTACGAGGAGCAGGGAGTTGTTCACAATGATGCTTATGGGTTCCTTCTGACTTGAGATATTCTATGGTTCTATGACTGTTTTAGTCTATAATGCCTAAAATTCCAAGGCCTGCAACCACTACACAGGTATTGTTTAGCTATGATTCCTACTCATTTAGAAAGGAGTTTGGCCTATATTTGGTTGAGGACCTGGAGATGTCCACTAGCAGTGTCTGAGATATATGCCTTTTTTGCAAGGCAGAAAAACATAAATGTATGCTTTACTATATATATTTCAATATTATCCTCTGCCTTACTAACCAATATTGTTTCTCAGTTTATCCAGTTCATTAACAGCCTGTGGCAAGGAGATGTCATCTTTAACTTTGTTACTTTTCCTCACTTTCATATTACTTTCTTCAATTTAACACTTAGCATTTTTAATATATTTAGTTGAAAATAAATATTTACAGAACAAATGAGCTGATTTCAGACATGGACAAACCATTTGTTTCTTCATGGCGCTAACGCTGGTGTGCAATGACAGCCAATATATTATTCTTCCCTCTATCAAAAAAACCCTAGTAAACATCTCATTTTTATTCACCATCTATAACCCTGTCACTTAGTCAATATTTTTTTCTAAAATATTTAAGAATTTATCAAAACAGATTTGTTTGACATTTGGGATTTAGTAACTAATAGGAATGTCATGTATTGATTAATATACTATACACAAAAATAAATTAGTGATTCTTTTAAGCAACATAGTCCTTTATAGCAGTGTGCTGTCAGAGCAAAAGCCTCACAGTTACTTGTTTAAAGAGCACATTGTTGTAAATTATATTAATTTCAGCTCTTTTATTTCACACTTGGAGTGGAAGTATGAAAAGCTAGTGACTACAATAAACAGCTGTGGCATGCATTAATAGATGAGACTCTCAATAAGTACAAAATGTAAATTTGAGAGGAATTGCTAAAACATACTAGAGGTTTCTAAAGTAGATACTGTCTCTGGGGGGTGAAATATTCTAAATGTTCTTTCATATATCATATTCTAATGAATATTCAGTATATCTCAGTGGCCTAAAGAGTGAACAAAGTGTTTCAGTTATGTTGTAAAGAGAAAATGGAATAATCCAGATAGATTTGCTTCCTAAGACTGGATTTTATGTTGTCTTTTCATTTAGCCACCACAGCTAGGTTTTAAAAAAGGATATCTTACATTAGAATTATCTTATATAAAAACACATGTATCTATATATATCATAGTTTTAGAAAAGCTATCTAATTATGCAGGCAAAATGTAACATATAGGATTCCCAAGAGGAAATATGAAAAAAAAAAACCAACCAAAAATCAAACCATGAAAGGCATAAAGGTTTTATTTGTATACAGATTCCAACACATGTCATCTTCTGGCAAAATTATGGAGGGGGAGCCAGATAAGCAATGCCCTACACTACCGTAGAGCTTTGCCTAAGATCATATCAAGATAAATCTGAGGTGGTTTTACAGCTCTTGGATTCAAGTTTGCTTTCATCTGTCCATTTCAAGACACTAGTAGAGAACCTTGATATCTTCTGAATTTTCATGTCAGCATATCTGACATGATATATCTAGGACCCTCTAAAGAACTTCATAACAAGAAAATCGTTCACTTCTCCATTTAAAGATATTATGTCTCCTAGAACAGACACAGTCCCTTTCCAAAAGTAATCAGTGGACAAGTGGAACAGTATGGACTCCTTCTAGCTCCTGTTTTTCCTACTTCTGTATATAAGTTGAACTTTCCAAAGAAAGCTGTGTCTGTCTACAAGATCTACTATAGCTTACATGTACAGACCAGACAAGTACATATGAAAGTTCCTTGAAAATCTTTTGCTTTCTTAGGCATGTTAGAGCAAATCACAGCCTTTTAGCTAACTTTTCTTATGTGTAGTATATTTTTTTCTTCATTTATGATGTTTTTAACCTGAAAGGGACATAAATTATACAATATGACTCTGATAATTAGCCAAAAAGCAAACCCAAATATACATTTGGAAAAATCAATGCTAGCAGTCCTCAGCAATTAAAAATAGGTTTACACTGAATGGTTAACTTCATTCTCAGGGACTAATTTGGCCAGTTGTAACACAGATGACCTTTGGTAATGCTGCCACTAGGCTCATTTTTGAAAACTATATGCAAGGGTAATGTATGAAACTGAAATGAGTGAGTACTGCAGTCCTAACCTTGTCAGGCTCTCAAATTGTGCCTTTTCTTTCATATTATCTTTTCTTTTGGCATCTGTTTTGTTCTGTGAACTTTGTTTCACCTTGTTACTTGACCAAATGTAGCAATGAGAAAGTGTTTTCCTCTGCCATCAGAAGGAGACTAATACATGGACACTGATAGCAAGAAAGTTCTAATGAATGGTTGCTGAGAGTTCTTGTTCTCCTTTTTTGCAGAGGGTTAGAAAATTGCCATGTCAGCCTGCCAGAAGCTCTGTAATTCACCACAGATATTTCTTCGGTGTCCATTATGATGTTATATCACTAGCTTTAAGGTTAATGTTTTCTCAAAAGAAAGGAAACAGTACAGTTTCCCTTGCAGACATTAGGAAACTAAGACACAGTTGCTTGTGGGGAGAAGTTTAGAATTGGAATTAATCTCTCCTGAAGGGAAAATTAGCACTAAATTCTGGTAAATTTTGTAATTTAAAATTTACATTTCAAATCTGAATACTCTTTGTAGAAATACGCTATGGGTAAAACTCCCAGCAGTGCTATGTGATGACACTGAAGATGATCTGCTCCATAACCTTCCCAGGCACCGAGGTCAGACTGACAGGCCTATAGTTCCCTGGATCCTCCTTCTGGCCCTTCTTGTAGGTGGGCATCACATTTGTTAACCTCCAGTCAACTGGGACCTCCCCAGTAAGCCAGGGCTGCTGATAAGTGATGGAAAGTGGCTTGGTGAGCACTTCTGCTAGCTCCCTCAGTACCCTCAGGTGGATCCCGTCTGGCCCCATAGACTTGTGTGTGTCTAAGTGGTGTAGCAGGTTGTTAACTATTTCCCCTTGGATTATGGGGGCTTCATTCTGCTCCCCGTCCCTGTCTTCTAGCTCAGGGCGCTGCATACCATGAGAACAGCTGCTCTTACTACTAAAGATTGAGGCAAAGAAGGTGTTAAGTACTTCAGCCTTTTCCTCATCCTTTGTTACTGTGTTTCCCCCTACATCCAATAAATATCGGAGATTCTCCTTAGCCCTCTTTTTGTTGCTCATGTATTTACAGAAACATTTTTTATTTTCTTTTATGGCAGTAGCCAGATTAAGTTCTAGTTGAGCGTTGGCCCTTCTGTTTTTCTCCCTGCATAACCTCATGATCTCCTTGTAGTCCTCCTGAGTTGCCTGCCCCTTCTTCCAAAGGTCATAAAGTCTCCTTTTTTTCTTGAGTTCCAGCCAAAGCTCTGTTCAGCCAGCCCGGTCTTCTTCTCCATTGGCTCATCTTTTGACACATGGGGACGACCTGCTCCCGCACCTTTAAGATTTCCTTCTTGAAGAATGTCCAGCCTTCCTGCACTTCTTTGCTTTTCAGGACTGCCTCCCAAGGGACTCTGTCAACCAGGCACCGAAATAGTGGGAAGAAAGGAAATAAGAGAAGAAAAGAAAAGGGAGCAGAAAAGAAGGGAAGAAAAAAGAGAACAGGAAAAGGAGAAGAAAATTAAATCAAGAAGCAAGGAAGAAGAGAGGAGAGGAGAGCTGTAATGGGGTTCTGGCACCTGTTCCAGCAAAGGGGATGGGTCACAATGGCGCTTTCGGCATGGGCACCAGAAAAGAGGGATGCTACAGCGCAGCCTGGGCAAGCAGTGAGTGCAAGTATGCATGCAGCTGGGAGGCTGAGCTGGACAAGGGCCGGGGCAGAAATGCCAGATTCTGGGGGCATTCTCACCCTGGAGTGAGGGTCCAGCTGCTCAGGGGAACACGTTGAACAGGGCATGGTGCCGTACAGTTCCCTTGCCCCCCTGTCCTATCTTCCCCCATGTTTCTTGCCCTTGCTTCCCCTCTGGCCAGGTCCATCCTGCCCAACCCCACTGAGAACCCCTCTCTTCTGTCTCCTGCAGACCATGGCTGTCATTGTCTTCCCTATCCTAGCTGTGCCGGACATTGTCCAGAGTTCACTGCAGTTGTGTGACGAGCTGGATGTGGCCACACACAGGCTCATGCAGCAGTGTTCAGAGTAACTGAGATGGAAGACAACTCAGCTGTTGCAGGATATAGAGCAGACCCAGGAGCAGAATGGGGTGGCTGGGAAAGTCCTGCTGCCTTCCAACAATGGTGGTTCTGGGCCTTTCTTTTTGGAGCAGGAGCCTCCTCTGCTGGAGGACCAGAAAAAGGAGTCATAAGCTGGAAAGCAGCTGCAAGCAGGACAGCCCCATAAGTCAAGACAAGGAGGAGGAAGAGGTAGAAGAAGACAACGATGACTCTAATGACACATGCGATCTGGGCAAATTTTTGGCCAATTGCGTCCACTGGACAATACCATACATGGCTGAAACATGCAAATTGGTGAAGGGTCTGGTAGACAAGCTCCTCAGTGCCTGCCAAAGATTTTCCAGGAGTAACTTCAAGCCATGGCTGCACCCAGCCATTGGGATGGTCTGTGTCTATGAAGGTTAGAGTGCCTGGAAGAACAACGTCCTTTACCACCTGCTCATGTTCCTGCAGCCTCCCCCTGGGCCTACCTTCTGCTTGGAGCAGGGCACTGCAGAGGAGATGCTGACCAATTACTCCTGCCTCCATGTACAGCTACAGCTCATGTGCATGAGGGAGCAGCTGGTGGAGGACATACTATGCTTCCTCCACCACCATAAGAATAAGCCAAAAGGTCAAGACCCCAGACTTCTCAACACCCTTTACACCAACTCTTACTTAAGCATCAAGAGAACTGCCTGTTGATTCCAGATGTTGCTGAAAGACACCTGGAACATTCTGTATCAGTGACACTGCTGCCAGATAACAGTGCTGCCTACTACATGCTCCTGCAAGCTCAGGCTAGTGAACACCTCCCAGGAAACCCTGTCCACTGAGATGATTTTTGTGGTGCAGCTAGATGACTCAGACTCCGTCCTGAGCCTTGAGTGCACAGAGACCAGCTTTACGACCAGCACGGCATGGCAGGAGAGCTGTGATGTGGCTGAAATGCAGTTCACCAGGCATGGACAGCACAATACCTTCCACCCCAGAAGTAAGAACTTTCTACAACAAAAATGAATATATGAATAAAACTTTTAATTATCCATTAAGTTTGTATAATATTAGGTAGTAGAAGCTTTCTTAGTTAAGCTGCCTTCCTTAACACATCGCTTTAGTAATTTACACAACTAACTGAAAAAATATCATATTTAAAGGTCAACTTCCTTTGAAAAAAAACAGTTCACCCTTAAATTTTCCAAACTTCAGAGATAACATTTATTTTAAACAGTTTTCTGAGAGCTGTACAATTTTTGGTTTTGTTGTTGTTTTAGAGGAACACAAGTGTCTAATATATGGTAAAATGCAAAAAAAAACCCCAAAACACCACACCTTAAAATATCCTGGATTTTCAATGGCATAATCTAGAACTGCAGAAAAAATATTAAGTTATATGTCAGTCATACTTGTGACTAGGCAACCACAGGATTCACTTAAGTCTCCACAGGGACAAGCACAGCATCTTGCTTATGAATTATGCATTTTTACTTATTCACTTTTATTTGAAACATTAAAATGTATTCTGACAATGTCATATATGTCAAATCCATATGCAAAAACATATTTATACTTTCTAATTATAATTCAGGAAAAAACCCAACTTTTTGGTACTTATTAAAGGTACAAAAACTTTTTTTTTTCTACTAAGACTGTTCTCCTGAGCTGAAGGTTAAATTCCCAGTGGATGTGTTCTGATTCTTCAGACAACTAGTGAAAGTCTCTCGCTCTCCCTATCTTTCTACTATTATGTTATTTCACTGAAATTCTTTGTAAAGCTGAATTGAATTTAGATGACTCTTCACTTAGGTCCTGATCCAAAACCCATCAAAGTCAATGACTTTCTTTGGGAATCAAGTTCCAAAGACAGTTTTAAATACTTTTGAGGTAATGATAACCTGAATATATATCTCAAAGAATTTTTATGTTCTGGGACTGTTTCTGAATTCAAACTTAACATAATATGAAGGCTGAGAAATCTCCAGGCTTCAGCAAGGTTCACAGGCTATGCTTACTTAGAAGTTGGGAACCACAGGCTGTGAGAAGCTTTGGGAGTAAAATAGCTAGGGGTTCTTACAGTGATTCATGTTCTCGTGTTTCAAGTTGTTTTATGATTATTCTTTACAATGACTTATGCATTTTGTGATAATGAGGGAGAGACACTGCACATGAGACAAGACCCTGGGAGACTGTTAAAACACCTGAAGAGTTAGGAAGGATTACCTACATTTCTTTGTGTATCTCATGTGTAGTATCTTACTCAAACCAGCTGTATAAGAACTGAGTCCCATTTAATTCTGAGATGGGATTGATTATCTCCAATGAAGGTAAGAAAAAATTTACTGATCCTGGACTTCAGGCAAGCGGACTTCAGCTTATTCAAAGAACTGGGATCCCAGGGGAGGAAGGTCTGAAGGTGCTGGTGGTCTATCCTGGGAGCTAATCTTTTCAACATATTTATCAATGAGCCAGAGGAGCAAATAGAGGGCTTTTTCACAAAGTTTGCAGAAAACACTTAATAGGGGCCAGTTGATATGCTGGAGCAGCTCTGGTGCCTACAGGGAGGTCACCAAGAAGGCACAGCCAGGATCTTCACAGTGGTGCATGGTAGCAGGACCAGTGACTATGAGCATAAATTGAAATAAGAGAGGTTCAGACTAGTTATAAGGAGAAACCCTTACCCCATGAGGACAGCCAGACAAGGAAGCAGGTTGCCCTGAGAGATTGTGCATACTCCATCCCTGGAGGTTTTCAAGACCTGACTGTATCAAGCCCTGGACAACCTTATCTGCCTGGAGCAGGAGGTTGGACGAAAACCACCCCAGGTCTCTTCCATCAAGAATCATCTTGTGATTTTATGATTATTTCCTGGACCTTTTAAGTTACCAGAATCAAATTTTGTTTTTGACAAGATGAACTTTCTGAAATTATTCAGAGGCAATTTTCTTTGGGAATTTTTAGGAGCTTAGACCTCAATTCAGATAGTCTATGTCAGGAACTGAGACTAGCATGAGTCAATGCTCCTTTCAATCAGAGAGTATCTACGAAAAACAAAAGGCACTGGTGGGTGTTTTAAAATTATGACATACGGGGAGTTCGTCTTCTACTTTCATTTCAGCTTTCATGTTTTGTGATGGAAAAAAGAGGAAGCAGCTTCTTTTACATATAGAAATTGCATCTCTGAATCATTTACCTTAGAAGTTCAAGACAGGACCGGAGGCTCAGCTTACAGGTTTGATCCTTCACTTCTCACATCCTAGAGGAGTGCTTTAACTAGAAGGGTAGAGACAAAATGATGATTCTATTATTTTCCATTCCTTCAATTTCCTAGCTTCTGGGGAAGGTATACATTTTTTCTGCAGGGATCACTGGCATCTACAAATGAATGAACACTGGACTGAGAAACTAAGATTCATGATTACCTTTACATGAGTTCCTTTCATCAGGCTTTAGTCAGATACCCTGCTGAATATCTTCTTTGTCTCTTTATGTCCTAATAGCTAAGTGTTACACGGATTATTGGAGGTGTGGCTGAAATCCCATTCATGATGAGGGGTTTTCTACTTCCTAGGTTTGTGTATAAACTGTCGTGTTTAAGATCAATTTGACACTGGGGAGATAATAAAAACTTGGATACCAAAACATTTCAATCACAAATCCATGACAATTTTTTTTTAATTATACAACTTCCTTGTACCATGGGAGAGACAGTGCTGTCCAATAGAGAAGCTGAGCATCCCATGCTAGTGGTTTCTCACTCAACTTCCATGTCCTGCTGGAGAGATGGAACGGGGTCAGTGTAGCAGTCCTAGCTGTGGAGTCTGTGGTCCTAGAGCTAGGCAAGGGCTCCCTCAGACATCTCTCTCTTTTATCACCAAAGTTTCTCCTGTGTGACCCAGATACCATTAGTGTTAGAAATGGGGCAGAGAATACTTGATTCTTGACTAGTCTCTTCAGTCTCACTTGGGACCTAACAACTGGCTATCACCATTGCTGGTACTCATGATCTGCCTGTCTGGGAGGTTCTTGGGAATTCACGATTTTTGCAGTGACTGACACATTTGCAGCTATCACAGTGATTTGCAGGTTATTTATGCCAACTTACTCCTCTATCCTTATAATCAAGCTGCTCCCTTGACAGGTTTACACTGACTTCCATCTGTGTTTTTTTCCATCATTCTAGCTACCCACACACAGCATTGGCCGCCATTGATGTAGACATACACTATAGGCTACTTTTCATGTTCAGCCACTTCTAGGGCTAGCTGCATAGCTACAGTGGTTTTCCCCAAATGACAATGTCCTCAATGTTTTGCATATATTCTGGGGTACCACTCACCTCTACAGTCTCTTAAATCAGTCCATATTAAATGATGGGATGATGTTTCTACCCATGGGGCAATTGTTTCCAGTGTAATGGATTCCTCATCAGGTGAAAGAAAGCTGTGTTTACATTCCTTCATTGTGTGAATTAAGAAGGTGTGTCCTTTGCCCATGGTGGCAAGCTGTCTAGCTTGCTTTGCTTCCAGGTCATACTGCATATGAATGACATCCAGGACAGCAGCAGGCAAAGCTAGGGTCACTTTATTCAGGGCTTGCTAATCCATTACCAGCCAGCACTCCCTATTTGGCTTTTTCACAGGCCATACCACACTGCTGTAGGGAAAACTGGTTTGTGTTACAACTGGTTGCTCCTTTAGACCGTGCCTCAGTGCTAATTCTACCCCTGAAGCTCTCCCCTCCCAGCTTTTCAGCAACCACATGATCACTCCTTCCCCTCTTTGCAGTTTGTGATCCCTCCCAGGTTGTGCAATGCCAGCAGGGTGCTGGAGCAGGGGTTGAGGTATCATTGCAGACACTCAGGCTCCACAGACACAACTAAACTCCTCCATCCCGCTCCCTCAGCCATATGTCTTGGCCAGCCCCTGGGGTGGACCTATGAGCTGCCTTCTCTTGTTTTTCTTTAACAACTGGGATGGGGCTGCTTATCCCTGGGAAGGGAACAAGTCCCCCTAATCTCTATTGGAGAAGAATCATAGAATCATAGAATCATAGAATGGTTTAGGTTGGAAAGGACCTTGAAGATCATCGAGTTCCAACCCCCCTGCCATAGGCAGGGACACCTCCCACTAGACCAGCTTGCCCAAGGCTACGTCCAGCTTGGCCTTGAACACCTCCAGGGATGGGGCCTCAACAACCTCTCTGGGCAACCTGTTCCAGTGCCTCACCACCCTCAAAGTGAAAAACTTCTTCCTAATGTTCAGAAGGAGGACTGTACATCCTCACCCTAGACCTCTGGTTCCCAGGTCAGAGCACTTAACTCTGTTTACCAAATCACCCTTCTATTCCTCCAGTTTCTGTACTTTGTTTCCATAAAAAAACAATGCACAAAGGAACAAGCCCACAACAAAGATTCCCATCGAGGAACCAGGAGGTTCTTATTTCTTATCATGTTCTTACTTTATTGCCTTAAAGATTTTACCAAGTCTCATCCCCACACAAACATACTTTTAGATTTGGGGTTTACCAACAAACTTGAGCAATGCCTGCCACAAGGGCATGCCTTGCTGCAAAGAACCCTTCTTGAGAGTAGGTCCTGCTGCAGTCTCAAGTCCCAGTCCCTAATACCCATCAGAACCCATATTACAGCTATCTCTGGTCTGAGTAATTGGTATCCCACTGCTGACAGCAAAATTCACTATTGAATTAATGACCTCTTTTCACCACAGGAGAGATTACACAGCCTGGGAGTAAGGTTGGCTGAGTCAGCGTAGTAGTTCCAGCCACACAGTGCTGGTTGTTGGGCTGTGGGGTCTTCATCACATTTGTCTCGTGCTAGGCTTGCCTCCTCTACATAGTTGTTGATCGCCTTCCGGGTCCATATTACTACCGTTATTAGTTTTATTAGGTAAAAGTGGCAACAGTTTCCTGGACTTTATTGTTGTAGCATAGTGGGTAACACATTTACTTGGGACGTGGGTCTTAAACAGTCTTTAGTTCAAAAGATTTGAGCTTGCTTGCCAAATGATCTTTCTGCAGCTAAAAAGCTACAATACATTACCTTCCCCTGAGTATAGTTTGGATTCTTATTTTCTGAATTTGAAGAGTCCTTTCCCTATGATCCCTGGCTGACTGCAGCTTTGGAGACAAACTAGGAAAAAAAAAAAGCACCTTTATAATTGTGCTAAACTTTCACTACAGCTGTGAGAGTTATTTGCTTAACGATATTAACTGAACTACAATACTTTTAAAATTCAAGGTGAAAATTGCATTCTTCAAGCTTGCACATTCCTACTGCTGAAGGATTATTCAACTTCTCAGATACCAGGTCTTACAGTATTTGTCAGTTAACATAAACTGTTAACATATACGAGTTAACATATATAAAGGTAGAACCAGAAATGGGAAATAAACCAAGAAAATCAATGCCGGACTTAACAGAACAGGAACACAGTTGAAACAAAAGGAAAACAAAAAGATAAATATATAACAAAAAACCTCTTCTGACTCCTCTGAATAGGATCAGATTTGATGAACTCTCAGATTATTACTATAAATATATTTCACTAATAAATATTTGAGTAATATCGGTTATATTATATTGAGCGATATAAATATACATATTCTGTACTTACAGAACTATTCAAGAGACTCTTTCCTTTAAACTAGAAAATTTATTATTTTCAATCATTGAAAAAAGAAAGGACTATTTCCTAAGTTATTGAGCTGCAATCATCTTAAGGGAGAAATCAATTAAAAATGTCTATTACGATTATAATGCCACCATTAACATTAATTATCTGCTAAGTATGGTTGTAACTTATTTCTAAAAGTACTAACCAACTGTCCAGAAAAGGTCATATAAAAAGTTATCTATTCTGATCAAGTAATGAGATCATGTAAAATTAATTTCATGTATTAAATACCTGGAAAATGACATTAATCAAGTATATCCTAGCAACACAAAGGTTTAAAAATCCTTGACACCTAATAGTCCCAACAGTAATTCTTTATTTCACTTCTGGAAACATATCCTTTACTTACTTTTCAGTAGCTTATTTTTAGAATAATGCTTAACCTACTTAGTAAAAGCCACACAGTGACATGGGTAACACATTCCTTCAAAATAATCCACTTCAAATTGATTAGATTAGTAATCACTTGCAGTAAACCTGGAAGAGATGGCTGACTGCTGAAGACCCTAAAGAAATAACTTTATTTTTCTAAACCTCAATTGCCTCGTTTCAAAAATGTTACTAATGATATTAGTCATATTTGAAAACCAAGATGTGTTATCAATAAATAAAAATATGCACGATATAGTGTATATAGGAGTGACATATCACTACCATCATCCAGAATAAGAGTAACAAATCAGAAAACTTCCTCCCTTAGTCAGAAACTAGGCTAATTGTTTTGTTGGTGAAAAATGATGTTGCATGTAGTAGCAAATTAAATGTGCTTTCTGATATTGTTTATTCTTTGTTTGTGTTTCACTTGTACAGCTGTTCTGAAATTTAATCATGACAATATTTTAACTGTTGGTAAACTTTTGGGTGACAGCAGGTCACCTAGAAGGAACTGGAAATTTCAAATTCAGCAATTGCATGGTTAAATTAAGATTAAAAGAGAAACAAAAAGGACTGCTGGAATAAGTAAACTGAAGCTTTAAAAATTTCCTTACAAAATAAATGTATTTACTTGCTGGAATAAATTAGCATATTTTTACACATACAATACTTTGTCTTAGCCAATGTATTTCAATTTTGTTGTTTAGGATTAATATCTATCTTATTTTCACCCTGGATATGGTTTTACTCTGGATGCTGTTTTGAAACCTGTGTAAAGTGCTTACCACACATTGAACCAATTAGAGAACTGCCCCAGCTGGTTAGGAGAATTTCACCCTTTCACAGCTGAGACTTAATCTAGAATGCTAATGGTTACAGAGAAAAAAAATTGATTTATAACCCCCAACCAAATCTCTCTCTGTAGTAGTTAATTAAGAGCAATGCAAGTGCAAATCATTCTCATTCTAACTTACCTAAATCATGTACAGAATAAATAAAATAATAATTATATAAAAGCACAGTACTCAGAATACACTTTTGGATTTTCAAATGTTAATTGAAAGCAAGTGAAAGACGCAACTTGTTTTAGAAAAATGAAGCTTCCAAAGGACTGGTAGAATGTATACAATGTCGTTCAAGTTACTCCCTTCTTGCAATGCATTCGGAAGAACAATAAATTGTAAGTCAGGAAATATATGCAAAAGTAAAATTAAGATCCTTTGAATTCTCAACCATTGTATTAAAAATGAAAAGCATAGTAGCTCTTCTTTTTGTTGTCTCTATACATAGTAGAGTTTAAAGAAAAGGAAGATCTTATTTAAGCTGAATTTTCTGTTGTCCTGAAAATACTCAGTGAATTTACAGGTGGATATACACATACATATATACACTTATCAATAATTTCACAGGACATTCAGTTTCTACGTATGAAATTCTGAAGCAGACATGCGCTGTTTGGCCTATCCATTATACTATAATGTTAAAGATTTTTACAAAACAAACAAGCAAAGCAGAGTTTACAAATAGTGCAAATGTTATTTTAAAATAAGGTTTCCAATTAAAAGTCCAAAATTTTCCCACTAGAGAAAACTTTCACAATTTTTGGAGCTCCCTACATCTTGAGCAACAGCAGCTTTTGCTCTGGACTACATGACTGTTTTGGCTATTTGTAGTGAATACTGTTATTGAAGTCTAGGACAAAGCCAGGGGATTTCTCTTAAATTCAGGCCATTGTCTGCCCTTTATATATATAGATAAAAGGAAAGTATTCAGCGATGAATTGCACATTTGACTTTAGTGTCTTCCCCTTTAATACCATATCTTCTTTGTTACTTCAGCTCAGACTATAATTCTGGTATCTGGAAAACAGGGTAACCTAATGTTTTATGTCAAATCCTCGTCCTACAAGAATGAAAAGGCTGCTGATAAAATGAAATAGTAGACAAGTTTCATGATGCATTGCCACCTTTTCCCCCATAGCTTCTGACATTTTTTTCTTTCTTTTCCATCAAATTACAAAAAATTTTCTTTGTAATGAAATATTTATTTGCTACATAATTATTAGTACAGGTTTAGTTTTAGTTGGCCTTTTTTTTTAATTTTAATTTTGTGTGATTTCACATGATGTGATTTTACTCCAATGAATAAAACCATGAAAGCATAAAACAAAGATGAATTTCAACCTAGTTAAAACAGAAATATGTACTTGATGAAAAATTAAGTCAGTTAGATGAGACTGAATGAAATACAACATGCATTTAACAAAGATAGATCATGCACAATTTGCCTGATAAATTCTTGGGCAGGATAATTGATTTTTTACAGTAGGAAAATACACTTGATCTAATCTTCCTAGACATCAATAAAGACATTGGTACAGTGCCATATTACTAGAAAAGCTAGAGAAGGTAGAGATTTGTTAAGCAGAAAAGGAATTTTTCAAAAAGAAAGATACAGTTGATAATGATGAAAGGGGACCACCAGCTTATTTGCACAGGGAGAAGTTTCTCAGCAGTCTTATTTAATATTTAATACTTTTCACCAATGATTTCTACTAAAGTAAGAGTGGGAAAATTAATAAATTTTGCTGACAGAAAATACGGAAACAATAATACTTTGGATAACTGAAATACTACATAGATCATGTTGAGAACCTGATTTATTAAATGGGATTACATTTCTCATCCAAAAATGTAGATCATGCAGTTTGACATCATAAGAAGTCTTTCTGGTACAATATGTGGCCTTTTCAATCAGGAAAGACACTTAAAAGAACATAGCTATGTATATAAATGATTCAGAGGATGCCTATAGTCAACAGTATGACAAGGTTGAGACAACAGCAAAGATAACATTAAAATGTATTGGGTAAGAAATGTACAGTGAACACAGGTTTAGTCATCTATCTAGTAAACCCTACCAGTCCTTTCACAATTGAATAGAAAATTGATATATTCTTGGAAATCATTGAGCACTTTCATTCCAAGAAAGTCAGTAAAAATTAAGTCCCCCGCAAGAAGTACTGAGCTCTTAACAAGATCCATGTATTTGCATAATGTGCAATAACATTTATCATTTGCATTACCTAACAGATAAAATGTGCATCAGTGGACATTTTTGATTAAGAAACATTTATGAAAAATTACTATGTTCAAGGCTTTATGAAAGAATCTATACCATACCTCACTGAGATTTGCAATCAAGTGGTATTAACAGCACTTGATTATTTTTTTTTTTAATTTAATGACTGAATTTAACACAATTGCTTTTCAATGCATTGTTGTGTTTTCCATAATTGTTTGTTACAATAACCATAATATTTTTTCAGAGGAACTTTAAGGAATCTCTGTTTCCCTTTTGAGACTTATTTTACCTCCTCCAGTTGAAAAGTCCCCATTTGGCATAACTACAGTTCCCATACAAATGAAACTTATCCTTTGATTAAATGAATCATAATTATATAGTAGGACACAAAATACTTCATTATCATAATTAATTAGAACATCATGGAAAGCGAACTCTTCAGAACCACCACCTACTTCTATTCTTCAATCTTTCAACTCTGATTTCTTTTTCTCTATTGCATTTTGTGTTCTTGATAATGCCTTATTATACTAAGCACTTTAATGTCCTCCATTATAGACCATATTAAAATATATTATTCTTTTATAGAATGTTATTAGATTATAGAATATATTTTGTATTCTAAATATAAATGTATTTTGTAAGTTTAAATATATTTACATATATAAATATATTATCTTTTTATGCCTCTAAATATCCTTTTCCCTTGTGACAGCGGAAGGTTCTTCTTTACCCAAGGCACTGCCATCTGTGACTTCTCCCATCTTCTTTGTAGTGTGAAAATCTTCAGAAGTCAGTTGATATGTCTGTTTTGACCCATTAAAATTCATCATGTAGAGCAATTGCTTCTGTAGCTAAATTCCAAGCTCCCTTCCTAAGGCATCCCTTTCAATTTTCTGTTTAGTCTATGTCTTCCCAGATTATTTTACACTGTAATGCTGCTAGCATTACCTGGAGCTAGAAAATCAGAGATTCTCAATCTGTGTTGAAATGCAAACTTTTGGTATTATTTAATATAAAGGTGATTTTTTAAAAATGTTTGTATTCATATATGAGTAAGTGAGATTTTATTGTAGCTAATATACATTTATGAGAGACAGGACAATAAAATCTGTCCTGGATTGTTTGTACATTAAATTATAGGAGGTCTCATTTCAGACTGCTTATTTTGTCACAACTTGGACCTGAAAGGCAGTTTAATGTGGAGCTAGAAGCCTATTTGTGTTTGAGCTCCTCGAGTTGCCAGTAATGTTTCTTAGATGAAACTTGTGAACGCAGTTTGGCTGGATTCTTTGATTTTTAATGATTTCTTAGATTTTTAATGACTGTTTCAATGGAAAACCAAACCCTGGTTGTTCTAAGCCGAAAACCAAATTTGGTTTAGTATCAGGTCTGAATCGGGCTCCCCGCCTCCTTGGAGTTGACCTGCCTGCACTCAAGGCCAGTGGTGGGATGGAACACAATGGTGCAACCTTGGCTCAGTCCGCTGTACGAGAAAGAGCCGGAGAAAGACTCATTGTGGAGGTCCTGCTTCGCTCCACTTCATCTGTGGTGGTCTCCCTCATCCCAGAGCTATGTTGGAGCCCTACACCTGCCCAGCCACATCCCTGCTGATCCCAGCCCTTATCCCCTCTTGCTGACTTGACTTCTGATGTAAGCAGCCAAAAAGGCAATCTGATTAGAAGGGGAAAATTACTGAGCAGAAGTAAAATACTGCTGAAAAATACTGACAGAGCACTGCTCTGGGTGGTCGGCCTCTGCTGGCCTGTCTGGCACCCTCTGCTCCTAGTGACCCTTTCTTTACAGGTCAGCCTAGTCTTGCTCCTCGACCATCTAGTTTGGCTGTATTTGGTTTGGAATCATTCTCATGTTAAATTAACATCGCAGTGGAAAGGACAAAATAATGCAGTTTAAGAATTTATCATTGTCTTCAAGGCAGATGGATGCAAATGAATCCACTATCCTGAAAAAATAAAAAAAAAAAAGAAAGAATATTTTTACAGGAAAGTCTTTTTATTTTTTTTTTTTATTTTGCATGTGGTTTGATGATAACCACAATTAACTAATCACATTCACAGTGTGTTACTTAAAAGTAGTTAATGAACAGTTAATAAATAATTTGATTAAATTACTTTTCAAGATCAACAAATATTAAATGAAAAGCATTAAGTCAACTGCAGCTAATTGTAGTTAACTTCTGTGATTCTATGAGAGGTACAGCACTCTTCTAATATAGCAGCTGAAGCCACTGTTTTTTGCCTTAAATTTTGTTTCATTAGTTTTCAAGTTTACATTTCATTGATCATTTCTTATTAGAGGAAGAATTTTTATTACACTGAAATTGAAATCGCAGAGAATACTCTCTCCTCTATCAGTTAAGTGCAAACAATCTGATCTATGCTTTTCTCATACCACAACTTAATTGCTAGGCCAAAGGTTTCTGCTAGCTGGCAGGTTTAATAGTGTATGTCCTGCCAGCTCTCATTTGTCAGCATGCTGTGCCTGTATTTTTCAGCGCTGCAAAGTGAAAGTTTTTTTTTTTTTTATGGTGCCAAAAAATAATGTTACAACTTCCTATTGTCTGTCATTGACTTCCCGACTTTCCAAAGCAAAAGAACCTCCTTGTAAAGTCTGATGCAACAAACTGTTTTTGAATAATTAGAAAATACACTGCAGGAGTTAAACACTAAAAGAGCGAAATGCTGAATGGGACAAAAAGAGAGCGCCTTCACTTTCTTCTTTATACTCACTTCTCTTCTCATCAGCGATAGCTGCAGGTGTAATGAAAAAACATTTTGTGAAATGTGACCACCCCCTAAACATAACAATTCTGTCTTAAGGCCACAGGGGAACAGTCCCTGCCTCAAATAAGACCAAGGTCAAGTGCTGTGTATTGCAAGTGGTCTGCTCTATGGAGGGAGCCCTTTGTGCTGCAGATGCAAGTTTCTCTGGATCACATAGCTACGTTAAAGACTGGTCAATAAAACTGAGAATTAATTAAAACAGAGATTTAAAATTTATTTTTATTTAGATATAACACTATTTAATTTTTCATTAGTTTTCTAGAGTCATGATGACTCTCTGCTGTTGCATCTCTGGTTCACTTTGCACTTCCTCTGTATTACTGGCTGATGTTACAAATGGCCTGGGGCCGCCATGTTTCTCGGCATTGGAAGTTATTTCCAGCAGAGAGCACAGTTATGTTTGCCATGTATTCTTTGTTCTTTTATGTCAAAATGAGTATCCTTTCCCCCTGACCACTTTCATATCAATTTTCACGAAGAGAATGGTTATATTTAGTCTAATGTTCTTTAAAAATATGTGCACTGGAATTGCAGCTCATGAACCAATCTTCAAATTCCAGTAAGCATTTGAGATGAATAGGTCTTTTTGAGGCCAAACCCATTTATCACATCACTGGTTTAATACAAAAGTCTTTAGTCAGCTGGCTGATCACTTAGTCTGCAAGAGGAAGTGCTGATAGAAGCAGCCTCTGGTATCAGAAGGAGGAGCTTAAATACAGTCATGAAGCCAAGACATTTATATCATTATGCATGTCAGATACCGAGGGAGGGAAAAAGGTGCCATAATGTGTTTCTATAAATAGTGTGGAGACTGGAATTATAGACACTACACTCCAATGCCCTGCTGACAGAAATTATATGGGAAGCTGGGACAGAGGGTAACTTTTATATAAGACAGATTAACCAAGGGAGATAAGAATGAATTTTCATAAACTTAATGTTTCTCCCAAGACATGAAGGAGAGCTGGAAAATAACCAATCTGCAGAAAGGAGAAATAGAAGTCAGGGAGAGCTAATGAATGAAAGAGTATGTCACTTGTATTTTGAAAAACAGAAATAAATGTAGTATTGAAAAATTCAAGGAGAAAGACTAAAAAATATGTTCTCTGATGAGTCTTAAACGGAATAGATCTCACCCAGATTGCATACATAATACTGTATGATGCCAAATTTACAGGTTTTACTTTCCCAGGTTTTTGGAGAATAATGTCAGAAAGTGTGTGCTAGGTTTCAGTAATATTTTACTGTTACTCAAAATATATTAATTTTCCTACAATGCTTTGACTGTTAGATTTCCTCTTTTAATTTTGGGAGATAAGTAAAATATGATAAAGTATTCTATGATGGCCAATGATAGTTTATAAAAATTGGCAATATGATGATTTAAGTAAAATGCATTCCTTCAGACTATGACGCCATTTTTTATGTTCTTGCTTGCTACATACAGAGGTAATTTCTGCTTTGTTCTCTCTTTGCATGAACAGTGACAAGCACTTTAGGAACCAAAAAATAAGAACAGAATAGATGTTTCAGGGATAATAGGCAAGGATCTCAAATTCTGTAGCACTTGCAGGCAAAACACACTACAAAATTTTTGTGCATCATATGCACAAATTATTATGTAATCTTTTCTTAAGGTAAAAATGAGTCTAAAATATATTCTTTTGTCAACTGATGTGGGTGTTAAATTAAGGTAAAGAGGAAAGTCTGTTTCAAAAGCCTGTTGTTCTAGTCAGAAAAAAAACAGACTTCAGCATAGATTTGATTTTAAAAAATCAAATTAAAAGAAAGAATAAATATTCAAAGAGGGCAGCTTGGTGTTAGAAAAATCTGTTAAAATATTAGGGGATAGGAATCACAGAATGAAGTAGATGTATACTCAAAAGGACTAAGAGTGAGTAAACAATTTAAAAACCACAATCAAATGTAAAATCATTAAAAAGACACAATGCCAGCAGGTCGGAAGTAAATATAAGTTAAATGATGCAAAGCAATAGTTAAAATACACATTTAAGATGGCAAAGCAAATCAGCCTCACCTCAGTGCCTGGTAAGATCATGGAACAGATCCTCCTGAAAGACATGCCAAAACGTATGGAAGGCAGGGAGGTGATTAGAGACAGCCAACATGGCTTCACCAAGGGTAAATTGCACCTCGCTAATCTAGTGGCCTTCTACTATGAAGTGACCGTATCAGTGCACAAACTATGGATGTCATCTACCTGGACTTCTGTAATGCTTTTGATACAGTCCTTCTAAATATTCTTGCCCTTTAATTGGATAGATATGGGTTTGACGGCTGGCCTGTTAGATGGATAAGGAATTGTCTGGATGGAGGCATCCAAAGAATTGCAGTCAACAGCTCAACGTCCAAGTGGAAACCAGTGATGAGCAGTGCCTCTCAAGGATCTGTACTGGGACCAATACTATTTAATACCTTCAATGTCATAGACAGTGGGACTGGGTACACCTCAGCAAGTTTGGGGATGACACCAACCTGAGCGGTGCAGTTGATTCACTAGAGAAAAGGGATGCCATCCAGAGGGATCTTGACAGGCTTGAGGAGTAGGCCTATGTAAACCTCATGAAGTACAACAAGACAAAGTGCAATAACCTGCACCTGGGTCAGGGTAATCCCCAGTATCAATACAAACTGGGGGAGGAATAGATTTAGAGCAGCCCTGCAGAGAAGGGGCTTGGGAGTACTGGTGGATGAAAAATAGGACATGAGCCAGTAATAGAATCATAGAATCATAGAATTGTTGAGGTTGGAAGGGACCTTTAAGATCATCAAGTCCAACCATTAACCTACACTGACAAAACCACTTCTAAACCATGTCCCGAAGTACCACATCTACATTTTTTTTAAACACCTCCAGGGATGGCGAATCCACCACCTCCCTGGGCAGCCTATTCCAATCTTTAATAACCCTTTCAGTGAAAAAATTTTCCTAATAGCCAATCTAAATCAAATCTGACATAACTTGAACCCATTTCCTCTTGTCTTATCACTTGTCATCAGGGAGAAGAGGTCAGCCCCCACCTCTCTACAACCTCGTTTCAGGTAGTTGTAGAGGGTGATAAGGTCTCCCCTCAGCCTCCTCTTCTCGAGGCTAAACAACCCCAGTTCCCTCAGTCATTTCTCATAAGATTTGTCCTCCAGACCCCTCACCAGCTTTGTAGCCCTTCTCTGGACACGTGCACTTGCAGCCCAAAAAGCCAATTGTATACTGGGCTGCAGAAAAAGAAGTGTGACCAGCAGGTTGATGGTGGCGATGCTCCCCTTCTACTCTGTTCTCATGAGACCCCAAATGGACTACTGCATCCTTTTCTGGGGCCACCTGTACAAGAAAGACATGGTCCTGTGGGACCACCCAAGAGTGGATCCAGAGGTCCATGAAAATGATCAGAGGGCTGGAACACCTCTCCCTGGAGGAAAGGCTGAGAGAATTGGAGTTGTTATGCCTGAAGAAGAGAAGGTAAACCTCATTGTGGCGTTTCAGTACTTAAGTGGGGCTTATAAGAAAGATGGGGAAAGACTTTTTACCAAGGGTTGTAGTGACAGGTCAGGCAGCAACAGTTTTAAACTGAAAGACAATAGATTTAGCTTGTACATATGGAAGAAATTTTTTTTTCAATGAGGATGGTGAGGCAGAGCAACAGGTTGTCCAGAGTTGTGGATGCCCCATCCCTGGAAGTGTTCAAAATCAGGCTGGATGTGACTTTGAGCAACCTGGTCTAGTGAAAGAAGTCCCTGCCCGTGGCAGAGGAGGTAGGACTAGATGATTATTAAAGGTCTCTTCCAACCCAGACCATTCTATGATTATATAATTTTGTATAAATAGAGTATCTGTAGATATTTTCTTGTTACCTTTTATACCCATTGTTAATTGAAACTTAGTTTTGATCTGGAATCTTTCTGTTTCTGTGCAAGCTTCCCTTCACATTCATCTTTAGTTCTGTGTCTTTGTTTCCATTTTTGCACTATTCCTTTTTTTGTTTTCAGATCATAAAAGGGCACCTAATATTTCCACAATGGCCTCATAGTTTGCTTTGTTTTTCACATGTTGATAGTGTCACTAAGATTTAATCAAGTCACTTTCAGAAACTGTCAGATTTCCTACATTTCTTTATCTTCCCAAGAGATACCCAGCCTCTGAATATGTTATTCATGTGTATGTTTTTAATCCCTTAAGCTTGTTCTACTCTCTATACTTATTACCCTTCTAACAATGACCATTTTTATGTAAATTTCTGTCTAGTTTTACATTTTTGAGCAATTTTTCAGTTAATTGGAACAAATCTAAACTATCTGCTTCCTTATGAGCTACCTCAGTTCTCTAAAACACCGTGTTGTCCCCAGCACATAGCAGAACCTGTTGATGTGAGCAATCATAAAAGGCGACCTGGTTATAAGGAGAAAATTACTGAACAGAAGGAAATGTCTGCTACTGACAGAGAAAATTCCTGCCAGCCTGGGAACTGTGAGCCTAGGAACTAGGTCTGTGAACCAGAAGCATCCTTGAGAAGTGCAGCTGGCATCTTCAAAGTATAGCTGAGTACCTAGAAACTGGAGACATCCTGCAATACCATCAATAAATGCAGCAACAAGGAACTGTAGTGGCAATTTATTGTCTAAAAGGTGAAAAATAGATTTTAAGAAGGGGCAAACATCCTGAGAAAGTAAGAATTGGTAACTGTTGTTGGCTGTTCTAACTGCAAGAACAGGAAAACAGTAAAAAAAATAAAATAAATAGAATTGGTCTGAGAATGTAGAAAACTATCGGATGCTCCAGGTTAAAACCGGAAATCACTGACCTCTATTGGCTGCTTGAAGTGGTGGTGGGCTATGGCCTTTTATGTCTCTATAATACAAAAGAGACTTATTTTTAATGAAAATGGAGCTTCTCTCCCTGTTCACTTCCCATGCTGCGTGTACTTTTCCATTTCCTAAACAGGTCAGCACAAACTTTCTACAAGATCTTGGACCCTCCCTGGGGCCACCTGGCTGACTCCAAACTCTGTGATGCAGATTGTCTTTGAAGTGAGACTCTGTATGTTATTTTATTGATTCCTCTCTGGGCCCACTTCTGGGGTCGGTTTGGTTTGTCATCCCACTTCTGGGATGGTTTGGTCCCCTTCTGAAATCTACTTAATGCCATATATATATATATAAATATAAAAGTAATCTGTCATAAATATACCTGCTGCTAAAATATTGATAACTTTGCTTCACTAGTGATCAGTTTGTAGTATCCAGTAATATTATATATATATCTGATTGCTGCTATTATTGTTGCTGTAATGGATCTCTGCTATATTATTGATTGCTGCTATTGATTTGTAAGCTTGTTACATATATATTTGCTTCATTAATCATAAGTATACTTGTTAGTAGTGATTCTCCTGATATTTGTTGTAATGTTTAATGAAGTAGAGCAACTTACAGGATAAAGCCTCCATGTCCTTTTGTATTACAGAATCCTACAAACCCACGGTCATGATCCCTATACACCCAAACGATGGGTAACCCTTTAGGTTGTGTCACTTGTCAATGCACTGCTGTGGGTTTTTTCATAGATATAGGAATAAAAATCTCTCATTATCACCAAGTTCTGTCCTTTGCAAGGTTCCTTTGGAAATGGCTCAGAAAAAAGTCGTATCTGTACTGTCACACTATTCAAATAGTCTCTAGTGGACCTCTACAATAATATCACATCAGCTTTTCTGTTATTCTTTTCACCCTGAAGCATTCTATAACATGTATTTTTACTTATTCCTGATTTTACAGCAATTTCATATTTTTCTTTGAAAATGTTCCAGTCCTGTGATTTGTTCCAAAAGTACTCTGCAATACCAAGTCACAGCTTTGATCACACACTGGCTCCTAAATCATCCTGTTTATTCCTTTGAAGTCAATTTGTGGACATCTTAAATATGTGGAAAACTTTCCAGTGAAACCATTTAGGTATTTCTTATAGTCTAATTACATTTTCTGATATTCCCTTCAAATTCCAGTCTGAAGGCTGAAGAGTTTATTACTGTTGGGTTTGTTTACCTCAAAATATAATTATTAATTTGTTCACTTTTTTAAAAGGTTCCAAATTCTTATGCCTGTTATATTTCAGGTGTAAAAAAATTGCGTATGGAGCCAGTTACTCAAAATTCATTGAGAACAGCATTTAATACTGATGGTTTAGTAATTCAATAAGGTGGTTATATAAATAGTCTTATGATTGGAAAACATGGTGTTTGTCAACTACTTCTGTTCCACTGAAAATATCAGACTATTTTTGAGATATAGTTCTACTTAAAACCCCTTCTTTTCCTCTTCATGTTCTTTTTCTTCCTTCTTCTTCTTCTTCTT
>VUYV01000136.1:19947-40672 GCA_008711295.1 Anarhynchus alexandrinus
CCCCCATAGCCCCTCTTCGAGGCCCTTGGCACCCCTCAACCCCTCTTCGACGCCCTTCACGCCCCCCCCCCAGCCCCTCTGCGACGCCCTTGGCACGTCGCTGCCGCCGTGGGACGATGCTTTACGTAAGGCGGGAGTCGCATGCGGCTCCTCGGCGGCGTCTCATGGGCTCTCCTCCCTTCCCTCCTCCCAGCCGCTTTTTATAGCCTCCAGTCTCTTCCCCGCCGTCTCGGGTTTTATTTTTTTCTTCTCCTCCGACTACGGTTTTTTGCCTTTTTTTTGGTTTTTTTATGTAACTTCATCCTTCCCCGAGCCTCGTCGCATGAGACAGTGGGACCGGCGACGGGGCTGATTTCAGAGAGGCGGAGGACATCGTTTCTTTTCCGTCGTTAAACCCAGCCTGGGACCAGCTGCGGAGGATTTGGGGGCTCTGTGAGCCCCGGTTTGATGGCTACAACGGGCATCACCCCCCACATCGCCCCTCCACACCCTGCAAACATTGCTCCGACCCCCCTTCCAAGCGCGGTTTTCTTCTCACGCCCCCAAAAACGGGGCTTTTGGGGGGTGCCAGGGCTGAGACTTCTGCTTTCCCCCACCGCTGAAGGCACCTTTGCCGGTGCCACGTGCCCGGCGTTTCCCAATCCCACCGCTCGCCAAACTCTTTTTTTTTTTTTTCCAGGGAAAAATATGTCAGAATATATTTATTAGCGAGGCCGGGCTGGGGGGGAGACACTCCCGTATGGTTTTTTAGAAGAATTTTTACCGAAATCTGTATCCAACCTGTGTAACACACGCTCCCGTGCTTTGGGAGGTGACATCCCTCGTAGGGCTGGGCTCTCCTGGGGACTCAAATCCTGCTGCTTCCTCAGCTCCTTGGTGATTTTAACCCGACCAGGACTCAAGGAAGCTATAAATTAAGCAGGATCTCAAATAATCTGTATTTAAGATGGAGTCGGAGGCTGTGCCGGGGACTTTTTTCATGTTTTTTTTGGCTCTGGGTGATGACGTTGGCGCTCTCTGTCCATCCTAGGGGTGACGCTCGGCTTCGCCTCCTACTACGGCGACCATATGGTGTTGCAGAAGGAGCCGGCGGGGGCCGTGGTGTGGGGCTACGGGGAGCCGGGGGCTGCCGTGACCGTGGTTCTCTCCGGGGACGGTGGCCTCATCGTCACGAAGAAGACGGCGCATGTTAAAGGTCGGTCCTAGACCTTCGCCGGGCAACTGGGACCGGTGGTTTTTGGTGGCCGAGGAGCACGTCCGAGCTCCAAGCGGACCTGCTGGTGGGGTGGGGGGGCTGCTGCCCGCTGCCCCGTCCCCCCCGGGTTTGTCCCACCGCTGCTGCGGGGTTGCAGAGGTGACAGTGGTGACACCTCCAGCTCACGCGCCCCCAGGGGCTGTGCTTTCCCCTTCACCAGGAGATCTTGGGGAGTAGGGGAGGGGTTCAGCCACCCCCCTCCCCGCCAACGCCGGCCTTTGCTCACTTCAGTTTCCCAACAGCGGGATCCCGTAGGCGCCGAGCGGGAGCCGAGCTGCCGCTGGAGTGGGTGGCACGGCGTAGGCTTGAGCCGAACGATGAGGCTGCGGAGGGGAGAGAGGAGGGGGGGGGAAGGATTTAGCTCTTCTCCCTGTCAAAACCATCTCCGGGAAATCTCCGGAGCGCTCCTGGTTCCCTCTTTTTTTTGACGTTTCCCTCCCCTCTCTCTCGGAGGATCCTGCTGGATCCCGAAGCCCCGAAGGATGTCGCCGCTGCAGGCAGAGCCTTCCTCGAGGCCGGGGGTGGTGCTCGGAGGCGTCTCAGATCTCAGCTGGTGGCCTCATTCCCTGCCCAGGGAGTCGGGGGGGCCGCTCGTCACCTTTTTGGGGGGTGAAACTGCTGCCTAAAGGGCTCCTCCACAAGCTGGAGAGGCCGGAGGCGTCTTGCGAGAGAGCAGCGATCTGCCGCTTACCGGGAGATCTGTAGGATCCGGCCCCAGCCAGGCCAGAAAAGCCACGCTAAGCTCCAGCAGAATATCTTTACGCCTCGATTCGGCGCCTCTAAAATTAGCCGGAGACATGGCGGTGTCACACACACCAAGCTGCTCCTGTAATCCCAGTTCCTCCCAGCAGCTTCTGCTCTGACACACATTTGTCTTCGAGATTTTCTTTTTAACCCCTAAGTCCCTGCAGGAGGAAAGACCCTCCCATGGCGGGGATGCTTCCAAAATCCGTTCCCCTGTCCTGGCTCTGCAGTGGGAAAGCTTTCCCTTGTTGTCCTCTCCATCCCCACCGGGTGCCGGTCACCCACCCCACCTCTTTGCGAAGGTCTTGAGGTCTTTGTAGGGGAAAGCTAAGCGCCGTCTTCTTCTTCCAGGACCTTCTGGGACCTGGACAACCGTCCTGGACCCTATGGATCAGGGTGGTCCCTACACGCTGACAGCCGGGCAGGGCTCGGAGAACGCGACGCTGCGGGACATCTACTTTGGGGACGTCTGGCTTTGCAGCGGGCAGAGCAACATGGTGATGACGGTCTCGCAGGTAAGCCCCCCACGGCACGGCCCCGATCCTTCTGGGATCGGGCAGGGAAGCGCCTTGCCCGCTCCCAACCCTTCCCTAGATCGCCAACGCCAGCCAGGAGCTCGCCGACGCCGCTCGCTACCCTTACGTCCGCCTCTTCGCCGCAGCGCCCGCCCGCTCCGAGGTGGAGCTGGAGGACCTGGAGCGCATCGACTTGCCGTGGTCCATCCCGACGGCCGGTGAGCGCAACGCGCCTCCAAAAATAAGAAAAAGCCTGGAAATGGCTTTTCCCCCCACCACCACCTTTTTCTCTTTTGCTGTTTCTTGAGCGGAAAACCTGGGCCACGGGAATTTCACCTACTTCTCGGCCGTCTGCTGGCTGTTGGGGCGCTACCTCTACGAGGCTCTGCGGTACCCCGTCGGGCTGGTGGAGGCGGCCTGGGGGGGCACCCCCATCGAGGCCTGGTCCTCCCCAAGGGCTCTGCGGAGCTGCGGGCTCCCGGAGGAGGCGGGGAGGTGAGAGGAGACGCGGTGGAAACACCTCCTGCCTTTTGCTGTGCTGATTTTTTGGGGGGGGGGGGNGGGGTGTCATCGCCCCTGCCGCTCTCGGTGGGCATCCTCCAGCCCTTCCCATCCCACCTCCTCTCCCTGCTCTCCCCTCCGTCCATCCTTTTACCTGCTCTGGGTAAAATCTCCTCCCAACTGGGGACATCTCAGCGGGTAAAGGGGGTGGGGTAAAGACCCCCTTTTTGCTGGAGCCCCCCCAGCTTGCGTTTTACACCCCCTTAAGCCCAGCTTTGTCTTCCAGCATCTCCGGCCCGCAAACGCCCTCCGTGCTCTGGAACGCCATGATCCACCCGCTGCTCAACATGACCCTGCGGGGCATCGCTTGGTACCAGGGTAAAACCTCCTCCCGCCCCCCAATTTTCTCCCCTCNCACCGCTATCCCACCCACCCCTCTCTTTTGGGGCCAGGGGAGGCCAACGCCTTCCTGCACACGGAGCTGTACAACTGCACCTTCCCCGCGCTCATCGCCGACTGGCGCCGGGCTTTCCACGCCGGCTCGGCCGGGCAGACGGAGCCGCTCCTCCCGTTCGGCTTCGTGCAGGTGAGGAGGGGTGGCGGGGGGGGACAAAGGGCAGGAACACCCCCCAAACCCTCCTGTGGGGACGGCGGCGGCGTGACGCTCGGGGAGGTTTTATCCATCCTTGCACGCTTCCAAGCCGGCGGGAGGGAGAGGACGTTGTAAACGCATGGGCAGAGCCTGCCGGGTGCCGAATCCCGGGCAGGGACCGCAGCGGCCGTTTTTGGGGACCGATGGCCGAGCCGCTTCCCCACTCTGTCTGTGTGTGTGTGTGTGTGTGTGTGTGTGTCCCCTCCCAACTCTGCCTCGCAGTTGTCCACCTATCGCCGGCAGAGCCCGGATGACAGCTTCGCCCGTCTCCGCTGGCACCAAACGGCCGATTTGGGGGTTGTGCCCAACGCCAGGATGCCCGGCGCCTTCATGGCCGTGGCGATGGATCTGTGCGATGAGCGCTCTCCCTACGGCAGGCGAGTGCCGGGGGGGGGGCGGCGGGGGCGCGAGGGACGAAGCCATCGGGTACCAACCCCTCACCTCCCTCCTCTTCCTCGGCAGCGTCCACCCCCGGGACAAGCAGAACGTGGCCCACCGGCTGCAGCTGGGCGCCCGGGCCGTGGCGTACGGGGAGAAAGACCTCATTTTCCAGGGACCGTATCCCACCCGGGCCGTCCTGGAGGTCACCAGGGGGTTGCTGAACCTCACCTACAGCCAGGAGCTCGTCTGCCGTCAGAGGGACACGCGGGCGTTCGAGGTGAGGAGTTGGGGGGGGGGGGAAAGCTTCCCCCCAGGGCTGGAAGAGGGAAGGAGGAAGAGAAACCTTGATGGAGGGGTTTATTTTCCCCCCCCCCACCCAGGTCTGCTGCTCCAGCCAGCCGTCCCCCTGCAGCTGGCTGCCGGCACCCGTGGTGGCAGTGGCGTCCCGCACGGTGACGCTGGCCCTGGCCGGCTGCGGGACGCTGGTGGTGGCCCTGCGCTACGCCTGGGCCGAGTGGCCCTGCGAGTACCAGTCCTGCGCCCTCTACAACACCCGGGGGCTGCCCGCGCCCCCCTTCCTCCTGGATGCCCTCCCCGCCGGGGAAACCTCGGGGCGCTCCGAACCCGCCGGAGGGAGGGAGCTGCTCCTCCGCCCCGGTTCCCCGTTCTCCCGTGGGATTTAGGTGAGGGGACGACACGGACCTGTCGCGAAGCGGCTCGGGGCTGCTGGCACCCGCGCCTTTCCGATTCGGGGAGGCGGCTGGCTTGGTGACTGTCTGACTAATTAAAACACTTCCCAGCTCCTCTTTGGCCCGAAGTCAAGGCTGCAGAGGGAGAGGAAAAAAAAAAGCAAGCCAATTTAAAATGAAATTCATCCAAAAATGATGTTGAGATGAGCAGCAGGACACAGGGATGGGAGTTTGACCCCACCTCACTGCTGCTCCTCCCTGCCCGTGGAGATGGTCCCGGCTATCCCGGTGGGGTGGCCAGGATCCAGGGAGCAGCTTCCCTCCGCGGGGTGGGGAGAGAGGAGCCAAAAAATACCCCCAAAAACCTCACAACCAAAGGCTGGGGCTGGGACACGGAGCTGCGGAGGGCGTGTGGCTTTGTAGCAGTAGTTCGTGCCTTCCACCTCCCTGCGGTAATAAATAGGTAATAAAGCAGCTCATTTTATTCTCGGAGCCTTTTTTTTTCCTCTCCCTTTAGAGGAGCATCCCTTAAAATCCTCCGTTCTCCCCCTGCTGCCCTAACAGCAGGGAAATTTGGGGTGGGAGAGGCACCACGTGGCAGCCAGCGCTGGGAATAAGACATCCGAGAGTCTCTGCGCAAAAAATAAAAAAATAAAATGACGGTTTAACCTTTTTTTGCTGGAAAATCATGTCAGAAGGGCAACCCCAAAAGCGGGTGAGCTCAGCCTGGCGGCCGCTGTCACCCTACAAACGTCACCCCACCAGGCTGTAGCAAAACCGGAGTTTAATGCGCTCGAGCGACCGCTGGCAACGAGGGATTGGATCAAACCGGATCCCCCGGAGACCAACGGGGCAGGTCCCGGCGGCAGTCGAGGGGTCAGGCGGAGCCCAGCGAGTCCCGGGAGGCTTTTCCCATCAAATCCACTCCAGGTTTCGCTTCTGGGCAAAGGGGGAGAAGGAAAAGGAGGAACTTATTAACTGAGCGATCACGAACCGGGATCTTGAGCTTTCTCTGACTAGCCCGAGAGCCAGTTGTGCTAGCCCCGCGGTTGCCATGCCAACGAGGATGCTAAAAACAGCTCAATCTGGGTGTTTTTCTTAAAAAAAAAACCAAAACCACGGCCCTCAGACTGTAGCCAGGGCCAGGAAAGGAGCCCAGGGAGGAGCCCAGGCACCCTGGCTCCTGCCCTGCCAGTCGGGGATCCCTGCGAGGCCACATCCTCGGCATCAGCCCCCCTCCCGCCAGGATTTTAAGCTCCCCAGCAGGCTGGGCTGCTCTCTCTGCGTCCCCCCCCCCTCCCGGGCCCCCCAGTTTGCCCAGAGCTTGGATTTAAGCCTCTCGCTCTCCGCTTTCCGTTCCTATAGCAACTCCTGCCCACGCGTGGGCTCGAAGTAACATCACATCCCGGCTGCCAGAACCCATCCCCGGCTGCAAACGGAGCCGGTGGCCCTCCCGGCGACCCCCGTCAGCCCCCCCCCGAAACACCTTAAGATCTTGGCCAAGGGTTTAGGGTCACGGTGGAGAGATCCAGCCTCACCCCCTGGGTGGGATCTGGCTGTGGAGGAGCCAAGAGGAGAGCGAAGAGGTCTTCTCGACCCCCAAAAAAAGCCTACCTGGAGCCCCGCCGTTGGAGAGGGGCGCGCTGCCGTCGGCCTCGGGAGAGCAAGCGTGGTGTTTGGGCTTGGTGGTCTCCAGCCCGGCCAGCAGCGTCATGAAGTCGACGACGGTGTCGATGTCTTCCTTGTTGGCGGTGGCTTCCCTCAAGGCGCTCACGGCGTTGAGGCGGCCAAAGGAGGTCAGCTCGGAGATGTTGGCCCGGAGGAAGAGGAGGATGACGTTGAGGTCGTTGACGGGGCAGGTGAGCATCTTGCGGCTGAGGAGGTCAAAGGCGGGCAGCATCTCGTAGACGGAGAGCAGCCCCTTGTCCCACTGGCAGAGCTGCAAGGCGTTGTAGATGACGACGGGCATGAGGAGGACGTAGACGCCACCGACCGCGAGGCTGATGAGCTGGAAGACGGAGAAGAAGACCAGCTTGCAGGGGATGAGCGGGGGGATGTGGGGCTCCTCCTGGAGCAGCCCCGTTTTGATGGAGCAGCTGAACTCGTCCTGGAAGAAGATGTTGAGGTGGAGGAAGACCAGGTAGAGGCAGGTGGCAGCCAAGAACAAGAGCAGCAGAAGGTTCCTCAGGATGTAGATGAACACCAGGGAGTGGGCGTGCTGCTTGCAGGTGAGGTAGCGCTCCAGCAACGGGAACTCAAAATACCTCTCCCGGCGAGCCCTGGGGGCAGAGGGGACACAGGAGGGACTTAGAGCCGCCCCCCTAAACCGAGTCGCTTCACCCAAGTCCGTCCTGAACGTGGCAACAGCCACGCCACGGTGGAGGGACCTGGGAGAGACGCGGCGACCAGTTCAAGCTGCCCTCACCTCTCGTATTCCTCCCAGAATCGCTCCGGCTCGGCGCTGGCCTGCTGGACCTTCCTCATGTGCTGCACCAGGCGGACGGAGCGGTTGTAGGACTTGTCCAGCTCATCGATGATGAAGAGGAGGTCCGAGTGGAGGGCGGGGGCGGCCGCGTAACGCCACAGCAGGTAGGGCAAGTACATGAGCACCGCCACCACCAGCAGCGAGTAGGGGAAGACCTGGGGAAAGGAGAAAAGCCAGCGGTGAGCGGTGGGGAGTTGCTTCGCCTCTGCCGCGCGCCCAGGCGGGACCTGAGGGCACCCAGAATTAGAGTTGACCCGTACCTTGAGAGCCCAGAGGGACTTGGTGACGGCGTGTCCCTCGGTGTCGAAGCCGTGGTGGAGGAGGGAGTCCCAGCAAGCCGTGTCGACGTAGGCGGACTGCTTCCCCGTGAAGTTGGTGGGAGAGAAGCAGCTGATCTGCGAGCCTGGGGTGAGGAGGAGGAGGGGGAACCTCAGCCACAGAGGTCCTTCGAGCACGGGCGAGCGCCCCGCAGCCAGGCACCGACGCGTTACAGGAGGGTGACTGCGTCTAAGGTGTCACTTTGAACTAAAAAGGCCCTTTTTCGCAGTCGTTTTGCAGCCGTCCTTCCCCACCGCCGCGTTTTTCCAGCGAGGACTTTTCCATCGCTTCCCAAACACAACCCCTTTGAGCACGGCTGTGGGTACCCGGCGGGGGGGGGAATTAGAGACCGGCCAGAAACCGGAGTCAAACCAAATCCCCAGGGGCAGCAGTGGGATTTCGTCGGCCAAGACCAGATTTAGCCTGAGGTTACGACGTACCATCAATGCCACCCTCTGTGCTGCCCTCGCAAACCCCCTGAGCCGCGCTGCCGGCACCCTCCTCCTCCTCCTCCTCCTCCTCCTCCTCCTCGGAAACAACCCTGCGGCACCCAAAGGTGCTGGGGGAAAGCAGCTCAGGCAGGGCATCGATTCACCGACGGCCCCGGGGTTTAGCACAGCTGTTCCCGGGCTTTCCCAGCGACCAATAGTCCATTAAAAACAATCAATAAATAATTTGTGGTTCTTAAAAAAAAAAAAAAGGATTTTCAGGTTGCCCCACCTCGGACCGCGACCAGGAGGGTTTTGCAGCCACAGCCGAACCGCCGCCGGCAATCGCCCGCGACCCGAAGATCCCCGTTGCGACAAGCCCCAACTCACCGGCGGAGAACTCCCGGGCGAAAGCCAGCGAGACGAGGAAGAGGGGCAGCCCCACGGTGACGAACTTCAGCAGGCGATCGCTCGGCAGCTCCAACCGCAGGCCTTTGGCTCGGGAACCGCCGGGATCCGGGAGGAGAGCATCGGAGAGCATGTACTCGGCGGCCGTGTGCGAGAGGGACATTTTTCTCTCGAGGAAGAGGAGGCGACGGCGACTGCTGCTGCTGCCTGGAGGCTCTGGTGTCGTCTGAGGTGCGACCGGCTCGAGGAGCGACTTTGTAGGGCTGAAGGCATCGCTTGCCAAGCGCTCCGTACCAGGCGGCTGGAAATGACAGCTTAGACGGTGCGTTAAATCGACTGGTAATTACAGGGGGAAGCCTTTTTGCAAATAGCACGCCCCAAAATAGAAAAAAAAAACCAAAAAAAAACCCCAACACCACACACAACAAAACCAGCAGCTGCGGCACCGGGCTGGGGAAGGCAACGTTCCTCCCCAGCCACCGCCGCTCCTCGGCTCCTCGTGGTTTTACGTCCCTCTGTCATAAGCAGATGTATTTCTGGCGGCGCGTTCGAGGGGCGCGGGGCTCCCCGGCTATTTTCGCCTCATGCGGGGAGGCAGAGGGCTGGGCATCACCCGACCGAAAAGCCCCAGCCAGGTACACGGTGGCCCCCGTCGGGGTACAAAGAGCCCTTTCCTGCACTCAAACCAGCCGGAGGGGCTGGAGAAAGTCCTACTGCCAGCCCCGAGCTTTTGGGGACAGGCTAAAGAGACACCAAACGCTGGTGGCTGCGATTTTGAGGCGGAACATCAGCTGCGGTTCCCCAGTTTTTCAATCTCTCCCCTCACCTTGCTCTTGGGGCACGGGGGAAGGAACCTGCCTCCAAGGCAAGCTCCCGAGGGAGAGGGATCCCAATAATGGGATCCAGAATAAGTGACAGGGAAACTGGAAGGGGCAGTGGGATGAAGTTTCTCCCGGCAGCGTCGTCGCTCCCCAAAAACCCACGCCAACACTGCTGGCAGCGCAGAGCGGAGGGAGTCCCGGAGCTGCTCGGCCAAGCCGAGCGGAGGAACTCCCCGCGCAGTCTCTCGACGCAGCAAAAAAACCCCACAGCCGCTGCCAAATTGCACTTTCGATGAATTTTCGAATGACGGGAGTCTCCAAATTTGAGCGCAGAGTGCCAGGATCCGAGGGAAGAGACTGCTGAACCGCTCTGGAGGGGAAAGTGACAGCCCTCAAACCGGGAGGGACTGCACCCGGGCGCGCTCAAACCTGCCCCAGGCCCGAGATCCACCTGGCCTGAGCACAGAGAGACACCGACCCTTCACCTCGGCAGGAACTGGATCTTTTATTGCTCAGAAACAAGTTCAAAACACGGATCGGGCAAAGCCCAGTTCCTACCGAGCCTCATTTGTCCGAACAAGAGGCTTTTCAGCACGCCCAGCCACTTTTCTCCACCAAATCAGGGCAAGAAGCACACGCGGGTACCTGGTTTGAAGCCAGCAACACCGGTACCAACGCAGGAGGTCTCTGGCAAGTGGCATCACCGCTGGCTCCGAGGCGGACGCCGCCGCAGAGCGGCCGGACCCACGTCTGCCACGTGCCGGAGACGCGGAGATAAGACAGTCCTGCCTCGTTAGTTGGTAGGGATGTCCAGCTCCAGCTTTTTCAGAGTCTTTTGGAAGAAGAGGGGCGGCTTGCAGACGAGGTCTATCCGCTCGCCCAGGGGCAGGGAGAGCCGGTAGGCGTGGAGGTGGAGGGGGAGGTGGCGAGCCTTGCTCTGCTTCAGCTTCAGCCTCTTCAAGGTGATTTCAGGAAGCTTCTGCAGCGAGGACAGAAAAAGTCCCTTCCGCAACCCCATCTCTTCAGCTGGGCCGTGCAAACCCTGTCCCAGGGGGAGCTGGGGGACACAAAGGGGCCGCCCGGCCCCGGAACTGCCTTACCTGGGGTGCCAGCTTGCTCCAGTGGGAATATTTGTGATCCCCCAGGATGGGACACCCCAACCCGTAGGCCAGGTGAACCCGGATCTGGTGCTTCACCCCTGAGGAGGGGAAGAGAAAGAGGAGAAATGTGACAACAAGCCATGCCGGGCCTCGGCTCCCATCCACCACCCTCAGCACCAGATAATCCCGTGCCAAAATCACCGGCAGCCAGAGAACACCCTGGCAGCAAACCGTCACCCCGGGGTGGCTTATTCCCAGAGCCTTGGCCCCAAAAAAAAAGGATTTCAGTCGTGGCTAACGATGCGTTCCCACTTCCAGCGCTGCTCCTGGCTGCCGAGCCGCACAGAAAGCGGACCCAGCAGTTGACACAACCCCGGGGACACCCGGCCAGGCCTCACCAGTGATGGGCTGGAGCTCCAGCAGAGAGCAGGCGGAGGAACTGGCCAGAAGGCGGTACCGCGTCACGGCGCTTTCGGCATTGCGGTTCTTGCGGATTTTCACCACCTTCCCATCTTCCGGAGACAGGCGATAGTTGGGGGCCAGCGTCATCTGAACGGCGGCGAGAGGGTGAGCCCGCGGGAAGGCAGGAAGCGGGGTGCCAGGGTGCGCAAGGCCAGAACGGTGGCCCAGAGGACATCACGCTCACCTTGTAGTGCGACTGGTGGCTCTGCACCTCCTTCTCCACAATGGGGATCTCCACGATGCCCTCGGCGGGGTCTGGGTCCCCCAGGCTAATCGCCCTGGGGAGGGAAACCAGGGGTCTGCCGGGCATCGCTCCAGCAGGAAGGGAACCCTCCCCTCATCCCCTCTCCCCATGACCCAGCTCCCCCCCCAAAAAAAATCCTTGAGGGAAGATAAGCAAACACCCACCACTTCCATAAAGCCCCACACCCCGGTGGCTGTCCCTTCACCCCTTCTTCAAACCCTACGGGCCCTACAAAGCTGCTTCTCCACCCAAACCTCTCCTACCAGTAGATCTTCTCCACCTGACGGGTTTTGAAGAGAAGCCGGATCTTCTCTGCCACCTCCTTGTTCCGCGCCAGCACCATCACGCCGGTGGTCTCTTTGTCCAGCCGGTGGCAGAGGTGGAGGGGTTCAGCTTTCATGTTCTCCAACATCTTGGCCAAAATCGGCAACACGTCAGTGATACAATTCTTGATCCCGGGGCCGCCTGCATAATGCAAATCAGAAGGCAATCAGAAGGGATGTTCATCTCCCCCAAATTACCCCCAAAATGTGAGATGAAGGCTGTGATCTAAAGGTGACAAACTCCCTGCATGCCTCCCTGGGAAGGAAAACCTCAGCACAGGGAGGACAGACATATCTACCTGGACTTGGGCACAGCACAAGACACTG
Organism: Anarhynchus alexandrinus; assembly: GCA_008711295.1. Taxonomy (NCBI): domain Eukaryota; kingdom Metazoa; phylum Chordata; class Aves; order Charadriiformes; family Charadriidae; genus Anarhynchus; species Anarhynchus alexandrinus. The sequence continues at coordinate 31,601 of VUYV01000136.1, forward strand.
TCCCACACAACACACTGGTCTCTAAATTGGAGAGACGTGGATTTGCTGGATGGACCACTCAGTGGATAAGGAATTGTCTGGATGGTCGCACTTAAAGAGTTGTGGTCAATGGCTCGATGTCCAAGTGGTAACCAGTGAGGAGTGGTGTTCCTCAGGGGTCAGCACTGGGACCGGGGCTGTTTAACATCTTTTTTGGCGACATGGACAGCAGGACTGAATGCACGTTCAGCAATTTTGCAAATGACACCAAGCTGTGTCGTTGACACGCTGGATGGATGGGATGCCATCCAGAGGGACCTGAACAAGCTGGAGAAATGGGCTCGTGTGAACCTCGCGAAGATCAACCAGGCCAAGTGCAAGGTCCTACAGCTGGGTCAGGGCAATCCCGAGCACAACTCCAGGCTGGGCGGAGAATGGATGGAGAGCAGCCCTGAGGAGAAGGATTTGGGGGTGTTGCTGGATGAGAAGCTCAACACGAGCTGGCAATGTGCACTCACAGCCCAGAAAGCCACCGGCATCCCGGGCTGCATCCCCAGCAGCGTGGCCAGCAGGGCGAGGGGGGGGATTCTGACCCTCTGCTCCGCTCTGGGGAGACCCCCCTGCAGTGCTGCCTCCAGCTCGGCGGGTCCCAACAGCAGAAGGACACGGAGCTGTTGGAGCTGGTGCAGAGGAGGGACATGAAGATGCTCCAAGGGCTGGAGCCCCTCTGCTGGGAGGACAGGCTGGGAGAGTTGGGGGGGTTCAGCCTGGAGAAGAGAAGGCTTTGGGGAGACCTTGGAGCCCCTTCCAGTGTCTGAAGGGGCTCCAGAAGAGCTGGGGAAGGACTCTTGATCAGGGAAGGGAGCCATAGGATGAGGGAAAATGGTTTTAAACTGAAAGAGGGGAGATTTAGATGAGATCTCAGGAAGAAATTCTCGACTGTGAGGGTGGTGAGCCCCTGGTGCAGGTTGCCCAGAGAAGCTGTGGCTGCCCCATCCCTGGAGGTGTTCAAGGCCAGGTTGGACGGGGCTTGGAGCAACCTGGGCTGGTGGGAGGTGTCCTTGCCCAGGGCAGCGGCGTTGGAACAATACGATCTTTGACATCCCTTCCAACTCTAATCATTCTACGATCCCCCGTCAGCGCCATGGAGCCATTTCCCCTCTCTCCAGCACGGCGGGCTTTTCCTCACCGTGCACGGGCAGCCCGTAGGGTTTGTTGATGACCACGATCTCCTCGTTCTGATACACGGTTCCCTGCTTGAGCACTTTGGCCAGGACGTTGGGGTGAACCCGCTGCAGCTGCTTGCTCACCGTGGCCAGTTCCCGCACCCGCCTCTGCGCTGGGTCGGCGGGGGCCTGTGGGGAGAACAAAACGCCGCCGCTGGAGGACGATCGGCTCTTTGCCCGGGCCCGGGGGGGAGACCCCAAACCGAGCAGGGCGAGGGACGCCATGTGTGCGCCCCCCCCGGCGGCGCGGTGCACGCCGGGAAGGGGGAGGGCCGCGGTGCACGCCGGGAGCTGTAGTCCCGTCCCTCAGGGCCCTGCCCGGGCCCCGCCATGGCCTCCCCACGAACCTTCTCACCTCTCGCTTCTCCTCCTCCTCCTCCTCTCTCCTCCGCGCCCGCAGCCGCTCCGCCAACCCCTCGGCCCGCAGCGGCTCCNAGACGCCGCGCACCGCCCGGGAAAGACCCGCGGCGCACCGCCGCCACCTCCCGCCGCGGCTCGCCGCCGCCATTTTCCTCTCTCCTTCCCCTCTTTCCCCCTCCTGGCCAATGGCGGCGGCGCGGGGGCGGTGCTTCAGCCCGCCCGGCCAATGGGGAGCGGGGCGGGCAGGCGAGCGACAGCCGCGCCGCCCAATGGCGGCGGCGCCAAGGGCGGGGCCGCCCGGCGGTTTAAACGGCGGCGACGGTTGGCGGCCGGTAACGGTCGCGGCGGCGGGACGAGAGCAGCACAGCCCTGTCAGGTACCGGAGGGGAACGTATGAGCCCTGTCAGGTACCGGGGGGTCCTGTCAGCTACCGGGGAGGTGTGCGGGCCTCGCGGGGAGGCCGAGCTGGTGGGTGGGCCCCCGCTGCCTCAGCCCAGTATATCCCAGTATACCCCAGTATATCCCAGTACAGCCTCAGCAGCCCCCCCTCAGCGAAGTGAGCGGCTCTGAGGGGGGCCCAGGCATCCCCCTCACACCCTCTCCCCCTCCCAGACCGGGACGCAGCAGCACTCCGCAACATTTCTTGAAATTTATAAAAATAACACTGGAAAACCTGCATTTTTCCAATTAAAAAATAATAACAATAAGCGAAGCGGCCGCTGAGGTGACCCGTCACCATCACTCCATGTCTACGCAGACCCGCTTGGGGGGCTGCTCGGCGGCACCGCCGCTGGCCGGGGCATGGCGGCGGTGGCTGCCCTTGGTTTCGGGGGGCTGCTCGTCCCCGTCCCCCCCCAGCTCCAGGCCCCGGGGGGGTTCGATGCGGCCCCTGCGCACAAAGTGCCGGATGCGAGCTTCCAGCCCCTCGCACTTGGGGCGGGCCAGTAAAGGTTTGTAGGTACGGGCTTGGACGCCTTCCACGAAGCCGCTGAGGTGGCCGCAGAGCGGAGGCTTCGTATCTCCCCAGAGGACGGTCGTGCTGTTCTCCGGGCCTGCGACAGAATTGGAAAAAAATATAGTGGTTTGAACAATCTGGTGGATTACCCCTTTCCTTCTGTCGTGGTTTAGGCCAAATCGGCTACTGGGGACCCCTAGGGGACCCCAGATGGGACCGACAGATGCTCCCCTCTGGTTCTGTTTTACCTCAAACCAGGACACCTTCATTTTTGGTTTTTTTTTTAAAGTTGGTTACTCCCATCCCAAGGTATTGCCACAAAACCGTGCCTTACTTTCTCCGGTAGCCACGGGAGCGGCATCTAACCCTTGTAACATGTCACGCAGCACTTGAGTTTTGACTGCGTGGTTGGCCCAGAGCTGCTGCAGGTGGGTGACGTTGAACTCCTGCACTTCTCGGTCGTAGAGCCACTGAAGGTTTTCAAACTCGCAGTCGTACAGGACGAGGGGAAACTCCACTGCCATGCTAGGGAAAAAGAGAAGGCGTTACCTGTCGCCGTCTGTGACAAAAAAGGCTCATGCAACAGCGCATCAGCCTGTCCTTTCTGCCCCAAACAGCCCTGTGTTGTTCCAAATCTCCTTTTTCTGCTAAAAAGTGAATTAGTTTTAACCAAATACCAAGGACTAAAGCCATCAAAAGCTTGTCCAAGAGCAAGAAAACCAGGATTCTTAGGGATATCTCCCAGAGAGGCCGCTGGCAGCTTGCTTCCATGTTGTGAGAGACTGCTTCGCAGGCTGGCAGAGAAGTGGTTTGCCAGCAGCGCTTTGCACACAGCCGTCGCTTAGCCAAGCAGCCCGGGAGGTTTTCCCCGAGCTCTCTGTACCTGTACTGCGGTTTTCGGGGGTTCTTCTCCACATCCAGCAGCTCATCGATGATCTCCGGCCTCTCCATCTTCTGCCCGATGAGGAAGAGGATGGCCATCATGCAGCGAACTTGGTGATAGAGGAACGCCTGACCCGTCACTTCAAACTGGCACAGACGGAAGGGATCCTGCAGCCCGCTTTCTCCTCCTTTCTCCACCCACGTCACGCCGGCGCTGAGGATCGTTCTCTGGAAGTTGACCACCCCGTTGGCGACGTCCATTTTACACAAGTTACGGAAATCGTGGGTCCCCACGTACCTCTGGGCCGCGGCGTGCATGAGGGCCACGTCCAGGTGGGCACAGGGGAAGAAGTAACGATAGGTCCTCTTGAGGCAGCTGAAGCGGGCGCTGAAATCGGGCTCCACGGGAGCCCAGGCCAACACCCGGATGTCGGGCGGGAGCACCCTGTTCAGAATATGGGTGTAGCGGAGCTCCTCCTCCCCCTCGCTCCTGCCTTCCGAGTCGCCCTGCTGGCCGTTTAGCTTCTTCCCCTCCGACAGGTTCGAGCGGAGATCTAGGGAAATCACCTGCAAAATGAGGGAAGCCAGGATTAGATGGCAGATGGGCGTATTCGGCGTGTCAAGCCAAGTCTTCCTACACCGCTGCGAAATAAATTCAGGATCTCCTACAGATGAAGGTGTCTTAAATCAGGCGATCTCACCACTCCTTCCTGCGGGTAGAGCTGCAAGTGCCTCTGCTAAGGTTCCTAGCAGATGCTACGGATTCCTTTAATAAAACAGAGAAAGTTGCAGACTGCCTACGTAGCATGATCTCGAAACAGCTTCAACTTTAGTCACTGTTTTTAGGATATAATGTGCTGCTTTTTTTTTTTTTTTTCTCGTTGCTGGAGGTGATGAGTTGACCGCAGTAACAGCCTGCCTTGTCTGGGACCCCTGGTTAATTAACGCCGCGGGTGCCTGCATGCTTTACACGGCGCAAGAAAAGGCAGCCCGTGCCCTTCTAACCGTGCGGCTCATCTCGTGAAGGAGAGCAGACCGCCCATCCCAGCCAAAACCACCCCGGCGAGGCAAAAGCTAAGCCAGCTCCGCTTCCTGAGCCGGCAGGGAAGGAGAGACCGGCCCGAGAGCGAAGCCATCGCGGCGTGGGAAGGGCTGTGCTTTCCCCGATGGCTCCGTGCCCACCCAGCCGGCCGGCGCGCTCCCCTCCCTCCAGCTCCCACTCCCACGCTCCCTTCCGCTAGCTGCAGCTCCCCTCGGACCCTTCTGTGCAGGAATTCAGCTGCCTGACTCCGCGGGAAGCTATCCAATTCCTGGATTTCTTTTTTGGCTTTTTTTTTTTTTTGGGGGGGGGGGNGCTGACAGGGCTCTGCCAAGGAAAGGGGCATCTCCCCTTTTTATTGGCAGCGCTGAGCTACTGCGGAAGCTGTGGCCTAGAACGCATTACATCCTCTCAAAACAGCCCCCTGGAAAAAAAAGGGAGCGCTAATATGGAAAAAAAGGACACTAATATGGGGAAAAAAAGGACACTAATATGGAAAAAAAAAGGACACTAATATGGGGAAAAAAAGGACACTAATATGGGGAAAAAAAGGACACTAATATGGAGAAAAAAAGGACACTAATATGGGGAAAAAAGGACACTAATATGGGGAAAAAAAGGACACTAATATGGAAAAAAGGACACTAATATGGGGAAAAAAAGGACACTAATATGGAAAAAAAGGACACTAATATGGAAAAAAAGGACACTAATATGGAAAAAAGGACACTAATATGGAAAAAGGGAGCACTAATATGGAAAAAAAGGACACTAATATGGAAAAAAGCTAGCACTAATCAACACTTTGAAGGTCTAAACCCATCATTCCGCATGCAGGAAGCCACCGCCAGGCTCGCTTGCAGATTTAAAAGGCTTTTAAAAAAACGAAGCCAACCTGTGCTGTCACCGCGGGACGTTAATCCCACTGGATCTCCATCCCACAGAGGAGCCCCCAGAGCCGGGAAAGCCTCAGGGAGGATCCTGACCTGTCCAAAGGCGCTGACTCTTTTGTCCGTCCGCCCGCAGCGGTGGTAGTTGGAGGTCTGTCTGTCATCTACCAGCCGCGTCTTCTTCAAGGCCTCAAACAGCTTCTCCTCGATGGTGTTGCTGGTGTTCTCCTGGCTGGCAAACCCCTGGTAGCCCCAGCCCAGGTAGGCGATCTTCAACGCCACGTGCCTGCGGCCGTAAGCGCCAAAATCGAACGGCCGTTGTTGGCGTTTCTTGGTTTTCCCGGGGGCCGGAGGAGCCTCTCTTTTCCCAGCGCCCTCCTTCTCCTCTCGGAGCTTCTCTCGCAGCCGCTTCACCTCCTCTTCCAGCTCCTGCACCCTCCTCAGGAGCGGCTCTTGGTCGGTAACCGCGCTCCCCTCGGCCATAGCCGCTCTCTTGGAACCTTAATTAGTTGCTCGGGGTCTGCAGAGAAAGAAGGAAATCGGGGTTTTGCATTTTTCTATGGCTTTTCTTACACCGAGAGGCTTGCTCTGTAAAATAATAATTATCTGTGGAATAATTCTTTATTTTTATAACCCCTTGGCGTTCCTAGCAGAGCATGGCTTAGCCCGGACAGCTTCATCTTACTCAAGGCTCTTTTTTGGGCACTTTTTAATCACTCTTCCCTCCACCACCGCTGCGGCACGATGGGATCTGCTCCGTCAGCCCAGGCGCGGTGGCAGCACGTTCCCGGCTAGCCTTTTGCTATCCGCGCCGGAGCCGTCACGGAGCCCTTTCCATTTTCGCACCGCGCTCAGCCAGCATCAACACTTCAGACAGCCCGCTAACGGCTGCCATTCATCTCGCCGCACCATCTGCTCCGACATTTCCTAACGGCACGCTTAAAACTTGCATTTTTCCAACCCTGAAAGACATCCCAAACCGAAAACTTGCATTTTTCCAACCCTGAAAGGCATCCCAAACCGAAAACTTGCATTTTTCCAACCCTGAAAGGTATCCCAAACCTGCGTAGGGAGCGGAAACCGTGTCCGCATCCCTTTTTGCTGCAGATTTTGAGGTTCGAGCAGACTCCAGCAGCCTTTGGGCTTTGAGAGCCGACATCGACAGAAGCACCTACGGGCGCTGCGCTGAGCCTTCTCCTCCTCTGCGGAAGTAAAACACCCTCTCCCTATAAATCAGGACTGGATACCGTGTTTTTAAAAGAAGAGGTACAAGGGGGAAAATCATTACACACCTCTAGTGTTTGTCCATCATCCCGTTAGTACTTTCTAGATGATGTAATTAATTTTAGCATCGTTTTCAAGCAGGAATTTAGGGGTTGCCTCGCAGGGGCGGGGGGCGTTTCCATTTGCCGTAGGGACGGAGCCTTCTGCCGGTGGCACTCCCAGTCCCCCCATCTGCTTCACCGCAACCTAAATGGACACCCCTCAGCCCCATGAGATGAGAGTCAGACCCCCTTTATGTCTTTAGCCAGCTCCGATTAACTGTGGTGGGTTTTTTTTTTTTGCAGGATTCGCCCAGTTTGGCGGAAATCATGGAGGAGGCGATGGGAGCGGAGGAGGAGGAGGAGCTGGTGGCCCTGAGCCAGCTGTACGCCCAGGAAGGAGGCGACCAGGAGCGCGCCGAGCCCTACGCCGAGGCCTCCCCGGCTTTGGGGGTGCAGCTAACCTCCCCTACGTTTTCCGGGGACCGGAGGGGACCCAGGCGGTCGGTAATGAAAAGGAAAGTGCTGAGGCGCAGACCCGACGGAGGGGTGGAGGTCTCGGACGAGTCGGTCACCAGCGAGTCGGAGAGCGAGGCCGAACTTCGGAGCCTGAGGCAGAAACTGCTTCAGCTAAGGACCGATTTGGAAGACAGCATCTCCGAGGGGGAAATCGAGACGAGCAGCAGCTCCCTCGATGAATCCTCCCCTCGCCGGTGGCCCCGTGGGGACAGTCCTCCCTTTCTCCTCGAGGATTTCGGGAGCCGGAGCTCTCCCGCTTCTCAGTACAGCGCTGCGGCGGGACAACCCAAATCCTTCATTCCCCCCCGGTTTGAACCGTTGGGCCGTAACCGGGGCAAAACCGACCGAGTGGCTAAATATTTTGAATATAAACGAGAATGGGAGAAATTCCGAATCCCGGGAGAGGATCAGCGGCAAGAACTGCGCTGGGTTATCCGGGAGCAGATGCTCTGCCGGCCCGAGCTCCCCAGCAAACCGCAGCACCTCTACGTCCCCAACGCTTACGCCGTGCCCACCGAAAAAAAACGAGCTGCCCTGCGCTGGGAGGTGCGCTGGGACCTGGCCAAGGGCCTCCCCCCCCGAAAAAACACCTCCTCCTGAGGCTCCACACCGACCACCTAACCGCGCACGCCCCGCTCTCTTTTCCTCCTCAAAATCCTCCATAATTTGGACAAAATCCCTTTTTTTTTCACCCTTCTGCGTGGGATTATAACTATTTAACGCGCTTCGGGTTGTTACAGGGGTTGGATAAAACATCCGCGCTTCCCCGCCGCTGCTTTTCGGACCGCGGGCGAGGCGGGACGGGGAGCGGGCACCCAAAACCCACCTGCCTGCCCGACTCCTGGAATAGCAGGAGAAATAAGAATAGAAGGAGCCTGGTGGTTTAATTGCTTTTTTTTTTTGGCTTTTGCCGTGTAATTGCCCCGCGATTGTTGTGTGAGCGACGAAGGCGGTTTTATTTATAGCGTCTCGGCGATATCTTTAATAAAGTGCGTGGAGAGATTCGTTATAGTTCTGTGGGTTAATTAGAAACGCCTCCTAAACCCCTCCGCGGCCAGCGTCTAGGATTCTATCCTGCACCGCCAAACTCCCGGCTCCCCTTGCCTTATTTTACCTCATTTGTAAAATAAATGAGCTTTAGGATGAAGTGAAGATAATAATAATAATATTATTATTATTATTTCCTAGGTGTTGGGATGGACTGACAATTCGGAAAACACCTTGAAGCTGCGGTGAGGCTGATCCCAGCACCCCACGGGCCCCCGCCACCCCCTGGGGGGGTCTGTGTCCCTGTCCCCACCACCCCAGGGACCCCCACCACCCCACAGGGGGGTCTCTGCCCCCCAGGAACCCCTCCAAACCCTATGGGGGNATAGGGGACAGTGCTACCACCCTATGGGCTCCCTGTCCTACAGCACCTCTGTCCCCAGCACCCTGCAGACCCCCCACCACCCCATGGGGGGGTCTCTGCCCCCCATCACCACCCCAGGGACCCTCAACACCCCACAGGGGGGTTTCTGTCCCCCCAGGAACCCCTCCAAACCCTATGGGGGACAGTGTCAGCGCCCTATGGGGTCCTTGTCCCAGTAGAGGACCCCCCAGACCCTATGGGGTCCCTGTCCCCAACACCCTGGGGCCCCTCCACACCCTGTGGGGGAGTCTCTGCCCCCCCCATACCCCAGGGACCCCCTCAAACACTATAGGGGACAGTGCCACCACACTATGGGCTCCCTGTCCCCAGCAGAGGACCCTCCCTGTCCTAGGGCACCCTGCAGACCCCACCACCACCCCATGGGGGGTCTCTGTCCCCCCAGGAACCCCTCCAAACCCTATGGGGGACAGTGTAAGCGCCCTGTGGGGTCCCTGTCCCAGTAGAGGACCCCTCAGGCCCTATGGGGTCCCTGTCCCCAACACCCCAGGGACCCCCCCACCCTGTGGGGGGGAGGGGTCGGTCTCTGCC
>VUYV01000136.1:42145-61640 GCA_008711295.1 Anarhynchus alexandrinus
CACGGAGCTGTTGGAGCGGGGCCAGAGGAGGCCCCGGAGATGCTGCGAGGGCTGGAGCCCCTCTGCTGGGAGGACAGGCTGGGAGAGTTGGGGGGGTTCAGCCTGGAGAAGAGAAGGCTCCGGGGAGACCTCAGAGCCCCTTCCAGTCCCTAAAGGGGCTCCAGGAGAGCTGGGGAGGGACTCTGGATCAGGGAGGGGAGCCATGGGACAAGGGGGAATGGATTCAAACTGGAAGAGGGGAGATTGAGATGAGATATTAGGAAGAACTTCTTTATTGTGAGGGTGGTGGGACACAGGAACACGTTGCCCAGAGAAGCTGTGGCTGCCCCATCCCTGGAGGTGTCCAAGGCCAGGTTGGACGGGGCTTGGAGCAACCTGGGCTGGTGGGAGGTGTCCCTGCCCATGGCAGGGGGGTGGACTAGATGGCCTTTAAAGTTCCCTTCCAACCTAAACCATTCTATGATCAGTCTTTTTTTTTTTTTTTATGTTTTTAACGAGTTTCTGCCTTTTCCAGTGGACTTGGCGGAAACCTCCCTGCTGAACAAGCTGATCCGCACGTCCCTGGTGGAATCCAGCCACCACGTGGAGATCCTGCAGCAGGACCCCAGCTCCCCGCTCTTCTCCGTCAAAACCTTTGAAGAGCTGCCCCTGTGAGTCGCCCGGCAAAGCCCGAGAGCCACCGCCGCCCGTCACGTGCGCCCTTTTTGATTTATTTATTTATTTTTTTAACAGGAAGAAGGAGCTTTTACAGGGGATTTACACCATGGGCTTCAACAGACCTTCCAAAATCCAGGAGACGGCTCTGCCCATCATGCTGGCGTATCCGTGAGTAGTAACGCCGGGCGGGTGAGCCCCGGGCTCCCCTCGAGGCACCCCCGGCGCGGGGACGCTCCGCTAAGCCGCCTTTACCTTGCAGGCCCCAAAATCTGATTGCCCAGAGCCAGTCAGGGACAGGGAAAACGGCAGCTTTTGTCTTGGCGATGTTGAGCAGAGTTAATGCCGCTGAGAAATACCCGCAGGTAACGCAGGAAAGGGAAAGCTGCTGCAGGAGGTGTTTGCCTGAGCCCTCGAGATGCTGCCTGAGGGCAGAGCTCTGGTTTTAGTCCCCGTCTGTGTATGATTTTATCCTCTGGAGGGGGACGATAAACCCCCGGGTGCCGTCGCAGCAGCAGATAGGATGGAAAGCGTGGTGCCCGCAAAAGGGAGGTACTTTCTCTTGCTAGCAGCGTTTTAAGCCAGGCTTTCGCTATCCTGGAAGTGAAATTTGGCTTCCAAGCCCCCGCGAGCCCCAGCTCAGCTTTGCGAGTGGGTTACTGCGATGGGAAGTCGCTCAGCTCGAGGCTACGGGGCGGTTTGAGCCGTCGCTGTAAAGCTGAGCGCGGAAACGCTCTGCCCTCTCCTTCAGGAGACGCATTTCCCCCTCAAAAATAGCGATGGTGACTGCCATCGCCCTCGAGCTGTGCCGCCTTCCCGGCTCCCTTCCCTCCGGCTCCCCGTTTCCCCTGCGCTTTTGAGGGAATTTAGCGCTGGGGGGGTTTTCCTCTGCTCTTCCTTCTGTTCCTTCGAAACACTTCGTCGTGTGTCCCATCCCGGGAGCGCCCTGGAGGCGATCCTCGTCTGATGGCTCTCTTCTCTCCTCCCCTCAAGTGCCTCTGCTTGGCTCCCACCTACGAGCTGGCCCTGCAGATCGGGCACGTGATCGAGAACATCGGGCAGTTTTGCGCTGACATCAAGGTGACGTACGCCGTCCGGGGAAACCAAGGTGAGGCGGGTCGGGCCCCGGCAGAGCCACCGGCGCTGCCACGGGAGCGTTGAGTACAGGGACCCTCTCTGAGAGCCTTGAGCAGCACAGACCCCCGTGAAGGCCAATAAAAAATAGCATCATATTCCCCCTCTCCTGCTAAGGAGTCTTTTTCATGCCCGCTGGTGGCTTCCAAACTCCCTCCTTCCCACGTGGGACTGGTTTCCCCCCCCAGGGAGGCTGTAGGGAAGCGTCAGCCCTGCTCACGACTGTAAATCTCAGTGCCATGACCCCCCCGAAAAGGTCGCAATCTGAGATAACCGAGGGACAAATGCGCCTGAGCAGCAGAAACGCGTCGCGTTTGGAGGCGCTGGGATGGCATTTCCCCTCTCGCAGTTCCGCAGGGCAGCGCGCTGGAGGAGCAGATCATCATCGGGACTCCGGGGACGATGCTGGACTGGTGTTTCAAACGGCGAGTCATAGACTTGAAGAAGATCAGCATGTTCGTGCTGGATGAAGCCGACATCATGATCAACACGCAGGGCCTCTCCTGTCAAAGCATCCGCGTTCAGAGGTGAGCATTCCCGACGGCTGGCATCCCGCTTCCCTGGTTTTTTCCCCCCCATCTTTGCTCGGTTTTGAGGGAATCGGGCGCAATCGAGTACCTTTGGGCACCAGGCTGCTCTCCGGGGCCGACGAGTCCGTCCTTCTCCCCTCCAGGGCTTTACCCAAGGGCTGCCAGATGCTTCTCTTCTCCGCCACCTTCAAGGAAAGCGTGCGGGCCTTCGCCGTGCAGATCGTCTCCAGCCCCATCGTGATCAAGCTGCGCGAGGAAGAGCTCACCCTGAGCAACATCAGGCAGTACTTCTTCGTGTGCAGGAGCCGGGAGGAGAAGTACCGAGCCCTCTGCAACATCTACGGCAGCATCACCATCGGTCAGGCTATGATCTTCTGCCAGGTAAAGTGGCTCAGCTCCTCCCAACACCCTCAAAATCCAGGAGCGGACCCCCAGGAAGGTCCCGACGGGGGCTACTTACTCATCCGCATCATTTTTACCTAATTTGGAGGTGTTAAAAAGCACCGGGAGCTCCCTCAAAAGGAGCAGAGGGCTCAGGAGGAGGGGGGGAAATAACGGGTGGGAGCGAGCGGAGTGAAAGCTCAGCCTGCCTCTCCCTCGGCACATCCAGACTCGGAAAAGCGCGGACTGGCTGTTGGTGGAGATGAGCCAGGACGGGCACCAGGTGGCCATCCTGACGGCGGAGCTGACGGTAACCCAGCGGGCCAACGTCATCCAGCGCTTCCGCGACGGGAAGGAGAAGGTCCTCATCGCCACCAACGTCTGCGCCAGAGGTACCTCCGGAAAACCCAACGCTCCGTTTCTTTCCGAGGGCGTGAAAGATGATGGGGTTCTTCTGGTGGGCTCACGCAACGGATCCTCCCGGGCGAGGTGATCCCTTCCTCTCTCTCTTTTTCAGGGATCGACGTGCAGCAGGTCACCATCGTGGTGAACTTCAACCTCCCCACCGATCTGAAGCACCGGCCGGATTTCGAGACCTACCTCCACCGCATCGGGCGGACGGGGCGCTTTGGGAAGAAGGGCATCGCCTTCAGCATGGTGGAAAGCCAAAACGTGGGGCTCGTGCAGATGATAGAGAAGCATTTCCGTGAGTATCTGCCTCTCTCCGGGAGGCGGTTTTGGGACCGGTGATCCCCCTCCAGCTCCTTTGCCATCTTTGCTCCTCCCCGAGTGCAGGCGACAGCGTTCTGTTCATCCCCTCACCTTTTTAGGGTCATTTTTTTTGTCCTCCAGCAGCCAAATTTTTGGAGGAACAGCCCAGCAGGTTGTGCGTGACTTGCAAGGGACGTTACCGGTGCCCGGAATGCCTCAACACCTCTTCTTTTTTCCCTCCTTCAGGCATTTTATCTGCTTTTACCCTGCAAATCCCCGTCCGGGGTGGGGGAAGCCGGCGCCCCGCCTTAGCTCAGCCCTGGCCGGGGGAGAGGAGCCGGCACCCGAAATCACCCAGATTTCCCCCCCCTCCCCGAGCGCAAATCGATTGGCGCTCCTAAAAATCCAGAGGATTTTCACAGGATTTGCAAGATCCCGGCTGCGTCGGGCGGCTCTTCAAATCCCAGCGCCTGCTTTCCCTTGGGATTTTTTTTGGAGGGAGGGGGAAAAAAAACGGTTCTCGAAACCTTTCCGCTGCGCGAAAAACCACCTCCTTTCCCCGGCTTTGTCCTCAGAGCTGCCGAACCGTCTTGGCAGCTTCGTCCTTTGAAATGGAAACGGCAGACGAGCCCGAGGCGGACACCTGGCAGAGGAGAACACGCGCCAGGTAGTCTGGCGAAGAGATGGGTTTGGGGTTTTTTTGTTCTCCGAGCATCGGAAGCGTCAGACGACGGCGGCACCTCGAATCGCCGCGAGGTGGACGAGTCCCGATGGCAGAATCAGCCTGGGATTCCCCCGGGATGAACATTTTTTTTAACGCCGTGACGTTGCCGCTGGAGGATAAGGAGCGTTCCCAACCCCGCAGCGCTTCGGAGGTGGGAACAGAGAGCGGGGACGCGTGTCCGCACCTAACGGACACCTAACCCGACCCGCTGCTTCTCGCTCGGGCCACCTTCTCGCTGTCCTACCAGCCTCGTCCTTCAGCCAGTTCACGCTGCGCTTCCTCCGCCTTTATTTCACCGTCGCTTGAAGGCCAATGTCAAAACACTGATGTTTTTTAATTTTATTTTTGTTTTCCTCTTCTTTTTACAGAGACCAAGATCAAGCAGCTGGACCCGGACGACATGGACGAGCTGGAGAGGCTTCAGAGCTGAGCGAGGAGCGGGTTCTTCGCTTCCCCCGCGTCCCAGTCGCCCTTCGAAAGGGAAGGAAAAGTTACGGGGGGGGGAAAAAATCTCCCAGTTCTCGGCGCTTCCCAAAGCTGTTTCGGTTTTGTTGTGATGTTTTAGGAGATGAGGTCGGAGGGGGGGGAACCCTCAGACCTTGTTTTTTGGTTTTTATTCCTTGTTGCATCTCTTGAGGTTTTCGTCGCCGTGACTTGGTGTGGCTCGAGGAATCCCCCGAGGGGCTCAAGCGTGGGGTGACGCTCCTCAAAAACGGGTCTAAGGGTCGGAAAACGGGTAAAGTTGGGTAAGTGGCTCAAAAAAAAATCACCTCCGGGCAGCGTTACTGCCAGCAAAATGTTGGGAAAAAGGTTAAATAAGAAAAAATTCAGGAGAAAGCAGCGAGTTATAAAAAAAAACAACCCACCCAGTCTCGCTAGGTGGCAGCATGAATCCACCGCTGCCATCCCAAATCCCGTCGGACCCGAAACCGAGCATTTGGGACCCAAAATTCAATCATTTGGGACGCAAAATTCGAGCATTTGGGGTCACGTCGATGTGGGGGGAGAGAGAGGTTGGCCCCAAAAGGTTTATCCCTTCGCTCCCACCAAACTAATCGCTAATAAACCAGAATTATTTCTCATTCCTGCAGTGTTGTTGCTCCTCCTTTGCCCAAATCCCGTGAAATTTATCCCTTATTTTACTCGCAGAAGGAGTTTTATTGGGTCAAAGCATTGACGACGGTGTTGCGGCTCTGCCAGTGCCCCCCCTGCCCCCTCTCACTTTCCCGATTTCTCCCCAAAACGGACCCGTACGGGCAGAAAAACGCGACCGGCGGCGTGGGGGAGCAAAGCCTCACCCCGGCTCTGCAACCCCCCCCCAGTGCCCGGCTTTAACCCATTTTGGCCATTTCAAACCCAAAAACCTCTTTCCTTCCAGCGTAGTTTTTGTGAACGAGCAATTAATTCTAATGAATGAACGGAGGTGGATTTGCTCTGGATGAGGCTCTGGGGCTTTGGGGACGGGGTGCAACGGGCTCCTGTGTCATCGTTGTCCCGTCCGCACCCCAAAATCCTCCCGCTGGGGTGCTCCAGCCCCCCTCAACCCCCCCCCCTCTTCGGGCGTTGCGTTTCAGCACTGCCGNCGGGCGTTGCGTTTCAGCGCTGCCGCCCCCCCCATGAATGTTTGATGGAGGAGATGAAATATCAAACCCCGCCGAGCGCCCGGCTTCCCCCGGCTCCCAAACCCCCCGTTTTTCGATCGAGACGGGGTGGCGGCAGCTGATTTTCCCCTCTTTTAGCCAAAAAATAATAATTTGGTGGGGGGGGATAGAGGAATAAATTTCCAGGGTGGGGGGGAGGAGGTGATGCTGCCACTCCTGCAATGAGCGTGCGCGTCCTCAGCCCTGAGATTGCAGGGGTTGGGTTCCCCCCCTCTCCCTTCCTCCATGCCCGGGTTTATAAATAATTAACGGTTAATCAGGGCCGGGCTTAATTACCCAGGGGTAACCCGAGAGGAGCAGCCCTGCTTGGGCGCCCCCACCGAGGAGGGGGCTCGGTGCCGGCTATGGCGCCATGGAGCGCGGCCGGGCACCGCCGCCGCGTTGGAGGGCAGCCTGGATCCTCTGCCTGCTGCCGGCGCTGGCGGGGGGTGAGCAGAGACCCGAATTCCCCTTTTCCCTCCCCAAATTTCCCCCTCCCATCCCCCAGGCAGAGACCTGACGGACTCGTTGCGCGCTCTGGGCCAGGTCAGCCGCTGGCGGCCGGCGAAGCGGCTTACGAGGAGCGGACGGTGATGGGGGTCCGGGGTCGGGCGGTGGAGCTGAGCTGCGGCCCGGTGGCATTGGCGCCGCCGGCGGTGGTCTTCTGGAGCTTCGCGGGCGACTCGGGGCCGCCGCGGGCCGTGGCGGTGGGCTCGGGCCGGGAGGTGGCGGTGGCCCCCGGCGCGGGGACTTTGGGGCGGGTGACGCTGCGCAACGGGACGCTGGAGCTGCGGGAGCTGCGGGCGGCCGCCCAGGGACGCTTCCTCTGCCAGGGGCTCTTCCCGGAGTGGGGCCGGCTCCGCGTGGGCTACGCCGCCGTCCTCCTGCGAGTCCTGGGTAAGCCGCCGGCCGGTGACCTTCCCCCCCAGAGCACCCCGCTAGCCACCGGCTGGCCAGCATCGCCTTTCCCCGGCTTGCCGGGAAGCATCCCCTCGCCCACTAGCCAATAGAGGCTTCCACTGGCCAATGTAGCGTGCTACTAGCCAATGAAGCATGCTACTAGCCAGTGCAGAGCCCCCACTAGCCAACAAAAGGCCCTCATTAGCAAACAAAGGGCCCCACTAACCAACAAAGCATGCCACTAGCCACCAAAGCATGCCACTAGCCAGTGTAGAGCCCTACTAGCCAATGAAGCATGCTACTAGCCAGTGCAGAGCCCCCACTAGCCAAAGTAGTGGCCCACTAGCCACCAAAGGGACCCACCAGTGACGCATGCCACTAGCCAACAAAAGGCCCTCATTAGCAAAGGGCCCCACTAGCCAACAAAGCATGCCAGTAGCCACCAAAGGGCCCCACTAGCCAACAAAGCATGCCACTAGCCAGTGTAGAGCCCTACTAGCCAATGAAGCATGCTACTAGCCAGTGTAGAGCCCCCACTAGCCAGTGTAGAGCCCCCACTAGCCAAGGTAGTGGCCCACTAGCCAACAAAGGGCCCCACCAGTCAGTGAAGCATGCCACTAGCCAACAAAGGGCCCTCACTAGCCAGTGTAGAGCCCCCCACTAGCCAAGGTAGAGCCCCCCACTAACCAGTGAAGGGCCCCACTAGTCAACAAACCATGCCACTAGCCATTGTAGAGCCCTACTAGCCAATGAAGCATGCTACTAGCCAGTGTAGAGCCCCCGCTAGCAAAGGTAGTGGCCCACTAATCAATGAAACACCCTACTAGCCAACAAAGGCCACCACCAGTCAGTGAAGCATGCCACTAGCCAACACAGAGCCCCACTAGCCAATGTAGTGCCCCGCTAGCCAACGAAGGGCTCCGCTAGTCAATGAAGCATGCCACCAGCTAATGTAAAGCCTTCACTAGCCAACATAGTGGCCCACTAGCCAATGTAGCACCCCACTAGCCAGCAAAGGACCCTGCTTGCCAACATAGTGCTCCACTAGTCAGCAAAGGACCCCGCTAGCCAATGTGGCACCCTACTAGCCAACGTAGTGCCATGCTAGACAACATAGCATCCCTGCTACCCAACATGGCAGGCCACTAGCCAATGCAGCGCTGAGCTAGCCAACATAGCACCCCATGAGCCAACATAGCACCCTCCTAGCCAAAGTAGCTCACCACTAGCCAACATAGCACTGACCAGCCAACAAAGCGCTCCATTAGCCAACATGGAGCTCCACTAGCCACCAAAGCACCCCACTAACCAACACAGCACACCACTAGCCAATGAACTCCCCTGCCTCCAGCCAATATAGTGCCCCACTAGCCAACGCAGCACCCCACTAGCCAACACAGCACACCACTAGCCATCCCCATTGCCTTACCCTGGCCAACCCATAACTGGTCTCATTAGCCCATACGTGGCCACTCCAGCTAGTCCCCGTGCCCACAGCCAGGCCACCCCCTCACTAGCCCGTAGACGTTCTCACTAGCCATCCCGCTAGCCACTGTAGCGCCTCACTAGCCAATAAATCATTTGGGCTGGAAAGATCATCTCCGGGTGGGACCAGAGGGATCCGGGGGCTACCAGCAGGACCGGGGCAAGTGGCCGGCAGCTTCGGGGGCCGCTCACGGCTCGGTGCCCCCAGTGCCCGTCTCCAAGCCCTTCGTGCGGCCGACGGCGGCGGCAGCGGCGGAGGGGGCGGCGGTGGCCCTGACGTGCGCCGTGCGGGAGGGGACGGAGCCGCTGAGCTTCTCCTGGCAGCACCGGGAGCCCCGGGGGGGTCCCTCAGTGTCCCCCGCGGGACTGGGGGGCTCCGGGGCGGAGCTGCGCCTGACGCCCGCCAACCGCAGCCACGCCGGCTGGTACGCCTGCACCGTGCGCAACGAGGTCAACAACCACACCAGCGAGCCCGTCTACCTGGACATCGTCTGTGAGTGCCCCAGGGCTCGGACCCACCTTCCCCGGGGGGCTGCCCCAAGGTGGGCACCAGCTGTGGGGGCAACCTCAGGGCTGGAGATGCCACTACGGCCACCATGATGCTTCCATGGCCACCATGGTATGGCCATAGCCATGAAACATGTTGGCAACATGATGCATGCATGGCCACCATGCACCCCACCACCACGATGCCTCCATGGCCACCATGTGCTGTGCCATCAAGGTGTATCCATGGCCACCATGCTCCTTGCTACCATGGTACCTCCACGGCCACCATGGTGCATCCATGGCCACCATGCACTGTGGCACATCCACAGCCACCAAGCACCATGCCACTACGGTGTGTCCATGGCCACCATACACTTGCTACCACGGTACCTCCACGGCCACCATGGTGCATCCATGGCCACCATGCACTGTGGCACATCCACAGCCACCAAGCACCATGCCACTACGGTGTGTCCATGGCCACCATACACTTGCTACCACGGTACCTCCACGGCCACCATGGTGCATCCATGGCCACCATGCACTGTGGCACATCCACAGCCACCAAGCACCATGCCACTACGGTGTGTCCATGGCCACCATACACTTGCTACCACGGTACCTCCACGGCCACCATGGTGCATCCATGGCCACCATGCACTGTGGCACATCCACAGCCACCAAGCACCATGCCACTACGGTGTGTCCATGGCCACCATACACTTGCTACCACGGTACCTCCACGGCCACCATGGTGCATCCATGGCCACCATGCACTGTGGCACATCCACAGCCACCAAGCACCATGCCACTACGGTGTGTCCATGGCCACCATACACCATGCCACCTCTACAACCACTATGTCAGCATGGTGCACCTATGGCCACCATGCACCATGTACATCCATAGCCACCAAACATCCTGCCACCATGGTACGTCTATAGCTACCATGGTACATCCATGGGAACCATGCACTGGCCATCATGATGCCTCCACGGCCACCAAGGTATGCCCATGGCCACCATGTACCCTGCCACCATAGTGCCTCCATGGCCACCACGCACCATGGTGTGTTCACAACCGCCATGGTGCACCCTTTCTAAGGAGGCTTCCCAGGCTGGTTTCCCACCAGTGGGAGGATGCCCCGGGGCGGGCTGCATCCCCTCCATGGTGACGTCCCTGTGGCTAAAGGACCCCGTGTCACCGCAGACGGCCCCGACGAGCCGGCCATCAGCGTGGAGCCCTTCTCCCCCGAACAGGGGGGCTTCTCGGCGGGCGAGCGGGAGGACGTGGTGCTGAGCTGCCTGGCTCCCTCCAACCCCCCCAGCCGCTACGTCTGGCTCCACAACGGTTCCCAGGTCCACATTGGCCAGACCTACGTCATCGCCGCCATCGCTCGCGCCCAGGCGGGCACCTACACCTGCCTGGCCGAAAACACCCACCTCCAAACCCGCACCCAGGCCACCATCGTCCTCACCGTCTACTGTAAGTAACCCTGGAGGTGGGGGGTGGCCCCGTGGGTCCCCCCCGGGGCGAGATGGACCAAGGCGGCTCCCCGGTGAGGATGTGGGTGCGAGGGGCAGTTTGGGGGGTGGTGGGGGAGGTAAAAGTCCCCCCACCCTACCCCAGCGCTGATGGTGTCCTGCAGATCCACCAGCCGGGAGCCCCAGCTGCTCTGCCCAGGCCACCGGTGACCTGCAGGAGGTGGCCCTGCGATGCCGCTGGCCGGGGGGCTTCCCCCCGGCACGGCTGCGCTGGGTGGGCCCCCAAGAGGAGGAGGAGGAGGAGGAGGAGGAGGAAGAGCAGGGGAGGATGGGGACAAGTTTTTCCATGGCCACCAGCATCCTGCCAGGGGCGGCCACCAGGAACGGCAGCTCCTTCTCCTGCCTGGCCACCCACCCCGCGCTGCCGCAGGGGGCCGCCTGCGGGACCACCCTCTGTGAGTGCGGATGGGTCATCATCCCCCCCCCAAAATCCCCTCCTGACCCCTCACTTTGGCACAGCAGAGCCGCGGTGATCCCCCCATGCCATGGCCACACCATGCAGTGGGCAACTCATGGTGATGCTACATCAGCTGGGACCTCCAGTAACCCCAGCTTGCTCCATAACGGGGGTCCCCATGGCGCAACTGGGGGTGTCGCATTATTTTGGGGGGGGGGACAGTGATGCTTCGGCACAGCATCACGGTACCCCACCCTGACACCTCTCCATCCCGCAGGGGTCCCGGCCGGCGGTCCCTCCTGCACGGCGGCGGCCACCAAGGGGGACGAGTACGTGATGCTGCGGTGCCGGTGGGAGGGGGGGACGCCGCCGGTCACCCTGCGCTGGCGGGACGGCGGGGGCCGGGTCTTGGGGGACCCCTCGCCCTCCGCCGCCGTCCTGGTGCTGAGCACCGACAGCAGCTTGGGGGGCCGGGATTTCGTCTGCGCGGCCGCCCACCCGCTCCGTGCCGCCGGCGCCGAGTGCCGCGTGCGGCTGGGTAAGCCGGATCGGTCCCCCGGGGGTGCCCTCGCCGTGCCGCGGTGGGGTTACGTGTCCCTGCCATCTCTGTGTCCCCCCCATCCCTTCTTGCCACGCAGAGGTCCCCGAGCTGGAGGCGGAGAGGAGCGAGGTGGCGGTGCTGGAAGGCGGCGAGGCGCGGTTGGCGTGCCGGCGAGGCGGCGGTAGTGGCGGCGCCAATTTGGGTGCCGCCGTGGTTTGGTACGACCCCAAGGAGCGGGAGGTGACGGCGGGGTCGGCCAAGTACCGGTTGGAGCGGGGAGAAACGTGGGTCAACCTCACCATCCGGGATGCCGAGTGGCCGGGGGACGGCGGGATCTACCGCTGCGCCGCGACCAACGCCGTAGGCACCGCCAACCTCCCCGTCCGCCTCCGTGTGGACCGTGAGTCCCGGGAGGGGTGGGGAGGGTCCGCAGGGTGGGTTTTGGGGGGCTGGAGGGGGGTCGGACCCCTCTTGCCGCGCTCCGTCTCACCGCAGGGTACCCGGCGCCCCCCAACGTCACCATCAGCAAGCTGCGGTACACGCGGGCGCGCACCGAGGTGCGGCTGGAGTGGCGGACGCAAGGCGCCGGCAACCTCACCGGTTTCGTGGTGCAGCGGCGCCAAGCCAAGAAACCGCCCCGGCGGGCACCCGGCCCCTGGGAAACGGCCGCCGGTGACATCGAACCCCACTCCCGCGACCGGCGCCTGGGGGGGCTGGACCCGGCCGTGGTCTACGCTTTCCGCGTCCTGGCCGTCAACCACCGGACGGCCGGGCACCCCTCGGAGGTGCAGACGCCAGGTGAAGTTGGGGGGGGACGACACGCGCTGCTCTGTGGGGGCAGAGCGGGGTTTGAGTGGAGAAGGGCGATGTTTACGTCGCAGTGGAGCTGTGGAACCGAGCGTGAGGCGCCATCAGTAGGTTTCAGAGTGAACAGGCACAGGCTCCCGCCTCCCTCTGCCTTTCCTTGGCGGGGGGGGGGGCCTGCTGCCTCCTCTCCCCCTGCACAGCTCGCACCTAGGTGCCTCATTACCCTAATTACCCCCAGGGCGGGGACAAGCTGACGAACCACCCGTCTCTTCCAGCCGAGCCTCCCTTCGAAGCCTACCCAGCGGTGACGGGGGCAGCAGTGGTGGGGATGCTGGTGGCCACCGCAGCGTCACTCCTGGCCGTGCGCTGGGTCGCCCACCACCGGGACACCCTCCCATGTGAGTGCCGGGGTCTGGGAGCGGGGAGTGGGGGGCACAGCAGGACCGCAGCCACCCACATCTCGCGTCCGTCTGTCTGTCCCCAGGGCTGCACGACCTGCTCTTCCGCACGTGAGTGACCAAACGCCCTCGCGCCACGGCTGCCGCACCCCAGTGCCGGTGAGACCCCCCACTCCTGCCTGTCCCCCCCCTCCTCCACCAGGGCCGGTCCCGGTGCCCAGGAGCCCATCGGCACACCGGAGGATGCCGAAACAGCCACGAGCACGGAGGAGGGAGCAGCACCAGCACCGGGAGACACGGATGCTCCCGCCGCGGCGGCGGCAGGTAACGGCACCCACGGGGCAAACCAAGGGCTGAGCCACCCGCCCCGGTGACCTGACCCCCACCCAGCGTCACCGGGGGCTCTCCCATTCCTTGCAGAACCGCTCTCGGCATCACCGGACACCACAGAGGACCCGCCGGTTAACGTCACCCTCACCGTGACGGCAACGCCGTGACCCCTTCGGCTTTTCCTCTTTCTTTCCCTTCCCCTCCCCTTGTTTCGCGCCGCGGGGATGGCAGCGCCCTCGGCGTTAATAAAGCCGGGAAGGGTGGACGCGTCTCCCAAACCTCGGCTCCTGCGACGCTGCTGGAAAAATATCCGTAATCCAGAGCCGGCACAAAAAAAAACCAACCTGGGGCTGGTGGCTTTTCTAAGCCCCAAAAGTACGGAGGAGCGGTGAAACCGTGACGCAGCCCAGGCGGTGGGAGGCTTCACCAGAAGCCTCGTGCCGGGTTTTACCCAATTTTGGGCACTGGGGGGAGGTCAGCTGGCTATAAAAAAGCAGCACAAGCCGGAGATGAGCCTGCTGGCACCCGGTGAAAACCCCTCCAGGCTCAGCCTCGAGGCTTCAGAGTTCCAGGAGTAACTAAAATAAATATTTAGGTTAAAATAAATATTTTCTCACCGATGGGAGGAGAAAAAAAAAAAAAAATCCCAAGGTTGAAGCTCTGCTCTCAGCCCAAAGGCTTTTGGCGGTCGTGGATGCTGTTTTGGGACCACGTGGAATTCTCTGCGGTGCCCAGAAAGCCACGAAGCTTTGGTAGTTAAGGGAAGGGGTCCTCGTCTTTACCCCCAAACTCCCTCTTTTCAGGCCAAAGCACAGAATAGTAAAAATTAGTGGTTTTTTCCCCCACACTGCTGCAAGCAGAGGGAAACGAGGTCCGAGGAAAGGGTTGAATCATCCCCCGCGCTCCCTGGCCCTTGTGCGTGTGATAAATGAGAGCATCTTTGGCCATTTTCTCCTGTATTTGGTTAATAACCCGTTGGGAAGTACCAAGGGCTGAGGTCCAACCTCGCTTCAGTGCCCGTGGAATATCAATCCCCACTCCTGCCACAAAGCAGCATCGCTCTCTTTACCAAACCACCCTAAAAAATAAAAACCCGACCCCAAAACCCTGCAAAAACTACATCGCTTCAAAATATATCTGATTTCCAAAGGAATATTACAGCTTCTCGGGAAGATATAGCGTCTTTATATGACACGACCCTATAAAGGGATAATAAGGGGATATATAAGGGGATAATAAGGGATATAAAGGAAAATATGATCAAACCTCAGCGTTTAGGGGAAAACAAAGCAGCCAGAGGTAAAACCCAACCACTCGCCTGCCAGTCTCCCGAGGAAAGCCTTGCAGAGGGTCTTGGGGAAGGTAAAAAAGAATCCAGCGAGGGTAGAGCCAGGCTGCCAGGAGCGGACGGCGAAGGCCGGGTTTAGGAGAGGAGGAGAGAAACGAAGGAGGACGGAGCGGGGCTTTGCAGCGGCTGCGGGGTAGGTGGCAGTCGAAGCTCATGGGTTTCGCGGCGCGAAGTCCAGGGTGCCGGCACCGGGGTTTGCGGGGAGCTTCAAAATTCGGCAAGCTCTGGTTGGGAAGACGCGCAACCCTACAAATACAAGCAAAAAAAAATTAATATATTTATAGATGACACAAGAAAAGGGGGAAGAAACCCCAAAACGACCCACCCCAACCCTTCGAGCAGCCCAGGGAGAGATGCTGATGGCCAGAGCTTTGTCCTCGAACAGATGCTCCCCCCAAAACGCCCCCCTCCTCGCTCGCTGCACCTGTAGCGCTTCGGCTCCCCTTTTTTTTTGGGGGGGGGAATGCTTTACAAGCACCGGTTTGTTTTATTTACTTTGATTAAATTTGGAAAGGGAAAAAAAAAAAAAACAACAGAGGGGTTATCAGACCCCTAAAGCCACGAACAGTCGCCGAAACGGAGCTCTGCTTCCCAAGCCGCACCGGACGGACTCAGCCCAGGTTCATCCCGCGGATTTATTTTCTTATTTTACCCACCGGGTTCTTCCCGGAGAAACCAAAAGAGGACGGGAGGCGCTCACGGAGAGGAGGGTTCGAGTACCGCCGCGCCACACTCAGACCCGCTTCGTTAAATCCCCGTAGCAGACTCCTCGGAAGCGCTCCTTGCGCTGGTAATACGGAAAACACACTCCATAGTTCCCATCGTTGTTCTTTATATTATTACAATTTTTTTTGTTTGTTTTTTTACACATAACCAGGCTATTTTTGCGGCGGGGGCAGGGGGAAGAAACCAACAACAAACCATGGAATTTCAAGGCATAAATAATATAAAAAGGCAACCATTTTTAAAAACAAGATACATTCATATGACACTACTACAAAAAAATAAATAGTGACTCTCTCTGTTATAATTAACATCCCTCCATCACTCCCTTTCAGCCACGCGGCTGTGCAGTTCCTGGCGTTAAGCGGGGACAACGGTCACTTCCTCAGGTTTCCTGCGGTTGGAGCTGCCGAAGGTCCCCAGAAGCGTTTAAGGCGACTCCGGATGAACTCCATCCTGGTTTTTCCTTACAGTCCTTCGAAACCGGCTGCAGAATGAGGGGACTCCAGCTCAAAACGTGGTTCGACGTTTCCGAGTGCACGCAGCTGTCGCCTGCAAAGCAAGAGCGAGGCGGGTTGGTTGGTTGGTGGTGGGTTTTGGTTGTTGGGTTGGTTGGTTTTTTTTAAATAGATCATCTCTTTCAGCTCAACGGACCCAACAAACCCCCCCAAAAATTGAGATGAATAAAAGCGGGCGATGCTCCGCGAGCTCAGGCTCGTTCCCACCGCACCGGGCACAACAGCTCGGAGCGTCGGCTCTAACGGAGCACGCCGACGGCACCGATACCCAACAGGTCACACCCATGAGGTCAACCCGACTCCCCCCCAACGTTTTCTGCGCCTCTTCGTGCCTACGGGACAACTCTAAGCCGTCACGGATGCCTGCTCGTTAGGGAAAGCTCCATTAGGTAGCAATTTCAGCAGTTTCGGGAGACCACAGGTGTGCTGTAGGCGCAGGCAACTGCGAGGCAGCATAAATCAGCCCCAGCCTCGTTATCTGGAGGGCGCCCGCTTGATGAGCTCCATTTAGAGGCATCAATCACGACGGGGACGACAGCCACAGGCACCTGAGCATTGCTGCTCCCATTTTCTGCCACGGGAGAGGCGGAACGCTTAAAAAACAATCTTTCTCAAGAAGCCAGGTCTTCTGTGGGCTTAATTATTGGCTTCTCCGTAATAAATTAAGCGCCCTAACAGCTTATTCCCGGCTTCAAAGCTGGCACGCTACCCTCTGCGGAATGCCTCACCGTCCGTGTAATCCGCGGAGAGCCGGTTCATGGCTTCTCGACAGCAGGGATGCTGGGCGGAAGGCTGCTCTGCTTTCTCCTTGGCGTCCTCCTCCAGCCGAGCGCCGCACTCGGGGACGGTGGAGGCCAAGCACATGGCCACCATGACGTGGCGATTCAGAGGTTTCATCTCCAAACCGTCCTGCTGGTAAGGCGCGACGATGGGCACGACGGGTAGCGCGTTGCTGCCGAAGGTGCCGTTGGTTTTGGTGAAACACCTGCAGGCGGGACACGCGCCAAAGCGGGGTTACTCAGAGCTGCTGCTTTCCACCACTTATCTCCAAAAACTGCAATTTTTAAGTACTTTACGGCTGAAAATTCCCTGTAACAACAGCCAGACAGCTTGCCAATTAAGTTTTACATATATTTTTGGACCAATCCTGACATTAAGAAAAGGACCGAGCGTTTTTAAATCCCAACAGACAGCCAAAATCGCTCAAAACACGCGCTCGGTTACTCCCCCCCGCCCCCGTCAATCGTGACCCGATGACCTGACTTGCGAGCCCATTTCTCCATCGGGGCAGCCCCATAAAAACAGGTTTTCACCGCCAAGAAAAAGACCTCAAATTTGAAACCCAAACAGCAAACCTTGGAAAATAAATACTACGCGTTATCAGAGCGAACGCAAATTAGAAAAATATATGCAATATTATAAATACAACCGCCCCTCCGCTGTGTAACTCGGACTGTGGCCCTAAAATACACGCGCAAGGCTGTGAAAACGAAGTTAAACTGCTAAATCAATTGTTACAGCCAAACTATTTAACCTTTAAACAAAAAGGAGAGCTGGACCTTAAGAGACGCGCATACCATTGCGGCGCGCAGGGAAAGTGCCTGCAGTGTTTGGAACAACGTGGCCTCCGCGAACATTTATCTAAGCGATTCCTCCGTAAGAAAGTCCCCCCCCCAAAAAAAAATCACACTTCAGTGTGGTTTTATACCAAACCATAATTACCGCCGAAGGGAAAGGTTCACTTGTACAGCTGCCATAAGCTTTGGGAAACTACACACCACCCCCCAAAACGCTGCGTGTTTTGCGGCGCAGAACAGAGATGGATCCGCAGATTAAAAAAAACAAAAACACCAAAAAAAAGCAATGAAATAAGGATGGAGAGCGTTCAAACCCACCGTGAGCCAGCGATACTCTAAAAGGCGAAACAGGCTTTGAGGGTGGGGTTTTTTTTTTTATATGCTGATATGGACACAACTCAGAGCATTAATTATTATTTTTTTTGCTGCCAAATTTAAATACGACCCTCGTCTCTTCCGCTCGCGGTGACAAGCTCAACGCGTGTCGCTATAGGTAGTGACATCCCGGTTATTACCGGGATGCTATCTGTATTTTGAAATATAAAAATTTGAGAGCCGGGATCTGGCTGCGCAGGTTCTGTTCTGCGTTTCTTTAGAGCGATTCTGGCCCAAAACCGAGCGGGGTTGATCGTTATTTGGCTGAAAGAGGGGGGGGAAAGATTGACATCATCAGTGACAGGGCCTCAGCCATACATCCCAAACTCAAACAGATGTAAGACTGGGAGACGTTAAGCTTGGCAGTCACAATAATGTCCCCAAAAGCACTTTTATTGCATTAAAAAGGACACGGCGATGCAGAGAAACGTAACTTTTGAAGGATTTGCCCCACAAACTCGCCTGGAGCCTCAGTTAATTCTTTCACCTGAAAACCACCATCAATATCGTCAGAACCGAAAGAGCAACGAAACATCCACAAATAACACAAATAAACTGTCTGGAGGAGGAACCGGAGCGAGTTCCCCCCCCTCCCCGGGGCAGATGTTTCGCTGGCAAAGCCAAACCACGGGCCAAGGGGGGGACACCCCCTCCAGCGGCGGCGGGAACCCGCTCCCCTCCCGAGCACGGGGAGGACGGAGCAGCACCGACCTTCCTCTCCAACCGCCGCTCGCCGATTTTGTCCTTCCGCTCCCATAACTGCCTCCAAAATCATTATTCCAAGTACCAAAATACCACAGAAGCCACTGAAGGATCCACATGAAACACATCTGGGCTTCAAACAAATCCATTTATTAGTTTGCATTTCTTTCCGCAGAGGTTTTGACTGCGCTCGCTTATTATTTAAAAGAAAATAATGATTTGGAGAGGAACCATTTAAAAACGTTCGGGTTTGCATGTTTATGGGGCTTTCTTTTTAAAGATACAGAGGTCGGTGTAGTTCTTTGTGTTACGGCACGGGCTTGAAGGATGTTTCAAGACACCAGTTCAGCCTTTTAAGCTTAAATAACCCCGTTTTTATGGAAACTGGCCATTGGTATATCCAGAGCAGCGTGCGTGTGAGTAGCGATGTTAAAATCCCTGCTGCAGAAAACCCATTTTCTATGAGTTCTCGGTGCTAAAACCCTACCAAACTATAATCTGACTTAAAAGCCCACACCAGCCTAATTTAGATTTAAAGAGCTGGAAAACCAGACCAATACTGGTTTATTCGAAGCGTGTATTTCAGATTTCTGATCAGAATACAGCGAATTTGCAGAGAAGAGAGCAAAAACGTAAATTCCTCTGCAACCACCAGGCACGTAGAGAGTTTCAGTGCAAAAGCACCAGAAGAGGAGGAAAAAAAAAAAATAAAATAATAAAAATATCGGTTCTCAATCCTAATGTAACAAGCTTAAACCACACTCGTCGTACCGGCTTTGTCCCCAATAGCAAAGCGGGTATCCACGTTTCGGCAACTCCGGCCTCTGGCAAGCCTCCACGAGCAGTTACGAGAGCGTAAAGTGCTAATTTAAACAGAAGGACTGAGGGATTTCACCGCTGTAATAACAAAACCTGCTCCGAGATGGCCATTGCCGAAACCAGCCGCGGTAGCCGGCGAGTAAATACGCGAAACCTTTAGGGTTCATTCGCACGTGGTCACCATTCAAACCACCGCTAAACTCAACCCCAAAATCGGCAGCAACTCCAGGCGTTCGGTGGGAATGGGCTGATTTGGGAATCAGCGGCGCCGAGGTGGGGTGTATGAGCAAGGCCAGGTGCACCCAAAACGCTCGCGAGTTGGAGAACGTCACCCTGCTAGAGGTGGTTCCGCTTGAACCCACCTTCCTCTGTCACCGCGCGGGTGTTTCGCGGAGGGAATCGCCTGGTTTTAGTACGCGAGGTGCAATAACTGGAGGGTGGGACAAGGCATGGGGTCCTCTCTGCGCCCAGACGGAGGGGACAGCCCTTACCTCCCTAAAGGAGCCAGGAGGTTGAACAAAAATGGGACAAAGACTCCAGCCCCAAATTCCCACTTGCTTCTCTTCGACGAGAAGCTCAACATGAGCCGGCAATGTGCCATCACAGCCCAGAAGGCCAACCGTATCCTGGGCTGCATCAAAAGAAGTGTGGCCAGCAGGGCGAGGGAGGGGATTCTGCCCCTCTACTCCACTCTGGTGAGACCCCACCTGGAGTTCTGCATCCAGCTCTGGAGTCCCCAACAGAAGAAGGACATGGACCTGCTGGAGC
>VUYV01000136.1:62293-78733 GCA_008711295.1 Anarhynchus alexandrinus
AAAAAAAAGCGCAATTAAAAATGTAAATACGCCTAAAACTGGAAAGCAAGCTCTTAATTATGGCATAACACATACAGCATGTTCCAAACGAGGGCCAGTCGCGCACATCTTGACGACTGCTGTTCCCCAGCCTGCCTTGAGAGCAGACAATTGGCTTCTAACGAAACGGTAGCTCGTTTTCCCCCAGGGACCAGCCGCGACACCGGTCTGGACGAAGCGTGCCCAGCTCTGCCCGCGAGTCGCAGCCCGTCTCCATCACACTGTCACGCGTACGCTTACGGAAGGAGGAAGAATTTAAAACCTGTTATGTTTTAAAAAAAGTAAACCCAGGAAAATAAAGCGAACAGGTTTTCTGCCTTCGACAGCAGCTTCATTTCAACTCAGCTTCTCCAGATGTACACCTCAAGGCAGCTAACAATTTTAACAAGACAGAAAATTCAAAGTACGATTGAAAAAAATCCAGAATTCACCAGTCAGAGCAGTCCAGCCTCTCTGACTTTCAGGCCTATTTTTAGTCATTAAAATAACTAGAGATTTAGTCAGAAGCCCGGAAGGATATTCTTTAAAAATTTCAAAAGTAAAAAAACCTAATAAAAGTCCAGACTCCCAGCTACAACACAGACAGATTTTTCCCTTATTCTATACGAGAATCCTTTATTCTCATGCAAAAACTGTATCCCACACCGACAATGGCTGCCCAAACTGGCCTGAAGAACCTCAAATCCCATGTTTTACGCAGAACAGCGCTGTGACGGCAAAGCTGCGACTCTAGTTCCTTGGTGCCCTTAAGAGAATGGCAGGAAACGTAAAATAGAGAGGACCGATGAAATCCTATTTGACAAACCCCATATGGAACCATTTTGTTATCTCCAAACTGAAAAAAACAAAGGAAATTCGGCCAGGCTGGACGTGGCCTTGGGCAACCTGGGCTGGTGGGAGGTGTCCCTGCCTATAGCAGGGGGGTTGGAACTCGATGATCTTCAAGGTCCTTTCCAACCTAAACCATTCTATGATTCTATGAAATCGGGGTTTTAAAATAAAAAATTCCAGCGCTCAACCTGCCTCGCTTCTTAGACAGCATCAGAGGAATATGTGGAGCAAAGTGAGCTCCGGGGGTTTAATAACGTGTTTTATTCCATCCCACGGACAACCACCGACCGCCCCTCCCTGAGTCACGGGTGACACCGAGCTCCTCCGTGCCCTCGGCCGGGACCCAAGCGCTCCGCTCTCGTTTGCCCCGGCTTTAACGCAGCGTGCGCAAGCGCGGGTTCGCGCCGGTGAAGGTCCTGCCTTCGGGCGCCTTTTACATCACCTGTTATTGTTCCGACAGTTTCGGCAACTGATGCACTCCGAGGGGTCGGCCTGCGGCACCACTGTGTACACCCCACCGCCCTGCAGCAGGAAGGATTACAAAAAAATAATAAATTATTAAAAATAATTAAAAATCAATTGCTGTTTGAACATAGCAAAGAGGGTCACCCAGAGCGGAGAAGGCAGCTCAGCGCCAGGCAGCGCCCCAAGCACTTTCACTTCATTTCCCAACTCCCACCACCTTATCAATCTGCAGATCCGTTCCCCCGTAACGGGGCACGGCAACACTGAGCTATTATCCAGAGCCGAGCGCGGGGGGGTTTGCCAGCACGCGTGGCGGCGAAAAAGTAAATAACTGCAGCTTAGACGAGTATGTGGTAATTTCCCTGGTCTGTTTTCAGCTTAATACGCTCAGGTTTAATTTAATAAACACACTGTAAATATGTTTATTTTTAACGCTGATGACAGACATGAAAGCAAATTGCTGTTCGTTAGCGAACTGTGCCCGTTCGGGGAGAGAGAGTATTAAATTGGCGGGGCTGATGTCACAACATAAACCCATCCCACTTTCCTGTAATTACTCCGATTAGATCGGTTTACTTCGCTACGCCGATTTTTTGAAACATTTAATATTTTTACAGATGGGGTAATTCCTTAGCCAGCAATGACTCGGGGTGAGAGGGATTTTGTGTTGTTAGTTTTGGCTGAGGGGGCCATTACAAGCAAGGAAAAATGCCCAGATTAACACATACCTCATTGTTAAAGACCAGGCGGACACTGAC
Source organism: Anarhynchus alexandrinus (assembly GCA_008711295.1). NCBI lineage: Eukaryota > Metazoa > Chordata > Aves > Charadriiformes > Charadriidae > Anarhynchus > Anarhynchus alexandrinus. Next base: position 64,387 of record VUYV01000136.1, read on the forward strand.
GCGGCGGCCGCTGGAAAAGGGCGCTGCGGAGCCGGGCTACCCGGCTGCCTTTCAGGAGGGGAGCCAGTTTGGGAAAGCTCACCCAATTTTGGCGATTTCAAGCAGTAGGTAACTCCTAACAATCCCTATTTCTGCAAAACCAGGGCTTATCCTTAAAGTTTTTGAGGCCGCTCAGTCCGATAGGGAGCGCTGAGGAAATGCCTAATTAGACTTGATTGCCATCCTGGCCACTTTCTCTCTTCCTCGTTTAGCCCCAATCAATGGAACAATAAAGAGAGTCCTAACGAGGATGAGGACGTCCTGTTCCTCTGCGCCGCCTCACCCGCGTGCCAGTCCCGCTCCTTCTACGTGGGAAGAGGTTGGCGTGACTCAAACTTCTCTCCAACACGGAGGAGGAGCGGGGGGAAAAAAAAAGCAAAACTCAAGTCATTCGCAACGAGACAGCGGCACCGCACGTCCCGTCTCGAGCTGCAAGCGCCGAGACCCGCGTTACCACGTGCTCTGCACAAGATCCATGCTCCCCCCCCCCAAAAAAAAATAATCAGGAGGGATAAAACACCAGCGCGAGCCCCCAAGCTTTCTCCCGGGTGAGCTTTGGAGCACCGCAAAAAATCTTCCCCTTCCTGAGGACTTCTACAGTTGGAGACTTTTGGAGAGTTTCACCCACCGGGGAGGCTGGACGGGTCCAGAAAAGCCACGGTTTGGGCCTCGGTTGCTCTTGAAAGCAACCAAAAAGCGGCATTTCTCGCTACGCGAGCGGACCAAAGACAGAATCGGGTGAAAAACCAACTGGTCTGGACTCAAAGCTGGAGTTTAACCGAAGTGGCAACTACTGTGCAAGCGCTAATTTGTTGTTCAATAAAACGAAGCGCTTGTGTTCAATTACTAACACAAACAATAGCCCCATTTTTTTCCCCTCCAGAAACAGCATGGGTTATTCAGACTTTTGAACTTTTTCTTTCAGTTTTCCTGGGCAATGTTCACAGTTTTGAGTCAGTTTAGTAAGTTTGAATGCAAGCCATCTGTTTCCATAGACAATAATGAAATCATTATTCTCTCTTGGAAACGGGACACATTTCGGCAAATGAAGTATTTTTCCACAGCATACAAAGGCTGGATCACAGACTTAAATTAGTTTTTAATTTTATTTTCAATTTCAAACTGTCTCAACAGTCACAAACAAGGGACTGAGGGGAAAAAAAAACCCAACCCACCCAAAACCCAGCGTTATTACGTTGCTGCATTTCAAGATGTATGGGGCATTTTATTTTATGGAACCTCCTGCTACATTCGTGCTTTGCCATAATTAATAGCATTGCTTAGAGTTACAGATCTGAAACAGGTGGGGGAAAAAACGGGCGATCCATAAAGCTGCAGAATAAGCAGCTATAATTAAATCTATTTAACTTGAAGATTGAGAAATACCATATGTACAAGTAAAGTATCTCAGCCCAGCACTGAAGCATTCTCAGCGCTTACACGCTGTTAGGAGGAGGGCAGAGGCAGATTTCCCAGAGTCAGTGGAATTCTTGCTGTCATCTGATATTCTCAAATGAAAACCATGATGTTTGTATCACAAATATCAGCCCAGTTGCTTCCTCTGGGATAAGTGATTTAGTGGAACTGGCTGTTATCAATGGACGAGTGTTTCCCCCACCCGAATTAAGGCTGCTTCTCCGACCTCTGCATAAATCCCCAGGTCTAGGCTGAGCCTTCCGCCCGCCGTAAGAGCTTACGTTCACAAGATGGTGGGGATGTTCATAGTCCACGCGCGTCCTGGACAGGGAGTTGCTGTGCCCCGGGTACAGTCCAGCTCCTCCGTTCACGATCCCGTTAACGCCGTTAGCAACTTTGTGATGGACGTGCGGGCAGCCGTTGCTCAGGCCGCCGTTGCTTATGAAGTTTCCGTGGATGCTGCCGTTGACTCGGCTTGTGCCGGGCAAGGTCGTGTACTCGATCATTTGCCCGCTGATATCCGCCCCTTGGTAGAGATAGCCAGGAGGGTCGTACTCTGCAAGAGACGTTATTACCGAAAGCATAGTTATTGCCAAATGGGAGGTTAAACGAGCGCCTCTAAGAACCAAAATAAACTTATTTGCTCTTTCTACAGCTTTTGTAAATTAACTGTAATAACTAAGTGCTTAGTATACAAACGTAGAAATGGAAAACAGCCACATCCTGGAGAACAGACCGGGAACGCGGGTCTGAAAGGACTCAGCTGACGTCAGTCACTATGAAGAGTGTCCTAAAAACAGGCCATTTGTATAATCAATAGCCCCTCTGCTATCTGCTACAAACTACTTCCAGAACACATCTCTCCGGGCCGCAGCTGAAGACGTTATCTTATCTTGCAAGAAGTTTTGTTTCATTTCTCTGTGTCAGAGAGTAAGGACATTTAAAAATAACCATGGGCTGGGGAAAGAGCAAGGCTGATTTAGGCATTGCGACCAGAAACGACTAGCGAAGAGATTCTGCCAGCACGGGATCGTTTGGTGGGTACAGAGCACCCTGCAGAGCACGCTTAAGCGCCAGCACGTCTGCTCAAGGCTCCTACTTGCGAACGGACAGGTTTTCCTTATTAACACCTCTCGAAAAGACCTGGACATTGAACTCCATTTTACTGCCAAGGGACTGAGAGGTAACAAGGGAGTCGTCCTCCGAGCGCTGCGAGTTCTTTTTCTTTCCACATATACAGGAAAGAGGGAGAGATCCGGGGTTTAAGTCTCCGCGTTTTAACAAGTACTTATGATTACAGGCAAGTTCTGCCAGCAGCAGAAACCCATGCAGGTGCTTCAAGTTAAGCACAAGCTGAAGAAACGTCGCCCAGGCATTGCGCACACCGTTCTCCGGGTGAAGCTGCAGCACGGCCGTACAGCAACGCGAGCGCCAGCGCAAAGAAACTGAGACGCCGCTGCTCTTAAAAAGCCCAAACCTTCAGCTAAGGCACACCTAGGATGGACAAGTCCCTAAATAAATGCCGGTTGGCTTATAGCAGGAAACAGCTTCCCGTTCATAAAATGTAATAGGAACGTTACTGACTTTACTCCGATAATATTTTCGTCACGAAAGGAAACCAGAGATCACTCACTCTGCATGGCGTTTTGCTGGCGGTTCTTCCACAGGCACATGGCAATGAAAACGATGAGAATAAGGACCATCACCCCGAGGACGCAGCCCACGATCAAGTAGAGCATGTCACTGCTGCGCACGGGGCCGTTGGAAGGGCCGGCTCCGCTTCCCCCGACCCGGTCGGGGGGGTTCGGTGGCGTGCTCAGGTCCTTCACCGGATATTCGGACGCTCCCGGCGTGCGTTTCACTGGATGAAATAAGAGATAAGTACGGGTACGTTCGCTAAATGCGTTTTATCATAATAAAAATGTGTTTTGTCATAATGAAATGAAAATAATGACGACTGCTGAGTTAGAATCCTAATGCCTCAAAGAGAAAGCTTCCAAGTCAATATTAAAACCTATAACGAGAAGGCCAACTGCTATTGGGTAATAACTATTTGCCTTGGAAAACGGTTATTATCCAGCTTGCTAACCCTCTCATTGAGGTCACTCGAAACTTTAACGAGCAACTCGACGTACGCACGGCTAGAACTGCACTAACTCCCAACTCGAAAGAGCGCAAATCTTTCCACTTCTGAGGTCAGGAGAAACCACAACATGCATTTCTATCGCCTAACCACTGCCAGATGACCTACTTTTATCTGATGTGAACCCCGCTAACCCCGCTTTCAAAACCATACTATTTAAGATACTAAGAGCCGAACAGAAAAATCACTGAAAACGAGATGCTAGTCTAACCCAGGAATTTAAATTTACAATTCGTTTGCAGCGCACCACAGCTCAGATTCATTTTGTTTGACACCGAGAACCCGAAAGAGGTGCCTGGCTTTGGAGCGCAGCTGGTCAGAGAGACACAAGCGCCTCCGTGCAGGTGAGTTCGCTAAGCTGGATCACCCCCATAAGCCCGGAGGAGACGCGTTTTCAGGAAGAGTCAGCATGAGCGACAGATTACATCTTGCCAAGTTGAAAATTAGGGAGGAAAGTTACATTCCTCACAGGAGGAAGACCAACCGTGCGCATAGCCCGAAACCCTGCAGCTCCCAGCCCTTCCTTCAAAGGCTGCGCTCCTAACTTCACTAAATGTTGATGCTTCCGCTCCTGGAGGGCTTTTCTCCCCCTCCTTTTTTTTTTTTTCTTTTAAAAAAACCTTTTTCATAGCACTGCATTTGAAGTTTACTGTCTGCATTTTCCCTTTACAGCCTTACTTGGGTTTAGAGATTAAAGGAGACGGGAATTCTTCGCAAAATAAATGTGACTGCCATATCTGACACTTCCAGAGAACAGTACAAACTTTGTGCCAGAGGCATGCAGGATTAGCGATGGAGGCAGCCAACACAACCATCAATTGCTGTGCTCTGCACTTATACAACGTGTCACGGAGCCCCCAAGACAGAAAACAGACATACAAATCAATTCTGTCATCTTCAAGAGCATGGTTGTCTCCTAAGGAGAGGCTATCAGCACAGCAGAATTAAAAAAAAAAACCCAGCCCAGAACAACAATATTATCTCTCAGGCCGGGCAAATCTGCAGAGCTTTGCTAAGAGCCTTTCTCGGGAGTGCAACGTATCACTTTCCATATGTTCAAAACAATCCCGGCTTCGGAAGACAAAACAATCCTCCAAAACATTCCTGAAAATTACTGTCTTCATGGCGCTGCAAAAAAACAAAGAAAACCAAACCCCAAATTCAACGCAGAGCCTACTTCATGCCACAAAACCGCCACCTTCACGCGGTCCCGCAGGCGCGCGACGGCGGCGCTCACCTTTGGTTTCGCAGATCATCACGTTGCTGTACTCGCTTTCACCACCTTCGTTGTAGCACTGCATTTTAATGTCGTAGGATGTTTCTGGCTGCAGGTGATTTATCAAGTGCCACTGCTTCGTACCTACGGGGGGAGAAAAATAAAATAATAAATAAGTCTACTGCATTTCATTTACTCGCACGCGCCAGAATTAGGTACGAGTACATCGCAGCGTCTCTCTCTCTATAAAATAGAGGGGGTTTACAGCACAAAAATCTTTATTAACAATTTATGGGCTTATCTGAAATCGTAAGACTCACATTGTCTTGTGAAATAGATTCTTAGAGGAACCTTTTGATGAATAAAAGTGTGGGAGGGTTTCAGTATTTTCAATTGGTTTTTTTTAAAATAAAATATCTTTCTCTACAAAACCCAGAAGTTGCTAAACTACAAAAATAGACATCCAAGCTTCCAGCGTCTGTTAACTTAAAATTTGTTAACTTAAAATCAAATTTCTGTGTACCTTAAATATGTAACTGATGAAAAGATGGGTTTAGCATGGCTTATGCCAGCTATTTACAATATTCGGGGCAAATAACAAGGAAAAACCGGCACAGAAAACAGGTTAAACTTGGGACAGGGGAAAAAACTTCACTGTGCTAAGACCCTCTCCCAGTCTGCAATCCCGCAGGATCCCCAGAGATGCGAGGTACCAACTGAAGCCGCCCGTTTTCGCAGGGAGGATACATCTGGGTTGCTCAGCTCCCCCGCAACCGCAAATAATCGAACGTGCATTTTATTAAACGTACTAGGAAGCCAAATTAGAGAGGGAGGCTGTCTCTCGCGCTGCCTGCCCCTGCAGAGCCGGATCCCAAGCCAAGCAATCTTCTCTAATAGGACGGTTTTGTCATCTCTGGCTCCCGGCCAGCATTTCATTTAGACACCCTCCTGAAGTACTGAGCACTTCAATATAAATCACTCTCAGTTTTTACTTTCACGGGCTTGTGACAAATTTTAATAAACAGCGACCCTTTTTTTTTTTTTTACTNTTAAGGGAGTTTAATTAACTGTTTGAGTGCTCTTAATCCCTCTTGGAAAATACCACCTTGAACTGTTTCCACTGTTTCTAAGAAACTGTCATACCACCTACTGATTTAAGTATTAATAAAAAAAAAAGAAAGCCCTTTCAGCTGGGGGGGACTGCGATCAAACCCCCCCCAGGACCCAAACGCGGGTGCAGATATCGGGGTCCCCAGGAGGACCCCCCATCTGGGTTTGGGGGTTTCGGGAGGGGACGCACCGCACGGTCCCAGCTCCATCCCTCGCACGCCCGCCGTCCCAAGTGGGGGGGGGGGGCAGACAAGCCCTGGGCTGAAGCTGGAACCGGCCTTTCCCTAAATCGCACGTTTTTCCCAAGATTCATAACTCGGTTTTCCCGTCGCCCCCACCCCCAAGCATTCCTTTCGGTAATTACTACACCAGGTTTTAGGTTTCCGCTTCAAACCATTAGTGGAACTGGAATCAGTACAGGCACTTTAACTGTCCTCTCCCTGCACCATTAGCGAGGAAAAACATTTAAACAACTGACATCAGACTGCATTTACATTTAAAATTCAATCTCCAGGACCCTCGAAAGAGAGAAATTCAGCCCATCAGTGCAGGACAGGGCTGATTTGGCTTTGCTTTTGCTTAAAGCTGCTGAAAAATACCGAGGAGCCACCCGAGTCAAGCTTTCTGCTGGGGTTTTTTGGTGTTTTTTTCTTTAAATAAAACCTGATTTTGCCTGTAGCGGCGTTTATAAGGGGGAAAAAAAAAAAGTTTTCTGCAGAGTTTTGAATGTCTCGAAAGACAAGACTTAACAGGAAACGGTAAGGAAAGCCTAGGGCAAGTACTTAGCTAATACAGGCATCACAACACTTTTTCCACAACTCATGCAGTCATTTCAAGATAAAATTCCCTGTCAAAAAACAGACAGATTAATTCAAAGGTAACGGGGGGGGGAGAAACGTGAAGAACAAGTGATTTATGGCAAAAATACCTTCAGTCACGTGTTTCTCTACATATTTCACATCAAATGCTTCCAATCGTGATTTAATTGAAAATAGCTCTCTCTTCCCTCCCCCCCCCCCAAAAAAAAAGCTAATTTAGGGGAGCGCAGTAAAGAAAAGTTTTCAGTTTAAATATTTCCACCCAATGAGTGTGCGTTGCAGGCTTTGGCAGAGCAGAGCAGCCGCTAATGGTTTCAGACTGCCACAAAGAGTTCAATACACACACGCACTCTCTTGGAAAGAAAAAAAAAAAGAAGGAAAAAAAATCAGAAACAGGCTAATTTCACAGCACAGCGGAGCCCACTTAAACAACTAACTGCTTAGTGTATAAGATTTATAAACACACAAGGTCCCACCCAGCAAAGGCTAAAATACAGATGAAGGTGCAGACTGCAGAAGCTTCTTTAAAGCAACGCTCTGAGCCGCGGCTCTGGATCTGCAACGGCTTTTACAGCGTGCAAAAGCTTATGTCACGCATCAAAGCACTGTGCGGAGTATTGTCTAGCAGGGGAAAATTTTCAAAATAAAGGCCCGTTCCTCTTGTAACCGAAATAAACGAGGGGGAAAAAATAATTAACGTCATCGGGACAGAATGAGATCACTACGTTTATTCAGCCCGAGCAATAAGGACATTAAGTAAAATATTTTTAAAAGGGTTTTCCACTTCTGGACTAATATAGACATTATCTAATAACTTCTTCCAGGAAAACGATGATCTAATACGCACAGGGAAAAAAAACAGAACCTGATTAAAAGGCAAAACGAAGCACAAACGTACCTGCATTTGCAGCACTCGAGGCTAAAAGTAACTTCCTTATAGCAGGGTAAGCAATTAAGCAAGGCAAGAGGAGAGAAGGGTAATTACACACAGGGTGCTGCCTGGCTTAGAAAAACCCGTGCCGGGGTAAATCAGCTTAAAAGCCGGGTAGTTATTAGGTAGAGTCTGCCACACAGACGCGCTTACCCCGGCTTAAATCGCATTGACGCTGCGCTTTCTCTTTCCTCGACTACTTTTAAGCTCAACCAGTTTGAGCAGATCTACCTTAAGGATCTGCAGCAGTCTAACGCGACAAAGTTAAACCCAGTATTTAGTTCTCAAGTTTCCATGCAAGAAGAGGCTTCAGAAGGAAGAAACAAGTTCATGTGTGGGCAGAACTTGACGTTCTGTAGTTGAGATAGCTACTTCTGTGAAATATACTGTAAAGACTTAGTTTGGGGAAAGCAGTTTAGATTTCATATAAACACAGCCAACACGGCTACACGCTGTTCTTCCCCCATCGAGCGGCGTTACGAAGCATGCGTATACCGCGCTGTACCTTCCACGATATCCCTCTTGTAGTCGCTGTCGTTGTCGCTGTCCGTAGGCCGATAATAGATATAAAATCCTTGGATGGGCGTGTTGTTGTTGCTTGAAGTGATATACTACAAGAGAATTTGAAATAGAAGAAAAAAATTTAATTCATCCGTCATCACTGAGCATCTTTATCACCTTAAAATATGTGGTTTTTTTTTTAATGAGGTGAGGCAAGCGAGGTGGAGGGGGGGGTTTGCACAGAAGCGACAAGAGAAAAGAGGATTATCGGTCGCTGGGGGTGTGCAGACACAGTTAAGACCAGCGCGACGCCGGGGGTTCTCACGGGGCTGCGGCCACCGAACTCCTCGCAGCAGTGGAAAAAAAAAAAAGGGGAGGGTAGCACGGGGACAAGAGGCTGAGCTGGGGATGACACTTTCCTCCCACATCACTTAACCGTCAGTTAGGGTTTGACCACGAACGGCCTGAAAATTTGCGCGGTTAATGGAAATGGAAAAAAAGTTAAGACCATTTTTACTTCAGAAAGAGTTAAGGTCACTCTAAAACTCAGCTCCAGAATATTTTACTTTAAGTTATGCAGCCTCCTGAGGAACGAGAGGTTATTTTAAGTTTATTATCCTTAACATCTCTTAAGGCTGAGCTAGCAGAGCAAACCAACGCCGGGAACTCTACACGTTAAATCCTCCAAAGTACACCAGGGGGTTAGATTTCAAAACAAGAGCAAAGAATTTCTGTGGGTTTCAATAAGGACTTTAAAGTACTTGTTTACAAAAGACGAGGTAACAGGGGAAAGGCAAACGTTTCCCTAACGTGAAACCTCCACTGGACGGGAGGGAAGGCGGCGGGTTTTAAACGCAGCGCCCGCTTCCAGCCGTCGCGGCCTGGATTGACAAAAGCAGCAGGAATCGCAGGAAAGGCAGCCAACCCGCTTGCAACTCGCGGCACCAAGAGGGGTTTGGACAGAGTTAAGCCCACTGGTGCCTCTCGATACGCCCGCGCCAAAGCAGGTGGACTAAGGCGGCTGGAGCCTTTCGCTGGAGCTGCCAGTCGGGCTCACATCTGGCGTAACCCGAGGAGGCGCTGCGTGGCATCCCCGGGGAGCTGGAAGGGGAGAGCGAGGTGGAGGGAGGCTGGGAGACAGCGCAGAAGGCAGCGAACAACCGACGGGGCCGCCGAGGAGGAGGAAAAAGGGGTTGGAAATGGGGGGGTAAAGGGCTCGAGAGGCACACGGCCCCATCAGTTACCCACTTCTACCATACAAGCGCGAAGTATCTTAACCCTCTGGTAGGAACAAGATCATCTCTGAGTCTCAGGAGGTGAAACCACCACTCGCTGCTCTGCAATCGGCTTTTAACCCTTGACTTTTAAGAGCCAAAGCTGTAAAAATTGGCCCGCAACTGCGAGAATAGGAGACAATTATACCTACCGTCCATTTTAACATGATCTGAGTGTCGCTGATGGCTTCGGTATAAGCAATGTGAGGTCCTGTGATAGGGCGGTTGGAAAACCGGCTGGTAAATCCGGCGACTTGGTACGGGCGAGACGCTGCACTGCGTGGGCTCTCCCCGTAATTGTTCACAGCAATCACACGGAACCTATACATTTCTCCTTTTAAGGGGGAAAAAAAGGGAAAAAAAGATGACGTTGTAGTAAAAGAAGCACTAGAAACAGGATTCAAGGAGAGACCAAACAGATTAGGAAGTACTTTTGGAACAACATCCAGTTAGAAAAGCCGTAGGACTCATTGCCACAGACTCATGTGGACATCAGAAACACAAACAGCTTCTGAAAGCCATGAGGGAAATTCACTCCAGAAAAATCTGAAGGTTATTACACACAGAGATGGAGATGCCTCCATCAGCTCAGGAAGTCCCTCAACTGCAAACTGGTGGGCGCTGAGAAGATGCCTCAAAGGACACCTGTCCTCATCCGTTCCCCCTACTCTCCCACTCTTTCCCCAAGCTTTCAGGACTGAATTCTGGGAGAAATCAGGACAGATGTTTTTCCATTAACGCATTTTTCTCTTTTTTGCGTTCTGAGTGCTTACTAGAAGGACAATTAAGTTAAAAATAGCAATAATACACAACCCTCCTCTCCATGTGAACAAGTACTAAATTATGGTGAGGTTTTTTTTTTCCACTTGGAAAGCCAGAAATCAACTTGAATTCATGTAACGAGCTCCTATTCCACACACACAAAAAAAACCCAAACCCAAAACCTAATTGACCAGGAACAGGATCATCCAAGCAGAAGTTAAAATGAAACACCCAAAGAGTTGCAGTATTCTCTCAGCAGCAGCACAGCCATCCAAGCAAAGACAACAGCGGAAACAGCCGAGGTGAAGGAAAGATCATTTTGAATACCCGGCTCCAAGTTCCGAACTTCCACAGACAGCTTGGAAGGGGAAATGTTATCGGCCGCAATTAGCCAGTCGCTGTTTCGACCCAGGCGTTTGTACTCCACTTTAAAGGCAGTAATGGGGGAGCCACCGTTCGCTCGCGGTATCCACGTGACGTAGACGGACGATTCTGAGGCTGTGGAGATCGTGGGTCGGTCAGGAGCTTCCGGAACTGGAACGAGAAATTCAGTTACAAGAGGATTAGAGTCAGCTGAAACTTCGTTTTCTGTAGCAACCCATTAAACTAGTTGCTGATGATTCAATTAGACTTCATGTATTAACAAGGAGAATCTTAAATCCTCCCGTAATAACTACTCCCCTTACTCTTCTGGAAAAGATGCTCGAAGAGGAGAAAACAGAGGAATCAATTACTTTATCAATGGAATAACCCAAAAAAGATCTGGTGTTGCACTACCCCAACCCATCTCTACGTGGAAACAGAAACATATACTAAAGTGAACGGGAAAAAAATCTGGTTATCATTTTCGAAACCCCCGAACTCCCCCAGACCCAATGAAGACTTCAACCCATCCACGCTAACGAGCGCTGTATTGCCGCAGAAATGGAGAGCGAAGAGCAAACAAAGCATGCAACAAACGATATACTTACTGAACTCCCTTGAAGTTACAGACAGCAGTGGAACAGAGAGAACGGAAAGAGGTGGTGTTAGTAAATCCGGCGATAACCGTTCTGACAACCGATGAGAGCTGTTAAGGCTTTGCTAAACTAGTTCGTATTCATTAATTAGGTCACTGATGAGGGGAGGAACTGAGCAAGGAACAGCAAGCCAGCAGCTTTGGGGGCGCGAGGCAGGCCGAGCGTTTGCAGCTGGGCACCAAGTGTCCCCTTGTGTGGCTCCTCCGATATTTAGCACCGTCACAAGCGTGTAAACGCTCCTCACCTGCACTATTAATAAACCCCTCCATTCCCCTTTGGTTTTACCCAAAGTTTAGACACCAAATCACCTTTGAGGTCACAGCCCCTCAGTAAATTTGCCTGATTCAGGCCACCGAGCTGAAAGGCTGGGGCGGTGAGAAAAAGGGCTATAAACACGCTGTTTTCACTGGAAACCAGGCTGCAAATCACACCTACTGGGAAGTGGTTGTATCTCCTTGCCATCAGAAATAAGCCTGTCCCCGGGAAGCCGCAGGAAAACATTCAGAACAAATACAGGCCACTTTGAGAACTTAAAACTCGGACACGGGCATCTCCCATTTCCCCTCTTCCTCCGGATCTTTCCCAGCGGAAGAGAAGAGAAACCCACAGCATTTAGCAAAAAGCAACAGCAAATTTAAATAGGAGCAGCACGAACCTGGGTTACACGCGAAAGACACATTTTTTTTGAGCGCCACACGTGCAGGTAACAGCATCCTTGAAAATATTATACGTTCACTGGATTAGGGCGAGCATTTGCTAAATTCAGAGCTTCAAATACCCCACCACAGATGCCGAAGAAACGCACTACTACTCGGTGACTTAACATTGCTGCGGAAACCCGAGGTACCCAGGCAGGTACGGAAAATGCCGGCTCACCGAGTGGAATAAGGTAGCCCTTCAGTTAATCCCAAAGTACAAACTATGATCTTTTACTCTGGAAACACACAGAAGAAGAGAAAATCCAGCAGATGCCTGACCTCACTCGCAGAAGTCCCACAAGAGAGGAAAAAAAATACCCGTAACAAAGAAGGCTAGGGAATAATTAGGAAATAGAAGAGGTAATACAAGGACCTAGAGCAGCAATTAGAGGCGTCTGTTTGCAACACAACTTTTAACACGCGGATTACAAACCGCCCATACACCTACCTCCGCTGTGTCGAGACAGGTCTGGAAGGACGACCCCGAAATTATTCGTCCCTTCGTGAACGACGGGATGTTTGGGAACGCCTACTGGTGGAGACGGAGCCTGAGTGTTTTTCGAGGATGATGTTCTTTCTAAGAAACATTTGAGATACGGTACATCAGCTCAGGGATCGGATAAGAAAATGCTGTTTGTTGCTTCTCCCCATACGCCCACCGCACAGGCTCCAAATCACAAGCTGAGCCGTCAGGATTGCAATTAGGGAGTTTTTTCAGGGGAGTGAGAGAGGGGACTGCCCCCACCAGCCCGGGGACTCTCGCTTTGGGGATAAGTGACCGTTCATCCGTGGCACCAACGTCTGCAGTATGTGCTTTGTGGGGATGCCACCGGCTCCAGCCTGGGTTTCAAAGCCCCCTCTCATCACGAAATTACAACAGGTGGTGAAGCCTGCACAGTGAAGCCCACGTCTAGAGAAAGAGGGTCAATAACAACGCTACGGAAGCTGCGTTTGGCCACAGCAGGACCCAGGATATCAGGCTGAGTGCACTTCTGGCCTGTGGCAGTACGTATGTACCAACGAACTCACAGATTTCACAAACACATTACATTCTTCGTAAAATTTTAAGCTACTGGTTCTTGTCCATCAGTAGGAGAAATATCTGATCGTTTGCACGCTTAAGAGCACAGCCACCAGCCTCCAAGCTTGAAAGAAAGAAAGAGCTTTGATTAGAAATGCTCTTTTGCTTGTCGCTGTCTGCACACAACTGGCAACACAACAACTACCGGAACTTCTGGGCAGCCGAGAGATTTTTCACTAAACCTTCTGCGAAGCAAACCAGAAGCCGTTTTTGCTGATCTCCGAAAATTTGATGGTGCAGAGAACCGCTTTTGTGATACTCGGAAAAACCTGCACGAGGACAAGCTGCTCCCTGACTTCGCTCCTTTAAGCAAGAGGAACCTTACAGTATAAATCTTAATAATCATCCCAAAAATAATACCATCCAGCTTTTAATAGCTTTTACTTACCAACAGCCCTGGTAACGCTCGGGAAAGTTTGCCCCACAGCTATTTTAGTTATTCGAGGCTGTTCTTTCGCAATTAAATGGCAGAGCATTCCACATACGGCTGAGCAGACAACATAAAGCTGATGTAATTTAAACAAATGTCCTCTCGAAGGCCCGGCACACAGGGAACATTGTGCTGCACCTACCTTTGCTGGTGCGAAACGTCAGCATAGCAGGCTGGCCTTCGCCAGCGGCGCTCCTCGCCACCATTAAAACTTCATACAGGCTGGAAGGCTCCAGCTCGGTGAGGCGCAGCTCGTTCTCGCTGCCAGGGACACGCACCGTGTGCCAGCTCCCCACCGCGCCGACGCCGTCGTCCAGCTGCGCGGGACAGGGAAGAGACAGCTCAACATCAGCAGGGGATTGCGCACAACCCGACGGAACGCTCAAATCCCTCGTCGCTTTCAGCATCCAAGGAGCCGCTGCCACTTGCCAAAAAAACTCCTTATGGTTTCCTGTATCTACCTACGGTTGGTCGCCAAATTTGTGGCTTCTGCCACAAATCAGCACTTTTGCAACTACCTTCACGGGGCTCCTTCGATAAACTCCACTTATTTTCCCCCTCCATACACACGCACGCACTTGTCTTTGGGGAAAAAAAGGGTCATTTTTACTCGTGGCTAAAACTAGCAAGAGACCAAATGGTTTTAAAGACTTCAATCAGTCTTTAGCTGGCAGCATGGGGGACATTACAGGGCTGGACCCAACACCCTAATGAGAAAGATATGTTCCCTGAACTATCCCAGCTTTTCCTGTGCTTAAGCGTTTTAAAAATATTTATTGGCTGAAATGGGCAACAAAATTATGTCTTAGTTATTTCTTGAGGCTGGGAAAAAAAAAAATTCAGCAGGGAGACCAAAGTTTTGGTTCTTATTAATGCATGTTTCTTTTTTTTTTTTTTTTAATTTAAAAA
>VUYV01000136.1:79080-89419 GCA_008711295.1 Anarhynchus alexandrinus
TTTTCTTTTTTTTTTTTTTTAATTTAACAGTCAAATCACCAACTCCATTTAAGAAAGGAAAGAGATTCAGGGTAGTCTCTTAATGCTTGACCTTTACAGGAAAACATTACCCCAAATCCCAAAGGAAAAGACAAAGATTCTACCAAAAATAAACTACTAAACAATATAAGACTTTAATAAAACATGGAAGGCAGATCTAAATGCTGCGGATTATCAAAGGTTATGCCAGAGGTCTTCGTTCGAGTATTTTCTTCTGAAACAACCACTCTTGTAAGGGTGTTATTCCCCCAACTTCCCTCCCCCCCCTTTAAAAGAGGGAAATCAGTAAAATAATTTGATGACACAAAGAGAACACCACCCTAAAAAACCACGGCAAACTCCCTACCGAGAAATGCCAGAGTGAGCACATTTAACGTGGAAAGGATTGTTATGAGTGAAGGGTAAGCATCAAAAAGGTCAAAGAAGTATTCAAAGCTTTCCGTGCTTACGTGAACCAACCACCTTTGGATGAGAAATTGTATCAACAGACTTTGGCACTGGGTTTTCAGGAACTAACAGGTCAAAAAAAAAAAAATCTAAGCATTCCCTCCAGGCTAAGACAAGATCAGGATGTAGAGGATTAAAAAGCTTATGAAAAATAAACCAAACAGCTTTGCCATGCAGAAAACTGTTTGCGTGGAAGAGCGGGCACAGGCATCGCTTGGTTCCGATTTGGATCAAAAGAGCTGACTGCTGACACACCATTTTAGGGACACTGCTCAGGAAATTTTAGTTCACCTTTGTATTTGGTAATTTCAGTTTAATAGCGTCTCTTTGGGACGCAGAGTAGCAAACTCTTTGACATGATGCTCGGCTTCCCTTCTGATCTCAGACGCACTCACCAGACTCCAGCTCACACGAGCGCATTTTTAACATCACTGAAGTTGCCTACAACACGCCCTGGAGCCCCATTCCCCACAGACCATAACGATACTGTACAGGAAATAAAATCTCCCTTATAACTAGATAGAACAGCGTACTTGTGACCAACTTCAGCCATCCCTAAAACGAGCTGCCTGTGTGGCCACGGTAACCTATACTCTGTATTCTCCCTCCAGCCTGACACCACCTTCACGTTAACGCCAGCCCTGCAGTAATTATTGGTTCTTGGAGAAACCCAAAACAACGAAATCCGTCTGCTTCAACGCTACGGAGGAACGTTACCTTGCGGTATTTCACGAAATAGGCATTGATGGGCAAGCCCCCATCCCTCCCCGAACGCCACACCAGGTTGTACGTGTCCGGCTTCAGCGTCTGCGGGGGGCTGAGGATGATGGGGGCTTCGGGGGGAGCGGCGGCATTCGAGGCTTTCTCCGTTGCGGCTGCATCCAAATGCCATTTTGTGGGAGGCGAGCTCGAAAACGCCGTTTCCGCCCCAAAATCGCCGTCGCTTTCATCGCTCTGGGCGATCTCCGCAGGAGCCATTTCTTCTGCTTTCGTGCCCGTTTCTAAAGGAACTGTAAAGAGAGGAGTCGGGTCACATCTTCACGATGACGTACATTCGCCCCAGCGCAGAGGGGACACCAAAGTCATTTAACAGCATCATTTCCAAACAAGCCCTGCTGCAAAAAACCACTTTGAGAGATGCCCGTGCGGACCCGAGCCCGGTGCCGAGCTGTGCCCTCGTTCACCGGCTTTTTTTTTTATTTCAGAGCAGAACAGTGGTGCAGGGGGGGTTTTTTGTTTGGTTTTATTTTTTTGGGGGGGTGTTGGGGTTTTTTGGGGGTTTTTACACAGTAGCAAAGAGAGAAAACCTGAAACATGACATCCGCAGGCACGGTTTGACTGGCGTCTCTGATAAATTAAGTAGCGGCGACGCACGTTAAAAGAAAAAAAAAAAATAATATACAGCTACACTTGTGACACAAACGGAGTAATTTTAAATTAATCGCAGTTGTACAAGGAACTTTTCATGGCCTGAACTGGCGTGCACACAAGAGGACATTCTCCTACCTCAGTTCCTGAGGTTTCAGCTGTAATTTCGATCAGCTTTGAAAGTTGCACGACTCGACTACTTCGTTTGAAAATTTATGCTGAGAATAAACCCAGTTTACAGGCAGATCTAACATGCAATTTAATACCAACGCATTTCTAGAAATCCTGCTCCAGCCTCCTCCATCCTATTTACTTTGCCTGGTATGAAAAAAAAAAAAGTTATATATATATATATATAATATCAGTAGTTTGAAAGGGGCTGTGAGACAAAAAAAAGCACTGTTTGGGCTGACGCAGGGCTTGTCAGCATTCCAGGCAGGAAAGGGGTGGCAGGTTGGACATCTGAGATTATCCAGGACGAGTAAACGTCAGTGCTTAAACCCAGAACGTTTGGGAACCAGCGCAGCTCCTCAAGGTTGCACGCCGCAGCGCCGGGCCCGCCAGATGTTCTTCGCCCCGTCCGTCCTTTCAGATTTGTGTAGGTTTACGTTACGTGCCGGGGTCTGGAAGGGGAAGGGAATGAAGGGAACTTGGTTTACAAAACAAACAAATTCCTTGGGTAATGTAAAGCCTCGGCAGCGTTAGCCTGGCTGACTCGGATTCCTCCAAACCTCCATTAAAATACCAGCAGCAAGTGTGGCTGCTATTTTTGGCCACTTTTTTAAAAAGCTGGGAAGGAAAGTTCTCTTTTCAAATTGAAGACACGCTCTCAGCAAGCATTCCTTGTTTGTTTCTTCCTATTTATTTAGCGATGCCGCAAAGTCGGGAAGAAGGGAACGAGGCGGGGAGGACGTCCCCAAAGCCAGATGGAGTTTACTGAAAACGTCAGACGCCCCCCCCAGAACAATCTCCAAGCGAGAGGGTATCCACCGCTGTCAGCCGAGCAGCGGGAAGGGGATGCACCGCCGCGCGGTGATATTGGAAACAAATGCCGGATCCGCCGGAGGAGGCGGAAGGCCCGCTCATTGTGGTGGACCCGGCGGATTTGTGGGTGGGCACAGCGTGGTTTGACGCCTGCTGGCATGGGGGGAAACGGACTCTCGCGCCTGGAGAATTCGTTGTGGTTTCGGCTGGTGACAGGAGACCTGCAGCCGACGCCGTGTTTATTGCTGCGAGAGGGGAGTCGTCGACAACTGGCAAGTAGCGTGTATTTTTGCTTCGGAAAACAACCCCCGGGTAACAATTTCCATTATGCAATTCAGATCCAAGCTCTTTTTGCTAAGTTTCTGGCATAATTGCTACCCGTACAAACCAGTACATCAGCCTTCTGTTCGCTGCTGTGTCATTATGCAACTTTTTTCGGCTGTCGCTTTTAGTGCCATCCCTTTGCCCTCAGCCACCGGGACCTCCTCTTCTTCCTCGGCTTCGCCGCCCCGCTGCGAAACGCCAGCAGCACCCAGCTGGGTCAGGCCAAAGGCTGCGCGCGCCCCAAATCCTGCCTCTGACAGCAACCAGGAAAGGACCGAATGGCACAAATTTGGGCATGACAAGAACGTATTCACAGCTTTTACTCACATTCTCCATAATAACCACTATTTTACAGCTCATTCTCGCGTCTCCCCTGCAGCTGCCTGGTTTTGAAGGTAGAGTCCCCATCTTTTTGGCCTCTCCTCCTGCAGAAACTATTCCGCAGCCCTACGAACCCTCCTGCCGCGTTTCCCAGAACTTTGCTAGTCCTCCTACGCCCTTCTTGAAACAGGGCCGCAAGCACGCGCGCAGATTTCAACCCGCTGGCGCGGCCTGGGTTTGCAGGGCAGCGGAGCAACCGTTGTGTTTTGTCTCCGCCGCGCAAACGGATCGCGTTCCCGGGCGCCGCTTCCCCGCTTCTTACACCGCCGGCGGATCCTCCCTCCTCTCCAAGGACCTTAGCACAGGCGGGGAAAGCGCTCTGAAAACCGGAACGCGGCGGATGGGCGAAGTCACCCAACCCTTCAGTCATCCCAAGACTTCTCAGAGGTGCCCGGCTTCTCTAAAAGACACCTTCAACCTGCTCTCCGCCGTATCACCCACCCACCTACAATAAACGCCAATTTTTTGTGGTTTATCCCGACCTGCCTGCTCCTCAGGCTTCCTGGAGCGTCTTTTTCTCCTTCATTTCCATTAGACGAAGTTATTTTGGAGAATTAACCCTGGGTTTAGTAGCTCTGGGAAGCTACTGCCATGCACGCAAAGGCCACAACCGTCTAAAAAAGACTTAAAATAAGCGCCATGGGTATAGGATCTTAAGGCTATCATTTTACATTCTGGTGGTTTCTCACTATGATGGTGGCTTAAGTTGCCCTGCCCGCTTTTAAGACCATACAATGAATCACGTCGTGGAATAGATCCAGCAGGGGGAAATTAAAAAAAAAAAAAACCCAAACATTTTTTCTTTTCAGCCAAATAAGCTCTCTCGCTGTGTGCTTGCACAAGGCAAATCACAGGAAGAAGCTGCTGAGGCTGAGAGCTGCCGAAGTCGATCCTACTACTGAAGAAACGCACGGGAATCACAGCTTAAGCCATTCAGGTGCTTCAGAAGCGTTACCTGGCACAAATTCTGCATTAAAACATCTAATCGTTTGAGCACGGTCGGGAACCGTTCTAAAACCCTAACGGCTCCCAGAAACTACTTAAGGACTTTTATATCAAAACCAAATGCCTCAACCGCCCTCTGCACCATAATCAGCTGCTAGTACAACATATTAGGAACCGGTAAAAGTTAATACACAAAACATTCAAATTGAACTTACTGCCATGAAATTCTGAGGCAAAGCAGTGGGATTTTTCTATTTGACACAGACCGAATTCTGGGATGATATTTAGTTTTCTGTTTCCGCTCAGCAAAGCCCAACAATAACTTATTTATAATATGATGGGTTCGCTTTCTTGAGGTTTCTTCTTTCTTTCTTCCTCTAAGTGAACCTATAACCATCTTTTCAAATTATTTACGTGAGTTTTGAACTCTAATTGGTGGTAACAAAGAACCTTAAATATGGAGCTACATATTAAATTCCACTGACCTTAAATCTCACTGATGTTCAGCTAAATTTACTCAGGCAAGATGCTGAAAGAGCTGAGAAACTTAAGACACTTCACGTAACTAAAATCGGTATCTTAGTTCTTGTGAAGTGAACTTGGGGGAGCTTAAACCTGTTATTAATATCACATAATATTCCAATGTGAAGGAAGGAAGAAATCTCTCTTTCCCACCTCGCCTTTAGTGTAAGAACTGTCTTTTCCTTGTAGAAAAGTCAAGAAATAAAAACTATCCAAGGGTGGGGTTTTTTTTTTAATCATATATAAGAACGCTAAGTCCGTGCAACACACCCGGCTGTTTCTCCTTTGCCTAAGGTGGAAGGGAGGAACTGGTCCAAGAAGACAACTTCGTCTTCTCCGCTTCATTTCCCCAGGGCACCCACACTACCTACCTGCCGTTAATTTCTTATTTTGAGGCATTTCTCACCTAAAAATCAAGGAGCCGACTCTGCGATTTTGTGCGTCAAGCTTACCAACTGTAAGGAAGGCTTTTGACACCGCGGAGCCGTGCCGGTTGATGGCTTCGCACGTGTACTCCCCGCCACGCTCGGGAGTCACGTTCCTAATGCGCAAGGAGCTCCAGCCCGCTTGAGACAGGGAGGAGGAGGCGGTGGGCTCCCCAACGGCGCTGCCCGGCGTTGCTTGAGGAGGTTTCTGCGGTTTTGAACGGAGCACCTGGGAAGGGTGGCTGGTGATAAGTCCTCTGCTGTCGTACCAACGGATGACGGGAAGGGGTAGGCCAGTGGCATTGCAAGACAGCGTAACGTCCCCACCGTCTATCACACTGATGCTTGCTGGGGGAGAGACTATAACTGGCCCAGAGCCTTTGCCTAGGGAAAAAAAAAACCCCAAAGAATTAATTTGACTAAGGAATATGATGCTTAATGCAACAATGAGTCAATACAATTAAAAAAAAAATCATGCATGCTTCTTTTTAACCATTTTAACAGTTCTCTAGACAGCCTCTCAGCTGAGACTTGTGCTGATAGAAAACTACGCCCAAACAGCACTTCAAATTTCCTAAATAAGGAAGACTTGACTGTCAGCGAGGAGCGCAGCGCAGCGCAGGCAAGACTGGCTTGGCCCACCCCACAGACAAGCAGGTCACAAAATATCTGCTCAGCCATCCCCTGTGCAGCTCACATCAGCCTCAACGGGTGCAGAGAAGGGCAAAAGCTTCAACTACACGTGACAGGGAGAGAGCAGGAACAGTAACGGTCTTGCCAACATCCTTGTACTAGCAGAAATCAAGTTCTTTAGATATTAGGAAGTATCTTAAGACTGAAAAGTGATCAAAAAGACTATTGTAACTGTTAATTGGATACAGGGGAAGTCTGCACTAACCCCAAATCTGATGATCGTTTTGTAAACGTGAGGATATGGGTCAGGCATAATTACTCGTTAGCCAATTCTGCTAAGAATTCGTCCAGCACAACAGGACCCCAAGTCTATTTAAGAATAAGTCATGTCAAATTCAATCATAAATTGATTTAATTGCAGCTGGTAATCTAGGTTTTAAGTATCAAGTACTACCCCAGAAATATCTACATCTCTTCAAAATTCAACTGAAAGCAGCTTCTTTGTGAGATTTGCTACAAACAACGGTCAGAAACAAATCAATATATAATACACTGAGGGAAAAAAACCCAAATAACAGAATAAAGCTTGAAGCACAAATGCTTAATTTGGGTTCTTGAGGGCTGCAAGTGCTCCTACCCGGCTGGACACGAAGTCTCCCAGTGGACTGCACAACTCCAACCCCGTTGTTAGATCGGAAGANGAACTCTAATTGGTGGTAACAAAGAACCTTAAATATGGAGCTACATATTAAATTCCACTGACCTTAAATCTCACTGATGTTCAGCTAAATTTACTCAGGCAAGATGCTGAAAGAGCTGAGAAACTTAAGACACTTCACGTAACTAAAATCGGTATCTTAGTTCTTGTGAAGTGAACTTGGGGGAGCTTAAACCTGTTATTAATATCACATAATATTCCAATGTGAAGGAAGGAAGAAATCTCTCTTTCCCACCTCGCCTTTAGTGTAAGAACTGTCTTTTCCTTGTAGAAAAGTCAAGAAATAAAAACTATCCAAGGGTGGGTTTTTTTTTTAATCATATATAAGAACGCTAAGTCCGTGCAACACACCCGGCTGTTTCTCCTTTGCCTAAGGTGGAAGGGAGGAACTGGTCCAAGAAGACAACTTCGGCTTCTCCGCTTCGTTTCCCCAGGGCACCCACACTACCTACCTGCTGTTAATTTCTTATTTTGAGGCATTTCTCACCTAAAATCAAGGAGCCGACTCTGCGATTTTGTGCGTCAAGCTTACCAACTGTAAGGAAGGCTTTTGACACCGCGGAGCCGTGCCGGTTGATGGCTTCGCACGTGTACTCCCCGCCACGCTCGGGAGTCACGTTCCTAATGCGCAAGGAGCTCCAGCCCGCTTGAGACAGGGAGGAGGAGGCGGTGGGCTCCCCAACGGCGCTGCCCGGCGTTGCTTGAGGAGGTTTCTGCGGTTTTGAACGGAGCACCTGGGAAGGGCGGCTGGTGATAAGTCCTCTGCTGTCGTACCAACGGATGACGGGAAGGGGTAGGCCAGTGGCATTGCAAGACAGCGTAACGTCCCCACCGTCTATCACAGTGATGCTTGCTGGGGGAGAGACTATAACTGGCCCAGAGCCTTTGCCTAGGGAAAAAAAAAACCCCAAAGAATTAATTTGACTAAGGAATGTGATGCTTAATGCAACAATGAGTCAATACAATTAAAAAAAAAATCATGCATGCTTCTTTTTAACCATTTTAACAGTTCTCTAGACAGCCTCTCAGCTGAGACTTGTGCTGATAGAAAACTACGCCCAAACCGCCCTTCAGATTTCCTAAATAAGGAAGACTTGACTGTCAGCGAGGAGCGCAGCGCAGCGCAGGCAAGACTGGCTTGGTCCACCCCACAGACAAGCAGGTCACAAAATATCTGCTCAGCCATCCCCTGTGCAGCTCACATCAGCCTCAACGGGTGCAGAGAAGGGCAAAAGCTTCAACTACGCGTGACAGGGAGAGAACAGGAACACTAATGGTCTTGCCAACATCCTTGTACTAGCAGAAATCAAGTTCTTTAGATATTAGGAAGTATCTTAAGACTGAAAAGTGATCAAAAAGACTATTGTAACTGTTAATTTAATACAGGGGAAGTCTGCACTAACCCCAAATCTGATGATCGTTTTGTAAACGTGAGGATATGGGTCAGGCATAATTACTCGTTAGCCAATTCTGCTAAGAATTCGTCCAGCACAACAGGACCCCAAGTCTATTTAAGAATAAGTCATGTCAAATTCAATCATAAATTGATTTAATTGCAGCTGGTAATCTAGGTTTTAAGTATCAAGTACTACCCCAGAAATATCTACATCTCTTCAAAATTCAACTGAAAGCAGCTTCTTTGTGAGATTTGCTACAAACAACGGTCAGAAACAAATCAATACATAATACACTGGGGGGGAAAAAAACAAAAAAACAAATAACAGAATAAAGCTTGAAGTAAAAATGCTTAATTTGGGTTCTTGAGGGCTGCAAGTGCTCCTACCCGGCTGGACACGAAGTCTCCCAGTGGACTGCACAACTCCAACCCCGTTGTTCGCTACGCACTGGTACAAGCCAGAGTCCTCCGGGGTGACGCCGCGGATGCGCAGACGGTTTCCCGTCGGCAGATGCCGTGGAGAGAGACGGAGGGGGGCTGCGTTGTGGAGCCAGGTGAGGGTCGGAGCAGGGCTTCCCCGGACGTCGCACCAGAAATGCGCAGTCGCTCCAGCGGCCACGGTTTCATCTTGCAGTCCCTTGGAGATCGAGGCAGGTTCTATACAGGGAAATAAGTTTACATAAACCACCGTATGTTGATCTGAGCTCAAGTCCTGAAAAAAAAAACTGCGAAATGTTATGCAAACTTATTACATACAAAGGCTAAGCAAGCACCATGATTGTAGTTCTACACAGCCTAAAGCTGCTTTTCCCCACACTGGCTTATTTTAATGGTCTCTCCCTTCTATTCCAAACAGGCACATGTTTGCATTAACACCGTAAATAAGACACCTGTATTCTCCAAATAATTCTCTAGTGACAACCCCAAAACAAACCCTGTATTGTGTGTCAACAACCCGTTTTCTGAGTTACTCTACTGAAAGCATTTCAAAACCCAAACAAAAACAGTCATAGAGGCAAAAACCTCAAACAGGAAAATCTGCTACAAAAGAAGAGGGAGATTAGGCACGACTTGCAGCCACACAAAAGAGGCCAGATATATTTATTTTGCTTTTGTTTTTGTCCTCATCCAAACATATCGCCTCTCCTCGCCAGCTTTTTGCTTATATACAACCTCAAAAGAGAAACATCTGATCTCTGGCACATTATTGACACTGTATCCCGTATACACTTGGCACTCTGCAGAAAAATAAATAGATCAGTTCTTCCTTGGGAGCTTGTTATCCTTTCCTGTTTAATTACCTCAGACTGCGAAGGATTTGAAGAAATAAATAGTTATGGATTTTAACTCAGGAGAGATGATGAGATATGGTCATTATAAACAGATCTTAGTCTTTATTTTAATAGGCTAAAGTTGAGGAAGGGTATTAGGCTATTTGTAATCAGATGCCAAACCCAGCAAGTACACAAGGAAAACGTTCATTGCCTGGACGTGACAGTTTCTTTATTTCTTACCAAGTACAGTAAGTGAATAGTTAACGTATTTCACTACTCCAGATTCATTTCCCACCACGCAGGAGTAATTTCCAGAGTCCGACGTCTCGAGCCTGTCCGTCACCAGATGGGAGCGCAGCAGTTTCCACCTGCCTTTTCTCAGCGCGTCCCGGCCGTCTTTCACCCAGCGGAGGGAGGCCGGAGGCGACCCACTGACCACACACTCCAGCGTCAGAGGGCTGTGCCGGGGCACCGCCAGGCTCTGGGGTGCCAGGGGGTGAAGTATGTGGAAGCCAGATGAGGAAGAGCCTGGAGGAAAGGAGATGAAGCTTATCACTAACCAGTCTTTCAAACCGCACTCTCCCATCCTGTCCTCCGGTCCTGAGGTTTGCCACGTCCTTCAAGCACGGCTACTTCTACTTGTCATAAAGCGCGATGCTGTAATGCTCTCTTCCAGAAGTCCTGCTCCGAAATCAGTTTGGTGACCGCAGCATTAGCGGTACGCTCTTTGCAAGGGCTCAGCGCTCTGTCTTCCTGGGATCTGAAAAGCAGCTGTGCTGCTCCTCCACAGTAAGTGGAAATAAGAACTGAACAGCAGATACCTTCCAGCAGGGCGAGGGAGGGGATTCTGCCCCTCTACTCCACGCTCGTGAGACCCCACCTG
>VUYV01000136.1:89568-113555 GCA_008711295.1 Anarhynchus alexandrinus
CTGGTGGGAGGTGTCCCTGCCTATGGCAGGGGGGTTGGAACTCGATGATCTTCAAGGTCCTTTCCAACCTAAACCATTCTATGACTCTATGATTCAAATAGTGCAGGACAGACCTTACATGACGTGGTATTTGAGACCAGCGGGTATTTAGGCCGATAGGCCCATGCTAAAAATCTTAGGGGTGTTATTTCTTTGGTTTGAGATGTATTCATTCTGGAGAGCTGAACTGAATACTCACGTGTGACTGTGAGCTTACGGCCAGTGACTTCTATTCTGAGCTCCTGAGTAACCGGGTTGTACGCTGCACATTTATAGGATCCTTTGTCTTCTAAAGATACATTCAAAATCTGCAGGTTTCCAGACGGAAGAATTAGGTAGTTGTCTAAAGAAGTGGGGAAGAAAAAAAGATTACATTTAACTTAGTTTCAAGAAAATATTTCCTTTTTTTTTTTAAATATATATATTTTTAATTAACTTATCATATATACCAATCTATTCTAAATGTAGGATCACAAAGAAATCACGCTGCCATGCAAAGGATATTAATTCACAAATGTAGATTTAGATAAAGACATTTGCATGGAAGTTCTACAAGTTTCTGGAGGTTTTTTTTTCCTTCAAGTTTTAAGAAAAAAAANGTTTCACGAAAATATTTCCTTTTTTTTAATATATATTTTTAATTAACTTATCAGATATACCAATCTATTCTAAATGTAGGGTCACGAAGAAATCATGCTGCCATGCAAAGGATATTAATTCACAAATGTAGATTTAGATAAAGACATTTGCATGGAAGTTCTACAAGTTTCTGGAGGTTTTTTTTTCCTTCAAGTTTTAAGAAAAAAAATCCAGGCAAGCTTTTGTTGGACACTTATATTGC
This sequence comes from Anarhynchus alexandrinus, assembly GCA_008711295.1. Taxonomy (NCBI): domain Eukaryota; kingdom Metazoa; phylum Chordata; class Aves; order Charadriiformes; family Charadriidae; genus Anarhynchus; species Anarhynchus alexandrinus. The sequence continues at coordinate 90,449 of VUYV01000136.1, forward strand.
TGACCAGCGGCATAAAACTCCTCACCTGTTGATTGTTCCAGCCATTTTCCCCGCACTTGAAAGCGAACCTGTGCTTTAGGGTTACTTTCTGGCACCTTGCACCCAAGGAAAGCCGTACCTCCTTCCTCTGCCGCAACGGCGGGTTTCACCGACGTATCAAAATTAGCCAGACCTAGAGGAGAATTGGTAAACGGTTAAGAGCGGCCACGGCTTGGGAAAGGGGAAGGGCGGTCAGCTCGGTATTTGTGTTTAAAATGTAGCTGGTTTCAAGCCGATTGTCTTCTCTGGGGCAGCATTTGGACATTCATATCAACAGGCATTGTCTTTTCTTTAGTCCATAGCAGTTTAAACCCTCTTGTGTACGTACGCTCCCTTACTACAGAGAGGGTCAGCTTTTACACGGGAATAGTAATGCAAATAGTTCCTATGTTCCCTCAACTGCTCCAGGAAAAGCAAGCAGAGATATCTGAAAGACTGCAGTGCTGCTCAGGGGTTCTGAAGGCACCACAGAAGACAATTTACGCTCACAGCAAGAAGCCTGTCCGTAAGACATGAAATTGTCTTTCTGCGATTATAATTAAGGCAACGCTGAGTACGGCAGCGCCTCCCACTCGTCGCCCTGAGCAATGAGGCACGCAGAAAGCCTCAACAGCTAACAGCACCTTCTAACTTGCTGCTAAAATCTCAAAAGGAGGAGAAAAAGTGTGAAAGCTGCTCTTCTGCTCCCTTCACGTTCAAAGCATCTTCCAGGTTGCGAAGTTTTTCTATGTTAGCCACCCTTATAGCTCTCTCGAGAGGGTCTTGCTATGGGTCAGTACTTTACCAAAACACTTACTTCTCTCACTTTTAAGAAATTTTCCTCCCAGGGGGATTTTGGACATGCTCCATAGATGAGGTACCCTTACAGAGAAATCACTCAAATCCTGTTTGACAAAGGCCCGATTCAGACAGCACCGTGATCCCAAGCAGACAAACCATGCTCACGGAGGAATATTATATTCCCATTCTCAGCACCACATCATCCTTTCCACACGGAAAACATTGCCCTTCCTCTTCCAAAGTCCTTTAAGATCAAATAATTTACAGATCAAGCACTAAGGCAGAGACTGATTAGAAGAACCAGCGCGACTGAGAGAAGGAAAATCGCACCTAAAAGGACAGAAGACTGTCCCCACCTGAAGAACACCTAGAGAGTTTTGACGAAATGAAATGAAATAAGTGAAAAGGAAAATTTGCAGCTCCCCCTTATTTCCCAGGCAACGATTCCCACTCATTTCTCCTCTTTTCTAACCAAATCTCAAGTACGCTTCTGCAATGGCATGGCAGCTGACTTGCTGTTTCAGGATCGTTTTTGAAGAGAAGCTTTCGGGAACCTCGTACTTTCAGGTCAATTCATTGAAATCAATGTTATTTCACTGAATAACATTGATATTTGCTTGAAAGGACTCTTGAGGTATAGCCCAGCCTTCAGCTCAAAATGCAGCTATCGCCAACTATCAACAATGCGGCTATCAACAATCTGTGGTTCAGCTATCAACAAGTTGTGGTTCTGTCTAGTTGAGTCTTTTTTTAAAAAAGCCTCCAAGAAGGATGGAGATCCACAAGCTCCCTGGAGGATCTGTTCCAGGGCTGCATCACCTGACAGGTCTCAGATGACATAGGAAAAAAATAAATTGGGGAAAAGCGTATAATCGATCATATACTAAATACTGGCTGAGGAATAAAACCCACCCTGAAACTAGGTGTTTTCTAAAAGTCAAAGATAAACAAACCACACAAACCAGTTGAGGTCTCTATCACCTGCAGGGAAGAAGGAATATAAAGAAAAATTAACTTACTGCCCATCGATACCGTCGCAGGCCTGCTCAGAACGGCGCCCACGCTGCTGTTAGCAACGCACTGATAGCGGCCAGACGTTGACGGGCTGAGGGAGACGATTGTCAAAGATCCTGACCGGATTTCCACTTCTCCCACCTGGCTGACCAGAGGCTCCCCATTAAACAGCCAAGAAAGGCGAGCCGTGGAGGGCTCGGCAGAGCAGCGGAGTTGTACGGGCCCACCAGACTTCTGGACAGTAGACAAAGGCTCAGAAATAAAACGGGGAGTTAAATCTAAAAGGAAAAAAAAAACAACTCATTATTTTCAGATAGTGAACAGCGTTTGGCATGAACACACGCGATAAGGTTAACGATGCGTTGATTTGCGCAAAAAGACCGACCATAATCGGTTTTATAGTAACGCTCTCCCCCAAAGCTCCTGCCACCGTTCGCAGACCTGGCCAACTTCTTTCACCGGAAGGTTAAATATCGCTAAAAGACCGTTCAGATCAAACACAGACAAATAAAGGGTCTCCACACTCCAAGTTGCTAATGATACTCAAAAGCAGGTGTCACCTTTTCCTCTGCAAGAGGAACCCATGACAGATTCCCACTATCTCTAACACCAAGACTCAAACCCCGTTAAGAGGGTAACAGCGATTAAACGAAGGGCGGTTCAGCGCACAGGAAGGGCGAGGTACATCCCCGAGCGCGTACGAGGCAAAGGCACCACGTTTGCCAGGGCCAGCGAAAACCGCGATCCCGCTGGATCCATGTGGGGTGGAAGAGCAGCCATCACCTGAAGAGATGGGGTGTGGGAACACGCAGCTGGAGCTGATCTGTCCCATATGAAGCGGGCCCGGACGTGACTTGTAAAATTTTAGAAATGGTAGCAGCCTGCCAGGTATTTCTGCAGAACCGTCTCCGAGTCTGCAGAACTAATTAAAAATAGCAGGATAAAAAAAAAAAAAAGCTGGATGAACAGCAAAGGCTCTTGTTAATTCCAAATACATGGACTTCATCAGGACAAGAATGATGAATTGGGCATCCATTATCTTTACTGAGTAAAGATGAACAGAAACAGGAAAAGCTGCTAATAAATAAAAGGTTCAGCTCCACAAAACTTGGTTATGAGAATCCGTTTATTTGCCAGAAGAAAATTCCTGCTTGTTGGAGGAAATTTTTTCCTATCCAGGCCAATGAAACACTGGGAATTATTTCAATTTGTTTTCTACGGAATTCTCCGCTAAAGATTTTGGACGAAGGGAGGAAGCAAAAGGCAATTAACACCAATAACTCCTATTTGGTTAGAAATAAGGGAGAAAAATATATTTAGAAATAGACACGGTGGCAGGGGAAAACAGTTTCTAGTTTGTAAATAAGCTAAGGAATTCCAGATAGCACAGGTCAAGAAGATATTAAATGACATCCAAATAAGAGACAGTTTTCTTGTAGGTGGGGCCCTCAGCTCATGCTTTTCTTCTAAAGTCAGTCCATCCAAGCTCTGTTTATGAGTTTCAGATGCGAAACTGCGCATTTTGAACAGAACCATAAACTATCTGCATAAACATAAAATAAAACTGGAAATTGAAGTGTGGCTTCACTTAACAAAAAAGATGAAATCCATAAAAATGGTATCCAAGCATTTCACGGGACTCCAGATGTCCATTTTTAGCTTTTAATTAGAAAACCGTTTCTCCTATTAGCTCAGTTTGAATTTCCAGGGATAAGAGCAAAGCAATGACCTTTTTAGTCTGCTCGCCACCAATAGCTACGAAATAGCGCCGTTACTTTCATCTTCGCCCCTGCCCTCGCTTATGACACCAACGCTTTGTGCTCAGTGTAAAAGTCAAAATTGGTAGCAGTGACCCTGCAGCTGGAATTTATCTCCCATGACTGCTTGAAAAATAAAATTTATCCCATTTGCTTATAACGATTGGCTATGAAGTGCTAAAAGTAGTAAAAGCTTCTTTTTTGTGTGGTTACGTTAAGACAAGCTGACTACACAGAGCAGATGTGTCAATTAAAACCATCCCTCTTCTTTTTTTAAGGCGAGAGCTGTTCCAACTGCAGCCACGCATCAGCGTTCGCGTTTCAAAGATCTGATTCCCCTCTCCCCCTGCAAATTTCAAACCCCTCCCAACCCCACGGGAACACAAGATGCACTGCACGCAGCAAAATCCACGTCCAGCTCAGTCCACGGAGACCCCAAAGAACAAACCTATGTAACCGAGAGTCTCCCACGTTCAAGCACTTGTTTGGAGCCAAGTTTTCGAAAGTAAAGATGTATATCCAACTTAAGACCGTGTTTAAGTGCTCCATGCTTCCTTAAAAGCAGATTATCGATAATATGCATTTAAGTTGGCCGTTTCAAAATGCACTCCAAGTTGTTCCTCCTTCGGAAGCACGGGTTCAACCTCCAAAACCTGCGAGCACGTGGTCTGGGCTCGGGCAGGAAGGCCTTACCTGAACTTGCGGCAGAGAGGAGACCCGCGGCAGCGATGCAGAGCAGTGCCTGTAAGCGGCCGGGATCTGGATGCATAGCGCCAGATTAGAGAAGTTGAAAGCACCAAGTTCCAGACTAAGATGAGGCACCCAAACAGCTACAAAACAAACAAACAGATGTCTACTGTAAGTTTCAGGAGACAGTCTTTTAACTTTCTTACAACAAAGTGTTTGGGGTTTAAAAAAAAAAAAAAAAAAGAGAGGCGCAACCAGGAAACAGCCAATATTCTTTGCAATATAGAAACCATCTGTAAAAACGAGTTAGAAGTTGAACTTCACTGTGTTTCCAAGTACTATTCTTAATATAAGATTTTTTCCACAGCTGGGGTATGAGGCATGCGCGCCGAACCGTACTGCCTTGATAAATTAACACTACTTTCCAACCAGAGGAATTGGAGTCCAAAGTAAACAGCTTATCTATCGGAGATAATATTGTTTGCAAACAATAATCATTTGACCATCTATCACCAGGCTACACTTGTTTTACAAGTTTTTATGAATCTACGCGCTGCGATGCAGCTATCGCTCATAATTGCGTTAAACCCGCTTACTGAGACATGTCATCTGCTTCCTCCTTCTAGCGGGATTTATAATCCAACGGTGGCAAATGTGTACCAAAAAAAATCACCAATATTAATCTCATTCTCATTTATATTCCCAACCCAATACTGCTTTCTCATATGCGCTTTTGGGGCACCCATTACGCGTGCTTTTATCGACACGGCTGCTTCTAGAAGATGACAGCCCTTTCCTTGGCCATATCACGCCTGACAGTTCTGCTATTTAAGGTCCCACTTTCAGCACCGAAAAATACAAACTCCATCCCGACGGCAGCAAAATACAAACTCCATCCCGACGGCAGCAAAATACAAACTCCATCCCGACGGCAGCAAAATACAAACTCCATCCCGACGGCAGCAAAATACAAACTCCATCCCGACGGCAGCAAAATACAAACTCCATCCCGACGGCAGCAAACCACAAACTCCATCCCGACGGCAGCAACCCACAAACTCCATCCCGACGGCAGCAACCCACAAACTCCATCCCGACGGCAGCAACCCAACTTGCACGAGGTGAGTCTCAGGAACAGTGTTTCTGACAGTCTCCATCAAACTCTCTCTTTTCCAAGGAAAAAAAAAAAAAAGTAAAATAAAATCTGCAGCTGTCGTTCATTTAAATTTTCTGTTTGCCTTGCGTAATACAATGATGAATAAGATTTGAGTTCATTTAGCACAGTTACTTCATTTATCAGCCCGGCCATACAATTTCGCTGCTGATAACACTCAACATATATTTTAAACATCTCATCTATCAGATGTGTATATAAACACGTATCTCGCGCGCATACAATAACTCGGAGCGTTACTGGCAGGGCACAGAAACAAGTGCAACAATACACATGCTTGGTGGAAATAATTCCCAGTTTATTGAGCGCTTGTGGGGCCATTTGCTTTCCAAGAAGGCGGATCCAGATATTAACAGCAAAATTATTCCCATGGTTTATTTAAAAATAACAGTATTTTATCATCGGAACATCGCTGTAAAATACACATGCAAAATAAGCACGAGGAAAAGACTCCAATAATAATAAAAGAATCACTCTAGGTTTTATAGAGCTATTTGCTTACTGCTACTTCTCCCTGCAAATGGCACTCCAGGCTCCCAACGCCAGCTTGAGAAGGCCGAAAGAAACGCCGTGGAGTTCTGCTCCCATTCCTGGGCAGTTTTATCTGATCCGGCAAATTTCTTTCAGCTGTTCGGAAGCCCCGGTAATCCCGCGGAACCAGGCCGGTCCCCCAACGCCAGCCGGGGCTGTTTTGGTAAGATGCAGACGGCAGAAGAGAGCGGCTGAGCAGAAAGCGGTTTGGTTTATTTGAATTCTCGCTCGGTTCAAGGGCAGGAGAGCCGCTCCACCAGCGAGCGCAGAGGACAAAGTAAACACCCAGAGAACTTGTTAACATCAAACACTTCGCTGAAGAGGGGTGGGGGGCAATGTTGCTTTTTGCCAAATCTTCCCTCCACTATTTATTTATGAAAAGCAATGAAACGTATATTCTAGGTCAACTTTAACCCCAGCACATGGAGCTACCGGGTTATTTTGCAGCTGTCTTTTTAAACAAGGCCAGCTCATTATCTTTAACTAAACTTTATCTTTGGAGATCTACTTTATCCAGTCTCTGATTTCCCTCTGTTTATCTTTCTCTTTACATGTTCCTAGCTGCCAGTGTCAACAGCTACTCCTCTTTTGACCTACCAGTTTGGCTTTCGCAGCCTTGCGGAGTGGCAAGATCAACTGTAAAGCAGCGAGTACACAAAGCAAGCCACAAATACCAAAGCTCTTTGGCTGGAGAGGAAAAAAAGAAAAATATTCACATTAATTGGAGTAGTATTGTTCAGCGACACCACTCGGGCATCCGAACGTGGTTTCTCTAACATCCCCTTTGGAAGGGACGGCAGAAACCCTGTATTCGCTGGGAAATATGGGAACGTAGAGGGAAGAGGAGATGCAACCTGCAATACACAACCCAAAAATATTGGCTTCATTCTGTTTCTTCTGCAGATGGTGTCACGACAGAAGCCCTTTGCTAGGTACAGAGAAGAGGGCAAGACCACAGCTCGTAGTCTGGCATCTTTAGAAACCCAGCGGAGAAAACCTTGCGTCTTTAATATTGTATTAATGCATAGTTGAGCGTTAAAAGGCCTCAGGGATGGAAAAACAAAACTCTTCCCTTCTGCCATCATTTCAGTAACCCTGAACTCCCACTTTGACAGCAAGTACCAGTCATCGGGGACCTACTGGGAACAGAAAGGGGAGCACTTTGGTTAGATGTGGCTTCATTTAATTGTCTCGAACTCCAAGGTGAGCTCACCCGGGAACAGCTCTGCCCACTGTTCGCTATTCCTCGCTTGAAAGAATGAATCTCCATCACCGGTGGGTCAAACAGTCAAAGTTATTTTGAAGTAAGAGGTGTCACAGAGAAAAGGGGCTATTTTCAAGCCTTGTAAAATAAAACACTAGTAACAGGAGTTACATATATGAGTAATATTCAAGGTTGAAGGGGTGGACATGATTTTCATGGATCAAGTCCTTCCCACTTTCACTGGCAATTTCTCCAGACCATCAGTGCCGCAAACAAGAAAGCCACAGGATGGCAAAGGCCCCTATATTTTTCCTACGTCCACCGAGACATCGTCATCTAAAGTCATCTTCCAATTGTTTTCATCCAGCACTTGACCTCCTCATCAGCTCTAAAGTAACTTGTTGCTCACGGATCAAGGGAAACGAGGAAGGTAACGGGCTTGTGTCAGGAGGAGGAGTCACCCTGACCATTCCAATGGACTTGGAAGCACGCTGCACACACAGGGGCATCCAGAAACGCGTACATGGAACTTCTGGAGATAACTATTAAGATGGAGTACTTCTGAAAATGACATAATTCTGGTTGTGCATCTCATTCGTCACAGACCCTTTTTAAAGGGGAACCCTTGCCAAACAGCCGTGGGGACAGACACGCGCCCACCCATCAGCTCACAATTTCAGCCCCGCGACCTTCGGGATGCCATCTACAGGCAAGCAAAATAAATCATCAGAGCTGACTCCAAACGGAGGGGAAGGGTACATTTTAATTAGTCCCTTTAGGAGCACCAGAGAAGTTTCCCAGTGCAGGAGCAGGGTTGTCCCCACTGCCAGGCTGTCATATCAGCGCCGGCACATACCAGCTAGGTTCTGCAGGGAGGCTTGGTCACCATCACCTGGTTGTCGAGGCCTGAAGACCTCACCAGGATGGATGTGGACCATCCCAGGCCAGGGAGCAGCCCTCGGCACATGGACTCACCAAAACATCCTACTGGGCTGAGACAGGAAGACACAGGCACCAGACTGGCCCGGCGGGCTTCTCATCTCCGATCCGGACAGACTCGGCGCAGCGAGACAGCACAGCCCTGGCAGCGACCTTCTCCTCTCTTCTCAAAGCTTCACACTTGTCGCTCTTTCTCCAGAAACCAGCGGTCTTCAACGTAAGGCTCCCTGCCTGGTTCAGTGTAACTAACTTAATTTACCACCTCCAAATTAACACACTCCTACCTGCGCTTGCCCTCCAAAAAAGCTTTTATGCTCTACAAGATGACAAAAACGCTGGCCTGCGTCCTTCAAAACACAGCTGAGAACCTGCCCTGCTTGTTTACTGGACCATGAACTTCTCATCTCCACCCTTGCAGCTGAGTGCAGAGCCACTATGAAAAAAGAGCATCACCTTGATAGTTCTTCTTCCCTCTGGTTTAGCTCCCTGAATCATCTTCCTGCCACCTCAGACCAGCAGCGACGACCTCCCTTCCACCAGAGCTCTGTAGCGATCACCCCACATGTCACTTTAACTGCAACCGCACTCCCACTCCATCGCTCCCCTCTCCAAAACTCCTCTGACCTTCAGCGAGCCCTTCCAGCCTGCCACAGCTAAAGGAGGAAAGGGTTTCTTCGCTAGCCAAACGCACCGGTCCCATAAACGCTGGAGCAAAACAGGGAAGGAGGAGGAGGAGGAGGAAGGAAACGGCACGCTTGGGAACAGAGGGAGTTATTCAGGTTGCCCACTCCACCTCCAGGAGGTGACGGCCTTCTCTGAGAAGCCCTAGGAAAAAGTGACAGAGAGCTGCTGCTTCGGGGCAGCACTGCCCGCCAGCTGCAGACGTGACAACAGTTTCCACTTGGAGTAAAACAGCTTTGGGTATGAAAGATTTCATATTTTTGTTAAACAGCAGCAACTCAAAAATCAATTAATCCAACCTCACTTCATGTGATCTAACACCTAAAGCATGGCAAGTACCGAGATTATTTTCTTTTCCCCCTCCCTAGGTCATTTATTACAGAATTACCAAGAAAAATTTCATTTTAACTTGCTCCCCAAGATTGTTCCCGTCAGCACACCGAAAATCGCAGCTTCTCAAAGCGCCTAAGTTTAGAGCAAAAGAAACCCCCAGAATTAACTAAAACACTGCGCCTTTAGTGCGAGCAAGCCGGAGTTAGATCATTAAATCTCGCACCAAGACACCTTAAAAAAAAAAAAGAGGTATTGAAGCCTGTGGCATTCCAAGAGAAAGCAATCAGACATTCCTGCAGCTCGGCTCCTCAGTGATCTCCAAAGCCTTTGATCACTGACTGTCTTCATGCTGTCCTCCTGGGGTCTGGCAAAATGAGTGTAACAGCTGGCATATATACTTCATTAGCTTTTTGTGCCGGGGAGGAGCGGGTTAGCGGCCCGGCGGCAACTGACAGCCTGGCCCTCGGCTTTAGGGACTAACCTCCCAGGGTTTATTCCCGCCTGGAAAAAAGCCTTGGAGTAGTCCCCGGCCACTGACACCCACACGCCGCATGGCTCGGCTGCTCCCGGCGCGCCTCTCCTAAAAACGCGCCTGCCGTACCTTACGCACGCGGATTTTTAACGCCAACGGGCGGTTTTGCGATTGCTAAAAGGCAACCAAGGCCGCCGAAGCCTGGTTTTTATGACTGCTTAATGACCACTCAATCATTAACATCGAGCTTTAAAAAGCAAATGCAGCACCTACAGTGTTCATTACCCTCCCCCTCCCCCCTTTTCAGGGTCTCAATCGAGGCAGTCGAGCGTGCAAACCGATCCTGTCGCCAGCAAAAGCATTTCCTTTCACTGTGGTCAGCCAAAAGCAGGGGAAGAAAATGGAAGTGACTTGGAGTTATGGCACCAAAAAGGCCAGACAAGCAAGGAAATAATCAACTCCACATGAGCCACTTCTAGCCCATCACAATGAAAAGGGCCCACGACTAACCCCAGGAAAGGTCAGCGGGACTATGGGGGTCAGAAGCTGAAAAAGGCAATAGCCAGCAGCTGCCAGCTGCAATAAGAATCAATGTGTTCCTAATTACGCTCCGAAGAGAGGGCTCGAGCGCCCAAAAAAAAAAAAAAAAAAGTCCTGCTGGAATCACAGCTTGCGTAGAGAAAAGCAAAAAAAAAAAAAAAAAGGATTTCAAGTGCTCCTGTTTTACTCTTCTCCACCTCGAGCACCGAAACAGCACTTTCTGTGTTGCTAAATTACAGGAAGCCGAGCAATGGAGATAAGGAGCCAGGCATTTACATAAGTGGGTTTTTTTTTTTTAAAAAAAAAAATAATACCATAATTAGGCATTTGTATTAGAATTATGGCATCACGAAAGAGGGGATTTGGTGAGCGTAAGTAATAAAATTACGTACTTCAAAGGGATTTTGTGGGTGCTTTTAGAAAACAAACCGAACTCTGCCTGGCAGTCCTGGTATTCTCTCGATCCTAAAAAATCTGAAAGGGAAAACCCCACAAAACCAGTTTGCTGACAGTGACCCTATAAACCAAGTGTGAAAGATATAAACAGGTCAGAACGCAATGAAACATACTCCAAGGCATCTACGGAAACAAACCAAATGGAAAGGCATTTAAAAATTACGAGAAAAAGCATCCTTTGATGTTACGTTCATATTTATTTATTACATTTTAAACAAATGAAAGTATACTTTCTAGATCCTTATCGTAACAGCTTAAAGGAGAGAAGTTACAGTTGCGCAACCTTCGCAATCCTCGCCTTGGATGTCATTAACGCCTCCAAATTTCTGCCGGTACTCATGCCTAGCATCCAAATCAATCCCTGCTAACCCAGAATCCAAGAGTTTCCTACGCCTATTCCCACTTCATTATTCAATCAGTATTTTTAAAAATGCAACGTTACCTAAAAAGAGTTATCAGCAGCCTTGCAGGAACGTGCATGAAGCTTCACACTCGCTCCACGTGATTTAATCACCCCCCCAGTGATGAATCCCGAGGATGATTTGGGGGGGGGGGCTAAAATATATCTTATCGATTGGGCAGCGGTTTGTAACGGCCACGATATTTTTGTCAAAATGAAGACTGAGTGTTTGCTCAGGGCAGCAGATGACAGGAAAAACAAACAGCACTGAGCAAACGAGACGGTGACCGAGTTCCTACAAGGAGAGGGGACCTTAAGTCCCGATGGCCATCCTTAATAAGGCTTATACGTCTTTTTCCAAAGCTGTAAAACACCCTCAATAACATCAGTAATTTACTCAAACTCTGTTACAGGTAGCGTCCAGCGGCACAGGACAAAGGTGACGCAAGAAGACATTAAGCAACTGAGGTTGGGGGGAGGGAGGGGGAGAGGTATTAGCCTCAAAACATGACCAAAAAGTTGGCCTGCCTCAAAGACGGAGCAGCAGATCTTTGGCCGAGTTGTTCATTGGATTTTTCTATTTTGCTTTCAGGCCTGGAAAGCCTCATGGCTGGTATCAGCTGTTGGACTCTGATCAAAGTTTAGCTTTCCATTAATCCTCTGAGTTATATGTGAGGCTGATAGAGAATTATTTTTTTTTTTTTTTTAGAAGACAGTTAAGATTACTCAGATACTTAATTTGCACTCCAATATTTCAAAAACACCTTGACTTTAAAACCTCGGTCTTGGCGTACATATGGTCTTGATAGAAGAACGCATGCTTTGGCATTGACTGAAGAAATGGATTTGGGAGCCGAGGGAAGAAAATTTAACGGTTTGTGTACTGCGTCTCTGCAGCGCGCAGCCGAAAACGCCCCCCCCCCGAGTCACTCATCTGCTATCCTGGTCGGGGAGATCTGGGATTTCCACCCTGCCGTATCTGCGCCGGCCACAGCAAGGCACACAGCAGGGGAAAAAAAAAATATATATATATAAAATAAATCAGCACAGAAGCCACACGTTCTTACCCATAAACAGGCATAACAATTAGGTTAATTTTATTATTAACTTCGGGGAAAAAAAAGCTGAGACAGTCCCCCTGCTGCCACGCTAATGAAGTGGGTATGGTTTCTGACTCTTCTAGCCTCGGGGGAAGAAAAAGAACAGAGCATTAGCCTAATACACAGTTCTGCTGGGCTGCAATTATGCTTAAATGCCTAAATAAGGGCTTTTAGACCTCGAGGGATCTGAAGGTATCATTAGCCTAACAGTTCCATCAGAGGAACTGTAGACCAAATACATCCAAAATTCTCACCCTTTGCTCTTCAAGGCCCCTGAGACCTCACCCCTCTCATTCTCTCCTGGCCAGGCACCGCTTTGGCTCATATTCCCATTTTCTTCCCCGTATCTAGCTCACCACCTGTGCCGACGCTGTCGCACGGCCTTACCGCCACCACCGACAGCTCCGCTCACCTTCAACCATCTCCGAGGGTCCTTCTGCAAACACCCCTCTCTGCTCCTTCCTGCGGGGCCAACCTGATCCTCAGAGCGAGGGGCTTGTTTCACTTTTTCAACCGAGTGATTCTTACCAAGAATGAGATTTCGCAACCAGCTTAAACCAATTTAAAGACAGGCTGCTGCCGAGGAGGGCAGCAACACCTTCCTTCAGGACGTGGCTTGCGTTCTCCTATCTGCACCAACGATCGTGCGGCCACCGAGTGAGTCAGATCTGCTGGCAGATCCGGCTGAAAACTCAGCCAAAGAAAAATGAGGTTTAGTTTTCACCTGGATAAGGGAGCAGTTTCAGCCCATCGCGCAGGCTTGGGGCGCTAGCCCAAAGGAGGGGGTAGGAATGGACATCCCATGAAAGGGAACTTTGCATTCAGATCAACTTAGGAGCACCACCCCAGTATCTTTAATAAACTCCCGCCTGCGAGAATGTGAGCAGAAATAAAGAAAAAAGAAAAAAAACCCACATGAAACTCAACTCCAAGGGAGACATGCCCATTTGCTCAAGTGAGCTAGGGGACTCGCCATCCTAATTATCTCAACTACACGTGCACACGCCACAGCGAGCTTCAGTACTGCCTCAGGCTGTGTCTTTTCCCCTCCAAAAAGTGCGCATTTTGCATGCCAAAGATGATCACCCGTGTTTATAATTTCTCTACGGTTCCTATAACCGGAATCAAACACCATTAAAAAAAAAGAACTAGAACCGCAGGCTTGCTCTGGTCATCAGAAAAACCTGTCAGACGCTCAGACAAAGGAGCTTGTGTCCACACACACTGCCTAAAGCTGTTTCCAGCAGCGCCCTCACGCCTGGTGGGTTTTGACACGAGAGAAGGTTCATGAGAAGAAGAGCAGCCATGGCCGAGCTCTGTTGGAGGAAAGCAAGCTCATTTCCAAGGTGATGCCAGATGAACACCGACACCTCGTCCATCGGTAGCCTCCAGCAAGCAACAGCTCTCAAAAAACGCAGGCAAATGGGTTCTTTAAGCTGCCTTACCCCGAGTCCAACTCAGTCTGTTGCGACTTGCAGGGATCCACGCTATCCGTGATCCCTTGAAGGGAAGCACAACTATTAAATCCACACCTGCAGCCAGAATTTATAGCAACCCCATCTACTGCTGTCTTACATCATAGGCAATTAGGAGCCTGTGAACTCATGGCTGCAGGATATGGGAGGCGCGCTGGAACCGGAGAGCAAAGCCTGGGTTACAGCACAGTTGTTAGTCACCCTTCAGAATTCACCGTGCCTGCGGACAGCCGAAATCACGCACAAAGCAGAGCAACCCGTCCATTTTGACTCGGTTTCCTAAATGCAAGTGCTATCCTCCTCTTGAAATTGCCGCTTCCCCTCCTTTTACAGCAGTCCGTACGCTGTCATGTGCAATGCCAACACACGCCGCCGCTGAACCCAGTGTCCGGGGTAGACAGCCAGGAGAACAATGCTTATTAAAAAGCAAACCGGCTAACCAGTGACAGCTGAGGGAGAAAGCAGGAAAGAGCCCATCCTTTCTTGCCCTGATTAAAACAAGCCTTCGAACAATTCATCCTTCAGCGTTACAGTAAGCTAACCGGGTAATTCGGTTTTACTGCTCTCCTCCCCTCCCTTCCCCCACGCTCAAGACATCAAACCTGGTTTCAAAATTGAAGTCCGAACTCTCCGGCAAAAACACCCTTCTGCGCGCCTTAACCTAGAGGGAAGGAATCCCGACAGGACTGACGATATTCCTCTAGTAAAGCAGCAAAACAATCCCATTAGCCTCGGGCCCAGATAAAAGCTGTCTCAGTGCAACAGCCAGCCAGGAAAAGAAAAAAAAAAAAAAACTGAGAAAATCACGTTGGTCAGGCCAGGTTTGCTATAACAAACCGACCTGGCTCCCACGTAGGGAGAGGGGGAGAAGAACACGAGGGAAGAGAGAGGGGCTTTGGGCTGGATTTGCTCAGCAGCGTTGCGCAAGCGAGCACCGGCCGTAGCTCCCCGCCTCCCTCCTCGTGCCAGCGGAGCCGAAGGAGAGCGTCGATCCAGGGGAAGGCGGCGGCAATCATCACGAAACCGTAGCTGGAGGGTTCGGCGTCTCCAGCTCCGCTGCTTCAGCCGCAGAGCCGAGGCCGCGCTTGGCTCAGCCCTGCTGGAGGCAGGGACCCCAGCGCAGGGCACAACGACAGAGAGCCGCGGGCCGCGAGTCAGAGCCCTCAATCCACTCCCGCAAGCGAGGGTGATGGCAGCTATTGCCAGCGGAACCAGTTCAAACATGAGCAACTGATAGCAAAGTAGTTAAGTTTCATCACGGGTACCAGGGAGAATTTTCCACCAGGTTAACCCGACTGCGCCCTGTTCGCACTCGCACAGACACATCCTACTTTGGGGAACGGGATTTCTGTTCGGACATCCAACGGCAGACCAGAGATTCCGGGAGACGCCTTCCCAAAGGAAGAAGGGACACCGCTACGTTGGCTTCACAACGCAGGAAGAAGGTTCAAGACTCTTCATAGCACGTCAGCTCCCCCGCAAGACTTTAATGCCGAGCTCAGCAACACACAGGGGCCCTGCAAAGATAACCGGCTGCCGGGATTGATTCCATCCCACGTTAGCATCCATCAGATAGCAAGAAAAACAAGATTAAGCAGAACCACGGCATTAGTCTTCATTTAAACTTGGCAAAGAAAGCGAATGTTTCTTTTCTTGTTGGCTTCTCTTTGTGTGTTTTTTAAGGCAATCTCAGCCTTCGCCAGAGAAAGGTGCCTGGACTTTTTAATATCAGGGGATTAGAAGGGACAACACTTGTACACTTGCCAGACCCCAGATAAGTAGTGAATGCTTAGGTTAAGCAGGCGAGCATCTGCCTCCTGCAATATATACATTTCCAGAGTGAAAATAAACAGCTTCACACCTTTGGCTCAGAGAAGGGCCTCAGCTTCTTTTTACGTCCTCAACCTGCAGCCTCTCCGCTCGAGGAAGAGGGGTCGGAAGGGTGAGGGTTACTTGCAGTTCCCTAATTCCAGCCTACAAGAACAAGGCTGGAAACCTTCGGTCTCCTGTCGTACCGGGTCCTCGCTACAGCACGTAGGATCTGGGGTTGCTTCGCTGTGTTTTACTGTAAGCAGTAAGAGCTGTTTCAGACAAACTCAACACAGCAATACTTTCCACATGTGTCGGTTACATACGAGCAACAGCAAACGCACTAATTAGGAAAAACGCTAATCTGAAAACTAGACCATTTTTTAAGCGCTCAACTCAAAAGCCTATCATCTAGGAAACCGCACCTTGATTTAATGCTACCACCCAATTCACTCGAGGTCGGTTCCTGCGACGACTCAGAGAGCTGAAGAGACTCAAGCCACACAGCCGCAGAGCGTCCAGCTTCAGTATCCACCATCAGTGATCTGGTCCCAGACTCCTCTCTGGTTGATTGACACTCGCACAGCAAGTTGAAAGTGCAATCTGCACCCAAAAAATGCCTCAGTCTGAATAGCTGAATTTAAAACTGTATCATCAAGCCCGAAATTTCAACATATTTAGAGAGTTTTGATAATAGCATTTTTGATTACATCCGTTGCCAGCTTCCTTCTACACCCTGACAAAGATTTAAAGTATACATTCCTATTTCATTCTGCAACAAAGATTAGTGGCAGGAACAGAAAACATCTTCTGTTCCAAAAACCCCTCGGGGTTTTCCTCCCTAGCTTGCATTTCATTAGAGGAGACTCAAATCTCCATCAAGCTGCGATACACTGTCACTGCAAAGCATTTGGGCAACAAGTATCCCAGCGCTACACCAAAACGCACCTTTTGAAGAGGCTCTCGAGAAACAAAGAGATCTCCTGAAGCTATCGCAAAAGTGAAATAGCTCCTCAGAAGTAACAGCCCTCAGCAAACTTTATGAAAATCCGGGCCTACGCTGGAGCATACGCACGCGGAGCCGTAATTCGGAAACTGTTGGGAGCTCTTATCGGGGGGGAAGGGGGGGAACAAAGGGAAACCACATGCTATTGTTTAGTTTCACTCCGCAATGCATTTAATCTACATGCGGTTGGATCCTTACACAGCAAAACTCTTCAGCTACCAGAAATTACGTACAGCCAACACCAGCAAAACCCATTCTCCAAACGGGGAAAATGCCATTTTAAAGATCTTATCTTTGCCCCACACAGAAATTCCCCAGAAGACAGCTGAAAGCTGTCACTAACGCTTCCGATCCCACACCCCCAAGGGGATCGGACCAATGCAAGAACACCAGCTCTCACGAAACCAAGGAAAGCCAAAGCTGATGAGTTCCACCAACTTGACCTTGAGCTATGGGAGCTTTTGCCAGCGAGCAAACAAGTCTACAGGAGACTTGGGGGTCCCGAGCAGAGGGAAGACCCACCCAGACACCTATAACCATCACATCTCAAAGCCTCTTTGGGGCCATCAACAGTATCTATCTACTCTTAATGTGTTCAAAGATGATAAAGTGACAAGACACAGCTTAGGAGCTGCCAGAGTTATTCCAGTATATCCATAGGGACGATAGCAGATTTAGCTAAACGAATTCCATCGCAAAAGTTGCGCAACTCCCTTCCCAGCCTCCTGTCCGACTGCGTGTGCGATAACGAGGACTACACACGTGTCACTGGGAGAAGATCTTCAGGGTGTGGCTCCAGAACAACCCGGTCCAGCTCAAAAAGCTCAAAAAGCTGTGGATCTGTAGATGAGGTATGTGCCCCGGCACAACTGAAGAACCACCTTCCTAAACATCGTATTTCTCCGTCTAAGCCACCCATTGCCATCTCCTTGTCCCCGACAAGTTCATTTCCCCGTCCCCAATTCTCAGCCTCCTTTATACAACTTTTTTTTCTCTAGACGCAGAGCACGCTGCCTGGCCTTGGGGCCCCCAGAGACCTGAGCTCACCCCCCCGGCAGGTGCCAGCATCAACACTTCTAACTAGGGTAAGGAGTACGTGCAGACGAGTGATGTCATGGCCAGAGCAGCCGGGTGATGTCATGGCCGGAGCAGCACCGCGCGCACCCTCTCTCCAACCTGAGCCTCCCCCCAGCTCGGCAGAGCTGTGGTTTATCTTCTCGTCCACCTGGGACCAGCGGGCTTTGGCACAGCCCCGTCCTCATCCCTCCTTCGGAACGGGGAGGGGAGGGGCTGGCGCGTACGCCGGTCGCTGTAAGATTTCAGCAGGCAGGCGGAATGAAACGGTGAAGAAAGACGCTTTTCAGAGGGGGAGGCGGGGAGGAGAGGCATACACGTATTAAACAAATCATCTGTTTGGAGCGCTGGCTCCTACTTGTTCTCGGTTATATTATTCACTCAAGAGTGGATTAATCCATCACTGCAAAGGAATCTCCTGATCTCAGAGATAAAGGCAACAAGTCATGCACTGACTGCCTGTGGATCCTCCTGAAAATCGCCAGCCTTTCTCATACCCTTATTTGGGCCGATCTATCATCTCTTAACAAACGAGAAGCAAGAAAAGGAAATAAAAACTGAAAAAATACCACCTGTTTACAGTAACTTTACTCAGGAAAACCTTGGTTGGACCAATCTGGAAGCAAGTAAGGGATTTCAGCTCGGGAGAATCATCTTAACTGTCCTCTTTCCCTGCTGCAGTTCCCCAGGTGGGCCTTGTCCTCACAAGAGGAACGGTCACCTGGGGTCCTCCTGGACCAGCACATAAAAAAAACCAAACAAACCCATAATTTCTTTTAAAATTCTGTAGAGCGAGGCCTTTTAGATAAATGGTTTGCTTCACTTGTTGAGGCTTGGGAAAGTACCGTCCCCTTGCAGGAGCAAGAGCATCTCCAGCTAGAGCTGGCTGCCACTTGGACACAAGGTGTCTACACAAAATACCACGACGCTCTCCAGAAGGACCTCTCCACCATCCGTTCATCCTTCAGTGCTTTAGCAACCCACAGTTATCTTGGCAAAGACAAAACACCCCAAAAACATAAAGCAGTGGTGCCCTGCCCCTTCACAGAGCTCGTTTTTCACCACGGGCCCTCCCGCCGCAGGAGCATTTTTTCCCTCGTCTGGTGTTTTTCGGGGTTTTACGGGTTTGCTGCAAGGGAAAGCGAGGTCTGCAAGGCAGGCAGACTTTGTACGACTGCGAGGTAGGAAATATTAAACTCGTCTTTGAATTAAACAAATAAGGCTCAAAACCGCGTGGTTCATTATCAGATAGAATGGTTGAAGTCTGCGGGGAAAACTAAACAGCAGAAGCCAGGGTATAAATCAAAGGCGCGATCCGGCAGACAGGTGAGGCCGAGGGCACGGTTTCACCGTACGGCTAAGCCGAGCCCGGCGCTGGCCGCTGCCACTCTCCTTCCCCAGGGAAGAAAACGCTCCAGGAGAGCTGCCTTCTCCTCTCGCTGGGTTTTGGGGGATGTTTTCCTGAGCTGAAGGGGTTTCATCGGGCGTTTCTAGCGAGGGGCAGGAGATGGAGGGGGGGTGGGGGAACGGCAAGACCCCCACCACCACCTCCGCGAGGCAACTGGCTCCTGGCTCAGCTGCAGCATCCAGAGCGCGGTTTTATGAGACAGCTAAGCCAATTTAAAAGCCGGCTGCTGCCAAAAGGGGCCGGTCGTCGTCCCCCCCCAACACCCCTCCGGCCCCCTGAGGCCTCCCCAGTCATCGGGGTGGAAGATTTAGCAACTCTAACTGCAGGGCAAGATCCAGCGGAAAGTTTGGGGCTTGTTATTTTTTTTAAATTTTTTTTTTTTTTTGGAAGGGTTAGCTGGAGTCACTCCCCTGCGGCTGCTCCGCCGCCGGATTCCCACAGCGGGGAAGAGGCAGGAACGTACCTGCCACCTCCTGCAGCAGCGAGTCCTCCGACTGAGCTGTAACATGAAACTGTGCCCAAGAAGCTGGGGAATGGGGGGGAAAAAAAAAAAATAAAATAAAGTCCCACCTGGCTAGAAGAGCTCCGACACATCTCGTAGGTATGGGAAATGGGAAAACAACCCACCTTGCATGATTATTTTCCCTCCTGTTGAAAGACAGAAGATATTTCTCGCACAGAAAGAGCAAGCAGGGGCTTAATGGCAAAGACAGGCGGTCTGGATGCACAAGTCTCAATCCCTGGTAGGGCTGAACAAGCAGTTTACCCTAAAGTGATAACTGTCACCAGAGAATCATCATCCGCAGCAGAAAGGGAGAAGCGAGCTGGGGAAACTAAGTGGAAAACTATGACACACTCAGCCCTGGAAGTTGTACTGAGCCATCTACTAAGGAAATTACTGGAAGAACACTCAACTGGTAAAAAAAACCCAAGTGTATATATACACACACACACACAGAGGAAACTAGCTAGTCTAACAATTCTTGGGTAGCTGCAGACGTCTCGTTAGCTCAAGTAATACAGCAAAGAGGTTTTTTGCTCAGTTTGCCAAGGACAAACGCTATCCCAGAGTGAATGATGCGGGCGCAAGGGACACACAACGCCAGGCCTTGCTCGGGGAGACCACCGGGAGAGCATCACACTGGTAGGAAAGGCAACACGCCTGGAGAACAGACCTAGTACCAGCTCACCTGTTACCAAACTAGATCAAAATAGCCCAAAAAAGCGTACAGAGAACACGGTTTGTACCAGCTTTAATAGTTGGGATTGCAAGACAAGCTGGAAATCCCCATTTAAAGAGGAAGTTTGACCAATTCCACTTCATACAAGATTTAAAGTCTTTAACAAGATTTTAAGCGCCGTAAGCCAGCATTTTCGATCAGTTTCACCCCAGCTGCGGACAGGAATTGGCTCAGAAACTCCCCGGCCCACTGGAACAGGGAGGAAAACCAGAAAACCGACAGAAAAACAAGTGGGAACGTGGTGTGACTCAGCTGAAGGGAGCCACTTGCTAGTCAACAGATCGTAAGCGAAGCAGTAGAAAAAAACTGACTCTACATATAAAGGTCAAGTTTACAGTATCAATTAATTCATACAAATTAGACGTTGCCTAACAAAAGACGTCAGGCAGGTTTCTGAGCTGCGTGCAGCGCCCCGATTAAAGCGATTCCATATAAAACGTTATCTGAAATACCAGATCTCGACAGGTTTGTGGGTGAAGACTCACTCGGTCTCGGGGCTTCTGGTACCAAACCAAAGGTTTCGAAGCCTTGCCGGAACCAAGTTCACCAGCAACGAGTTTTGCAGCTCGAGCAGCCACCAAATTAATTTCAGCGGTCTTGGTACGACCAAGGACTTCATTAGGCGAAGCAGGTCTGCTCGGGGATACGCAGAGGAGGATTTATGAGATGACGAACACCAGTACGGCTGTGTGCTCAGGCGAGCGAATCAATTGCTTTGCTTCACAATTTCCACATCTGCAGAAGCAGTCTTTAAACAAGTCAGTGTATTTTTAAGCTCTGACAGTTAAAATCCTCAAGTGACATCACCTGAAGTTGGAGCACAGCTGCCTTATTCCTCCGGCGCACCAGTGAGCCAAAGTAAGCACTAGCCCCAGTTTATGGGCTTACAGCACACCTTGAGATAATGAAAGGGCTGCTGGGATTTGCCCCCGTAGCACAGTCAGGCCTCTCCTTACGTGTTTTTCCCCCCCCCTCCTTGGTCTTGGGGTAAGAAACACAAAGTTTAGTCCCAGTGCATCCCAGCAAACCAGCAGAGGGAGCACGCCGGAGTCCCAGCCTCCAGAAGGGCTGGTAGGCAAAGACCCAAGAGCACCAGGTAGAGCTGGCGTCCCACCAAACCCCACCGCTGGCAAAAGGATGGAAAATAACCAAGATCGCATGAGGGATGGCAAAAAATAATCCCCACTCCGGGCTGCCGCGCGGAGGCTGCCCCGCACTTCACCGTGCGTGCACGGGCACGGCTGTTTACAAGCACTCAGGGCAGCTTAAGGGTGTAAATCGCGTTAATCCAAGCAACAAAGCTACGGTGCTCATCCTTGGGTGAATTACTAATCCCTCACCACTAGAGCTCTTCCCATCTCACTTCCTACCCCTCAGAGGAGAACAAAAAAAACCACCTTTTACCGTGAAGCTGGCAGGTAGAGCAGCGGATCCCCTCTCGGCATTGCTATCTGCCAGGCCAGCTTTAAATAACCAAATAGTTTTGAGCAACAGTCATGGCTTTCTTACGGCTGCTTCGCAAGCCTGCGGGTTTTTCTGGGATACAGACCGAGCCAGTCGGAGGCTTCCCTCTTGTTTTGGAGAAGGGATTAAAGGAAAATGTTATCAAGCCCTCCCCACAAGACAGGCTCGCAACTGCTTTAAAAAAAGTAAGGGTTTGGTTTCGACGCATTTGAATCACACGGGCGGCGCGCGCCGCCTATTTTAGTTCGGGTGAACAAAAAAGCACGCTGGTTGTAATTAGGGCATATAATATCAAGTTTAACAGAAAAGCCTTAAGAAATCACGCCGTGAAGCGCTTACCGCTACTCGAGCTGAGAATTTTTGGAATATTGCGAGGCGAAGGAGCGGGCCCGTCGCCCTCAGCAACCGCTATCACAAAAGCACTTTTTCCTCCTTAAAGAAGTAAGTACATCGCCTAAATCGCAACTGTCAAAACACCGGAGTTGTGGGAGACGAGCAGAAAAGCAAACCGGCTCAAGCGCAACTCGGTTTGAAGCCCCAGCCCACCACGATTACCTGCTTTGTTCCAAGAAAACACCGGGCCACGGAGGACAAAACCCCAGAGAATAAAAGTTTATGCGCTCCCGGTAACCCCGGTGACCAGCGGCTGCGGAGTGACAACCCTGGTGTTTGGGTTAGTAAATTGTATTTCTGGTGCATGTGTGAAAGATACAACTCACTGAGTAAACACCCCTTCAGAGCTGACAGTTTTACAGCCGCAGGCTCGGCTACTCCTTCTCAGAAACCTCCTCGCGTATCGACGCAGCAAATCATTTGGGGAAAGCAGTGGGGAAAAAAAAAAAGGAAAAAAAAACCCTACATAAAGCCATCACATTTACCCGTTCGCCAATCCTTTAAAAAGTTACGAGGCAGGGGCAAAATAAACATCGCCTGTTTTCTGCCTGACGGTTGAAAGCTGTCTGAAAAACACTTCCCTTCGGGTTTCAGAACATCAATATCGAAGACATGCAATAGTCGACTGGAAAGTTCTCCCATTAAAAGCCAGGAGCTGTATAATTATTACTTTTTTTTTTTAAAATCTGGCAAAGAGACAGACAAAGCAAGCAAAAGTCATTTCAAATTCAAGAGTCAGCTCGAAGGACGGAGGCACCTTAATACAAAAAGAGGAAAAACCAGAGTTAAGATGCCACGAAGCTTTACAGCGGGAGTCCTCGGGCACCCCACACCACCTCCTGCTTTGGGGGCTGCCTTCCCACCGCTCTCATCGCGGAGAAAGCGGTTTTATGGACTAAAACCAAGCGCCGAGGTGATGAGTCTGAAGGAGGCTGAGGCCAGGCGCGACCCCAAGCGCAGCCCCTTCGGCCAGCACAGCGCTTTAACGCCAAATACACCCGACTCCGAGCGACTTTCCCTGGGAAACGCAGACCGTAAATCAATAACAGACGGGAGGCAGAGCAGCGAAATTGCGCTCGGAGGAATTATGGTGGTTTAACCCCCCCCCCCCCCCACCCTCTTTTCTTTTT
>VUYV01000136.1:162294-174273 GCA_008711295.1 Anarhynchus alexandrinus
GGGATGGGATGGGATGGGATGGGATGTGCTGCCCGCCCCCCCTCACCTCGCTCGTCCAGCAGCAGGTTCTCTGGCTTCAGGTCACGGTGGGTGATGCCGATGCTGTGCAGGTAGACCTGGGGACGGAGAGAGGAGCGTCAGCGCTGCGCCGGGACAGCCACTGGCCGTCATCGCCGCCACACTCACCACACCGGCGATCAGCTGCTGGAAGAAACGTTGCGCCTCCGGCTCCGGCATCCCGATATCCGGCTCTGCGCGAGGGGAGGAAGAAGGGGAAGAGCAATTATCAATCATTTCAGGATTAATTTTTTTTATGTGAAAGAAAAGGTGTTTTTAAGCGGCGTACCGATGCGGTCGAAGAGCTCGCCGCCGCTGCAGTACTCCAGGAAGAGATATTGCGTGGCGCCTTCCCGCCGGTGCCCGTAAAATTTGACGACGTTCTCGTGGTTGAGCATCTTGTTGATGCAGATTTCCTTCTTGATGTTCTCCGGGCAGTCGGCCGCTCGCTTCATGTCCACGATTTTCACGGCCACGGCTTCCTCGGTGCGGCGGTTGACGGCCAACTGCACCCTGGGGCGGGCCGGGGGGGGTCAGCGGGGTGCGCGGCGGGCACAAAAGTGCGATGGGCACGCAGTGGATGCACAAGGGGCATGCAATGGGCAAGCAATGGGCACACAAGGGGCAAGCAGTGGCCATGCAGTGGGCATGTAAGAGCCAAGCAGCAGGCAAACAGCGGGCAAGCAATGGGCAAGCAGTGGGCATACACAGGGCATGCAATGGCCATGCAGCAGGCACGCGATAGCCAAGCAGTGAGCAACCAGTGGGCAAGCAGTGGGCACGTAAGGGGCACGCAATAGCCAAGCAGGGGGCAAGCAGTGGCCACGTAAGGGTTATGCGATAGCCAAGCAGTGAGCAACCAGTGGGCAAGCAGTGGCCACGTAAGGGTTATGCGATAGCCAAGCAGTGAGCAACCAGTGGGCAAGCAGTGGCCACGTAAGGGTTATGCGATAGCCAAGCAGTGAGCAACCAGTGGGCAAGCAGTGGCCACGTAAGGGTTATGCGATAGCCAAGCAGTGAGCAACCAGTGGGCAAGCAGTGGCCACGTAAGGGTTATGCGATAGCCAAGCAGTGAGCAACCAGTGGGCAAGCAGTGGCCACAGAAGGGGCATGCAATAGCCAAGCAGGGGGCAAGCAGTGGCCACTTAAGGGGCACACAACAGCCAAGCAGCAGGCAAGTAGTAAGCAAGCAGTGGCCACACAAGGGGCATGCAATGGCCAAGCAGCAGGCAAGCAGTGGGCACACAAGGGGCACGGAATGGCCAAGCAGTGGCCAAGCAGTGGCCACACAAGGGGCATGCAATGGGCAAGCAGTGGCCACATAAGGGGCATGCAATGGGCAAGCAGTGGGCAAGTAGCAAGCAAGCAGTGGGCAAGCAGTGGCCACATAAGGGGCACACAATGGCCAAGCAGCGGGCAAGTAGCAAGCAAGCAGTGGCCACACAAGGGGCATGCAATGGTCAAGCAGTGGCCACATAGGGGGCATGCAATAGCCAAGCAGCGGGCAAGTAGCAAGCAAGCAGTGGGCAAGCAGTGGCCACATACACGGCATGCAATAGCCAAGCAGGGGGCAAGTTGCAAGCAAGCAGTGAGCACATAAGGGGCACGCAATAGCCAAGCAGTGGGCAAGCAGTGGCCACATAAGGGGCATGCAATAGCCAGGCAGCAGGCAAGCAGTGGCCACATAGGGGGCATGCAATGAGCAAGCAGTGGGCAAGCAGTGGCCACATAGGGGGCATGCAATGGGCAAGCAGGGGGCAAGTAGCAAGCAAGCAGTGCCACATAAGGGGCATGCAGTGGCCAAGCAGTGGCCACAGAAGGGGCACGCAATAGGCAGGCAGCAGGCAAGCAGTGGCCACATAGGGGGCATGCAATGGGCAAGCAGTGGCCACATAAGGGGCATGCAATAGCCAAGCAGGGGGCAAGCAGTGGCCACATAGGGGGCATGCAATGAGCAAGCAGTGGGNAACCCAAAAAACCTCACTGAAATCGTCTTTTTGGGGTTTTTTGTTTGGTTTGTTTTGTTGTTTTTTTTTTAATTATTATCATTTGTAATTCCTCGTTAATCAATCCCCCGCGGCGAAAGCCGTTATCTCCGATTCGTGCGTATATAAAAATCACTCCCCGGCGGGCAGGGACGGGCAGGGACGGGCAGGGACGAACGTCCCGCCGCTGCCCGCGCTTACAAACGGTAGAAAACAAAAAGAAATCATCTGTTCCCCCCCTCAAAAACAAAAAAAAAAACCCCAAACCAACCCCAAATCCTCCCCTCCCGCTCCCCCCCCAAAAATATTTCGGCTTCACAGGCAAAGGCTGGGTCAGTGCGGTGCGCGGCGCGGGCGGCGGTGGTGGCTCTACGTTCTCGATAAGCCGCGGTTATCCAAATCCTTCACCTGGGTGGTGAAAAAAAAACAAAACCGCAGGGTTTGGTGAAATTTAATGTTTTTTTTCCCCCAAATCCGAGGGGTTTCGGGCTCATTTTGGGGCCGTACCTTGTATATTCGGACCAGCCAGTGCTCTGTGGTGTACGCCTCCTCCAGCACGTCCAGCTCAAAGTCCTTGTTGCCGATTTCGGCGTTCCTCACCCGGTCGTAGCCCGGCGGTCGCTCTAGGAGAGGGCAAAGGACAGGCAGCGCTGCCGCATCGCGCCCCGAGGACATCGGGGTGCCCCAAAAGCGGTGTCACCCCCCACCGGGGAGGGGCGTTTTGGGGACTTACTGGCCTCGGTGTAGACCTGGCCGAAGCGGTAGTAGCACATCTTGTACATGAGGCAGTTGAGGAGCACCGGGGAGCCCTCGCGGTCCACCCGGAACTCCCCCGTGGGGGTGTAGTAGTCGTGCTCCTTGATGTGGCGCCCCGTGTCCGTGCTGCCCCCGATCCGCACCATCCACAGGAACTTGTTGATGTCTGAAAGGTGGAGAGCAGAGAGTTGGGGGCAAAGAGCGAGGAGATGAGTCGAGTCGGGGGGCAGAGAGTTGAGTTGAGTTGGGGGGCAAAGAGTTGAGTTGGGGGCAAAGACCAAGGAGATGAGTTGAGGGGCAAAGAGCAAGATGAGATGAGTTGGGGGGCAAAAAGCGAGGAGATGAGTTGAGCAGCAAAGAGCGAGATGAGTTGGGGGCAAAGAGTTGAGTTGGGAGCAAAGAGCAAAGAGCAGAGTTGAGTTGAGTTGGGGGGCGAAGAGGGAGGAAGTGAGTTGGGGGAGAGCAAAAAAGGCATGTGCAGCTTTCAGAGAGGAGCATTTTGGTACCATTCCCACTTTGCAGCCTCAGCTGAAGGTGGGACTTTGCTCCTCTAAGAGCTGTTTTGGAGAAGCCTGTGCCACCAGCGCAACGTGGATGGGTTGGACCCAGCTCAGAGCAAGGTCTTACCGTCAGATGAGTACCCGGTGAGGCCTCCAAAGATTACCAATACGTAGCTGACGTCCAGCTCCCTCATGATCTCATAGGCTTTCTCCTCCGTCGATGCCATCGCCTGGAGCAGACACAGGGTCAGTCACACCACGTGGTGCCCCCAGAAAGTCAGGGCAAGGCAGCGGGCAAGGGAAGGACCTACCTGACCGACGCGGGAGATGTGCGTGTTGTTCCAGGTGTTGTTGTCCACCAGGATGGTCCGGTTGGCCATGGCGGTTATCTGGTACCCATAATCCCACCAGGACATCACCTTTGCGTCCTGCACTCAAACACCCAGATGTGCCGTCAGCACCTCAGCGGACAACGTTGGGTCCTCACCACCCGAATTACCCCCGTTTACCTCTGGCGTGTTGTGACGCAGCCAGTAATAAGCTTCTCTAAAGTCATCGAAGATGATCCTGCTGCCGTCCCCACCCCGGGCGGACAGGACGATGGAGGGGGATGAGTACGCCTCGCTGGTCACCCAGGTAGAGTGGAAGGTGTAGGTGATCAGGAAGAAAGCCATGACCAGGATCATGCCGCTGGCAACCTGGGGGAACAAATCAGGGTCAACGCCGGAGGGAAGAGGCCATCAGCCTCCCGCACTCATCCCCACCAGGACCAGGTGTCTTCTCCCCCTTCCCACACCGGCCCAACACCCACTTCGTTTTTGATGGGGTAGGTGGAGTCTTGCTGCTTTTTGCTCTTCTTGTCCGGCCGGCTGATATCCAGGTTCTTCATGTAGGTGGACAGCACCTGAGAAACGCCGATGCCGGACAGGATGCACATCACCGGTGCCAGCACCAGCATCAGACGCACCTATGGGCAAGAGCAGAAGAGTCAGTGCCCATCGGAGAAGAAAATGGGGCAGAAATCTGAAAGAAGAGGGAAATTAAATGCCATCCCTAATTCAGCACATCAAATTCAGCAGAAACATCAGCCTCCAGATAAACCCGGAGCTCATTTTTTTTCGTGGGAGGTCCCACCATCTCAGATGCCCCTGAGGGAAGTTCTCCGAAGACCTCCAAACTGGCTGAGGTGCAGAAGTGACCTCAAATTTAACACCCTTGGGCAATCCGAGGTGGAGCCAAGAATTAGTAGATGCCTCCACACACAGAAGTCAACCCGCATTTAGGGCTCGGGGTGCAGAGAAAGAACGGAAACGGGCTCATCCCTGCTCAGATGCCTGGAGAACTTGGTTGGGTTCGCAACTCAGCTACGGGAGAGCAGGAACCCAGTGGCGGAGAGCGGTGGCCACACGGAAGCAACACCAAAACCAGTAAGCTTTGCAACACTGCTGTACAGAGGGGTGAATAAACCAGTTTTAAGGAAGGGGAAAAAAGCCTCATGAACGTTCCAGCCAGCTCAGGGTGGAAGAACCATCGTTAACAAGCTCAGAAAAAGAAATGACCTCAGCTTCGTTAAGACCAGTTGGTCACCCTGCTTGCGCTCAGCAGCCCTCACCATCACAGCCGAGAAGTACATGCTGGTCACGCCGTACATGATGATAAAGATGCGGGCGTCCGAGAGGTTACTGAAGCAGTAATAGAGACCGACTGCGAAGAGGAAAGAGAAACGCGTCAGGTTCACCTCCCCGATCCCTTGCCCGAAATAAAAACCAGCCTCCAGCGGCGCGTAGCACGCTCCACGGCGGACCAGCACCGCGAGGAGATGGGAGGCTGCGGTCGCGGCCGGGGGAATAAAACCCTTCCGGCGTCATACGGTGATTTAATAAACCGGGGTCTGACGACACCTGTGCTGGGCTCACCTGGGAACATGAAAACGAGAAGCTGCAGGTCAAAGTAATAGGAGGACCAAGTGGTGGGCTGGTGCTCGGAGACGGAGGCGATGATGGGGATGTTGTTCTTCGCATAGGAAGGATCCAGCAGGGAGTAGAAACGCCCCGTCCACGGGGAGATTTTCCCTAGGAAAGAGGAGGGGAAAAAAAAAAAAAGAGATAAATAAATCATATTCCGTTCCAGCAGAGAGTAACCAGCAGCACCGCTACGTCTCACACGGGAAGCACGTGCAAGGCTGACTGAGCAATCCTGCGCCTCGTTTAACATCTGTATTACTCAAACCTGCCATTTTAGAGAGGCAATACAGCGCAATTTTACCCTAAAAAGACTTCTCCCCCGCCCGACCTGTATTTTTAGCATC
This sequence comes from Anarhynchus alexandrinus, assembly GCA_008711295.1. Taxonomy (NCBI): domain Eukaryota; kingdom Metazoa; phylum Chordata; class Aves; order Charadriiformes; family Charadriidae; genus Anarhynchus; species Anarhynchus alexandrinus. The sequence continues at coordinate 167,901 of VUYV01000136.1, forward strand.
TCTTCGCTACTACAGACTGACACGCGGTTTCCGAAGCATCGGCTCAGCGTGCGCTGAGTCACGGCAGGTTTCTCTCTGTGCCTCGCATCACCCGGAGCCGCCGCTTAAATATTTTCCTGCCAACGCACGAATTAGGGCAGGTCCCAGCCTCCCCCGAAGCGGGGCGGTTTGTAGGCTCTGAAACCGCAGCGCGGGCGATAATCCAGAATTAGGATTGACGACCGCCGCGGCTTTTCAAAGCGAAGCCGGCGGCGAACCGCGCGCGTCGCCGTCACCGCCTCGGGGCTACCTGTCAGCATCAGCACGGCCCCGATGGTGAGGAGGACGAAGCCAACCAGGGAAATGACGCTCCTGAAGAGGATTTCGAACTGCTGCGGGTTCAGCTTGCTCCGAAGGTAGTCGACGAAGGCGTGGATCTGACACAAGCCGAAAACTCCCAGGGCAGCCATGTGCTCCGAGGAGAGGACAGGCTGCGGGCAGGGGAAGAGCGTGGTCAGAGACAGGAAAGGTTTCTTTTTGCAAATCACTTCTCGGCAAAATCGCTGCCGAAGGCACGGGAAACCGTCCCCTCCCCGCCGCTGCGAGTCACTTTCTTGGATCAGCTTCGATTCCCGGATAGGAATCCGCAAGGAAAATTGAGCCGATTCTCTCGAAAATGCACTAAGCGGGCATTTTTCCTGCTATACCCAGACGTGCGCTGGCGCGAGCGCTTCCTTCACCGACAACGGGAATATTTTCACGAAAGGCAACCGGTGCCGTGAAGGTTATTCGCAGCTTTGAAAGTCATCCAGCACCTCCTAAAGTTCACCTCGCCGAAGGTCGCATCGAACCAGCGCCAACGGGAGGCAGACCTAGAAGCCAGCGCCCACTTATAACGTCAGCGGCGAAGGCAAGAGGAGAAACCAGGTGCCCCAACTCGCTGTTGTTCTGTCACCCCCCCCACCACCGAAATGACCACCCTCGAGTCCGCGAATCGTTCCGGTCCCCCACCTGGAAGCCAACAAAGGAGATCTGCATGGAGAGGATGGTTCCCAAGCAGTAGACGGTGCAATAGGCTACGTAGATCCTGTGGGAGAAGCGGCCGGTCAGCATCAGCACAAGAACATGCAAGGGGATGAGGTTAATCAGAAAGACGTAGCCACCCCAGGAGGAGACCTGCCAAGAGAGAAAAACAAACACAAAAAAAAAACAAAACCCCACAAATTCCAGGACTGAACAGGTCGCACAGCAGAGGTCAAAGGCGGCAGGTTTGATTTTCCTGCCATCGCCCGCAGGATTTTCCCCCCGCTGCCCTCTCCAAGGGCATCCTCAACAGTCACGGCTGCCAGAAGCCCAGATTTTTTGGAGGTTATTAATAAAAACTTGCCCAAAAACCCCGCTAGTTTCAGTAAGTGGAAATGAACGAAGAAAGCATCCGTTCCATTTCCACGCCGAGCCCTTCCCAGAGGTTCAAGCTCCCCGAATACAAGGACGCAGGAACGGCACCCCGTGTATTTTTTGGTGACCTTAGCAGAAATACCTCGGTGCCCGGAGGAGGAACACTTACCATGTAGAAATAGGCAAGAGCACACATGGCCGCCCAATAGATGGAGCCAGTTTTGACGGCTTTGATCCACATGTAGTAGGTTAAGAGCATGCAGAATATGGCAATACCTGGGTGGAAGGACGCGGAAAGGTCAAAGCGAGCTCACATCAGCCCTGAAACCTCGATATCATCTCTTGAGGCGCAGCAAAGCACTCAACGGCGTTTAAAATACATATATAAAAACGCTTTCGCCGCTCCACCAGAAGGTGGAACGGTACCTCATACAAAGAGCGAGGCTTGGGAAAAGGGTTTCCTATCTGATTTCTTTGATTGAAACACTGCGGTGTTTGTGTCTCACTGCAGATAACGGCTCACGTGGCCCCTTCCAGCCACACCAGCCGGCCTTTCGGGACACAGCGACTCCTTATGTGGTTCCTGATAGCCCAGATACAGGAGAAGAACGTGGATTCTCCTCCCGTAGGCATCGACAACGAGATTGCTGCCTTTGCCGGCCCCAAAATCACTGCCGGAACGGAGATAAAACCACGGGGGAGCCCCACAGCAGCTCCGCTCCCAAGCAGAGCTTGTGGAGGCGGCAAAACCCTTTTTGTTTGCAAACAAGGATATTCGGGGAATGGGGTGCGCCCCACACTCCCTCTTCTCAACCGCGTAGGCGAGAACCATCACCGCTCTCCGAGCAGTTGGGTTAGCAAACCGCAGGGAGCCGGCGGGGCTCGCTGGGCAAGGATGGCTCCTCTTATCGTGCCCTGCAGCATCTTTACTGTCGCGTTCCAGCCCCCCGCAGTCGTTAAAGGTTTCCCTGCTCCGAGGGTGGCAAACTCACCTTCGTTATCGTAGGAGCCGGCAACGGATCGAGAGATGTACCCAGGCACAACTGCAATCATGGCAGCAGCAAGGAGTCCTGCCCCTGCATCCTGGGGAAAAAAAACACAGGCAAAAGGGTGGAAAAAGCCATCGGTTTTTAGGGCTTTTGTTATCGCGCCGTACTACGCGCTGATATGCCTCAAAGGAATTAAAATGAAATGAAATTTTAAAACAGATCTCCCATTTCCCAGAAGTTCTGGGGTTTGGCCAGCGTGGCGGTCGCCTCCAAACCGCCGATACAGCTGCGAGCCGCCTTTCCGAAAGGCAAACAGCCCGTGCTCCTCCACGGTACGCCCCGATCTTCCCCTCACCTTGAGCTCTTTGGTGAGGTGGTAAGTCACTATGGTGGTGAAAGAGGAGAAGAGGGGAGCCAGGAACACACAGACATTTCGGATGTCGATGGTGATGTGGAAAAAGTGCAGCACGTGGTAAATTGCCGCCGACGTGATCATCAGACCTGCGGGATGGAAAAGACACCGTTAGCAGGGTGTTCTCCGTCTGCTCGCAGCATCGAGGGGGGGTCGTTAGCTTGCAATTAACAGCAGGGTGGCCCAGAGTCTCGCCAGGAGGGAGCTGCTGCCTGGGGTGCCTCGATGAAGGGCATCCCCCGAGCTCCCCTCCTCTCCCAGCTGGAGTTCAGGGCTCTGCTCCGCATAAGTGACCTGCCCCTCTCCCTCTCCCGAGGTGCGTTTCGGCTCCGCAGACGCCCCGGCAGCTCACCTGGATAAATGGTCCCACCGATAATCCTGCCCAAGGGGTACCACGCTCGGTCGTCAAACCAGTTGTGGAATTTATAGAAGCCCTCCTCCGCCAGAAAGCGGGTGGTGCGGTAGTTAAAATACCTGTAACGGCGACAAGCGCTAAGCGTCTCCGCATCCGGATTTAGAGATACCGCTCACTGCTCCTCGGGGCACAACCGCAGCCCTTAACGAGCGTTCAGACAACGAGGCAGCTTTTGACAGGCAGTTTTGCGTGCCCGTTTGGATACCCTTCTCCCATGTTTAGGGGTAAGATGGCATTGTAAGGGCTGACCGTGCGCTTTCCCCGCAAAAGGAATTTGCCCGTTTTCCCCTAGACTGCCGTAAAACTCAGCTGCAAAGGTTCATCCCTCCTCTTAAGGGCTTTAAAAGTGAGTTTGCAAAGGTAAAATTCTCCCTCGCGCCTGATTTAACCAGCAGCAAGCCCGGGTTGGCGACACAAGTTGTACCAGGAGCGCTCTCTCCTGCTGCATCCCACGTAGGGCAGGAAAAACCACAGCCCGGCATAAACACGGTGTCGGGCGATGACTTAGACCCAGGCTGCAGGATGAGTCCCGGGAACTGAGAATTGAATTTGGGGTGTGGAAGAGGAAAAACTAACTGTACTGAAAACCGCCCTCCCAGTCCCTCATCTTTAACGGGGATTAACGTGAGCCCAGCAAACACCACCCGAATTCCGCCTGCTCCACCAGCGGGCCCCCCCAAAATGGAAGAGGAGGAAGACACTCACGGGTCGAATTCATGGATGACGCTTTCAAATCTTAAGACGGAAAAAAGCCTCGTGGAGAAAGCTGCAAACACAGAAAAAGGGTAGAATGAATCCGCAGCGCTGGCCGAGCCCGAGTTACGTTAGATTCGTCTACTTCTTTGCTGGATTAAAATTGTTTCTGTCTTAAAACGGTCATTGGGAAGATAAAAACAGGCGCAGTTTTCAAAGGAAAAGGTAAAGAAGGAGTAAAAGCATTCACTTATGGCTCTCATCTTTAAAGACAGATGAGAAGTTCACGACCTACAAACGAAGAGAAGAAGGAGCAGAGGCGGCTCCATGCCAGGGTCCCCCCTTGGAGGGCACTAGAAGCCACCCGCAGCGCCAGGACACGGACTTACACAGCACAGCTGCCATCGACAAGATGAGGAGCTTGAGCAGAGTGTCTTGCTTCTCGTAGGACAGCCGGAGAAACCCTAACTTGGTCATCTTCACATCAAAGGCAGAGGTTGAGGGTGCTTGAAGACCTGAAAACGAGGAGGGGAGAAGATCAAAGAGCGAGCCAGCCCCACAACGCCTCTAAAAGTTTCACGAAATAGGACCTTAAATACCCCACTCCTGCCCAAGGAGGCTGTGTCCACCCTTCACCCCACCAGATGCTTTCGCCGATCCGCGTTTCCCTTCCCCAAATCCCCTTCCCTCCCATCCTCACCTGATCAGCTGCCCCAAGTCTCGTCTGAGGTTTTTCTTTCTTTTACAGAGACCAGAACGTCTTCGGGGCAGAGGACAAGTCTGTTTCTCTGCACACAAAACAAAACCCAAGTGTAAGCTTTTAGCAAAACCCCTAAATTTTCCCTGGCTGGTCTCTGGAGTCTCACAACCCATAAGTGATGCATTAAAAAAGTAATCAACGGAGATTGCAAGAAGCCGGGTGCTGTTTTCTCATATATTGGAGGTCCGAACAGCTCCTAGCCCGTCCCACTTTGAATTATTTACATTAAACATACACATCCCAGTGGTTCGCTAACGTGAATCCATCACATTAGTCAGCTTTGTTTATAACGGACAACGTGGCTGTTTAATTCGGCCTCTCCGGCTGGAGGAAGAGCCAGCAAAATCCTGGTACGACACCAAGGAAGTGAAACTGCGGGCAGAGAATAACGTCTTTCCACTCTTGAAAACCCTCCGATTTCTTGAGAATGCTTCTTTACCCAATCAATACGGAAAAAAATAAAATAAAAATCCCCCACCACTCCCTGCAAAATCAGTCCCAAAACTGGTGGATAAATCCTCAGGTCACCTCTCAGTGCTACAACGCTGGGGAGGGGAGATTTGCACAGGCTGAGATTTAAAAATAAAATACAAACTTGAAAAAAAAAACCTCTGTGACCTAGAAGTGGTTCTGACTTGCACACATTCGTTACTAATTGATGCACAAATAACCCCGCGTTGTAATTATTTCCTGGTTCCCCTGGGGCTAATAAGAAACAGGTAACGATGACAGAACGCAGTCGCCTCCCGGGGATGAGTGCCTCTGCCACCGAGGTACCACCGGTACCCCGATTTCCACCGCTCCGGCAGATGACACACATGGTGTGGGGGGACCCTTCACCACCCAGTAACGCCACAGCCACTGGGGCAACCAGCAGCCCCCCGGCCAGTCCCCAGATACTGGGGTGGGAAGGAGGAGTGGCTGTCCCTGGGCTGTGGACTAACACCCCGCTCTCGCCACCAGCCCCTCCGAGCTTGGCTGTGTCCTACAAGACACTGTGCCCCCCAACAAGCCATCCCTGGGCTGCACCCCACACCCCTGCACCCAATCTCCCTGCACACCCCATCATTCCGCACCTCCAGGCACCCCAAAATCCCTCACACACCGCCCCCAGCCCCTAAGCATGCCATAAGTTCATATCCCACAGGCTCCAGCCCCTGACTATCAGCAGTGCCTCACCCCACATGCCTGGGCACCCCAAAACCCCCCAGCCCATCAGCCCACAGACCTGGGCACCCCATAACCCCACAGCCCCTCGCCCCACGGGCCTGGGCACCCCATAACCCCACGACTTCCCTCACCCACAGACCTGGGCTCCTCACAAGGCCCAGGCACCCCATAACTCACAGACACCTCACCCCAGAGATCTGGACACCCCAAAACCCCCTCAGCCCCTCACCCCACAGGCCTGGGCACCCCATAAACCCACAGCTACCTCACCCCACAGAACTGGGTACCCCACAGCCCCTCGCCCCATAGGCCCCCACCCCACAAGGCCCAGACACCCCATAACCCCACAGCTCCCTCACCCTAGAGATCTGGGCACCCCGTAACCCCACAGCCCCTCGTCCCACGGGCCTGGGCACCGCTCACCTCACAGCTCCCTCACCCCATAGGCCTGGGCACCCCACAACCCCACAGCTACCTCACCCCATAGGCCTGGGCACCCCACAAACCCACAGCTACCTCACCCCACAGAACTGGGTACCCCACAGCCCCTCGCCCCA
>VUYV01000136.1:190891-208471 GCA_008711295.1 Anarhynchus alexandrinus
GGCAGCTGTGAGGGTGCTGGGGTGGCTATAAGGGGTGCTGGGGTGGCTATAAGGAGTGCTGGGGCAGCTGTGAGGGGACTGGAGGAGCTGTGAGGGTTCTGGGGCAGCTATAAGTGGTGGTGGGACAGCTGTGAGGGTGCTGGGGTGGCTATAAGACAGGCTGGAGTGGCTGTGAGGATACCAGGACGGCTATAAGAGGTGCTGGAGCAGCTGTGAGGGGGCTGGAGGGACTGAGAGGGTGCTGGGGTGGCTGTAAGGGGACTGGAGGAGCTGTGAGGGTTCTGGGGCGGCTATAAGGGGTTCTGGGGCAGCTGTCAGGGGTGCCAGGGTAGCTATAAGTGGTGCTGGGACAGCTGTGAGGAGCTGTGAGGATGTTGGGACGGCTATAAGAGGTGCTGGAGCAGCTGTGAGGGGGCTGGAAGAGCTGTGAGGGGTGTTGGGGCAGCTACAAGTGGGGCTGGGACAGCTGTGAAGGGGCTGGAGGAGCTGCAGGGGTGCTGGGGCAGCTCTAAGAAGTGCTGAGGCAGCTGTGAGTAGGCTGGAGGAGCTGCAAGGGTGCTGAGGCAGCTATAAGGGGTGCTGGTACAGCTGTGAGGGGTGCTAGATTGGCTGTCAGAGGTGCTGGGGTGGCTGTGAGGGTGCTGGAGCACCTATGAGGGGTGCTGGGCGACCTGTAAGAGGTGCTGGGCCCCTTTTTGGGTGAGGAGGGGGTGGACGGAGGGTGACAGGGATGATTTTGGGGTTTCCCTGCTGGTGGCACCCCCCCCTTGCAACGGTTCCTCTCTCTTAGGAGCGAGGCGGCAACAACTCCTTCACCCATGAAGCCCTCACGCTCAAGTACAAACTGGACAACCAGTTTGAGCTGGTGTTTGTGGTAAGTAACCTCCCTCCAGCCCCAGAACCCCGAGGGAGGGGGGTTGCCCCAAAAAAAGGGGGGTTTATATGTGGCTTAGTTGGGGGAAAAAAAAAACCTTCCCAAAGGGTTGAGGCTTTCTGCTGCCTTCCTAAAATCTGTTGGGGAGCAGTGGCTGACCTGGCAAGGAGGCTTCATCCACGCTGCTTGGGAAGAAAAGCAGCTCGTGTGTTGATAACGGGAAGGTTTTTCCTGGCGTAGTGCTTTCTTCCTCCTCCCCGTGCCAGCAGCTGCCCGCCTGGATGTGGGGAAAATGAGGTCCCTCAAGAGCCGGTGCTGGTTGGGAAACGGCAGGATGAGGCTCATACGATGGGAAAAACCATCCGTGAGTTAGTGCTGATCCAGTCTGAAAATGAAGAGAACAATTATCATCTCATGGCGGCTTAAGCAAACGGGTGATTTAATTGCGTAGGGCTGTTGCTTGACGCCCAGAAGTGGGTTGGCTCCTTCTGGCTGTGGGATTTTTTGGGGTGAGGAGGTGCAACGTGGTGCTGGAAGTGTCTCGGGGAGCTGAGTGCTGATCCTGGCGTAGACGCTTCCTCCCGAGGGAGCCTGGTGGACTTGGTGGGTGGATGTGGGGTGTCTCTTGGTCATACACCACTGCGGTAGCAGCTTATTTTAATCATCTGCGATAGGATTAGAACTCATTAAAACTCAAATAGAAGCCGTACACGCTGCTACATCCTAATAAAACTTTTTATTTTGGTCAAATCTATTTAAAAAAAAAGCCAGAAATGTGTCGTCCTCTTTACTTTTGAAAATATTTTAACACTCTCCCTTTCAGTCTCCCCTTATCTCTCTAAATCCACACAACCTTCGTTGTGTACCTAAAGATAAGCCAAAGGCTTGCTGGTCTTTCGCTACGTGTCTTTGTTGCCATGAAACAGTCAACCCATTTTTATTGGTGTCGCCTTTTAAAGCGAAGCTCTGGGCCGTGCCGTTTTATTTTCCTATTTTTTGAGAGCACATTAAAAGCTCGGGAGGTCAGACTAGAAAACGTCGCCTGAAGCCTGCCAAAATTGAAGAGCTCCGTATCAAACGCAGAGGTTTTAGCTTCCTTGCCAGCTAGATGCTGCGGTTAAATCAGCTGAAAGAGCAACATTTTTGCGCTGTGCTGCTTTGCAGGTGGGGTTTCAGAAGATCCTGACTCTAACCTACGTCGACAAGTTGATAGACGACGTCCATAAGGAGTTCAGAGACAAGTATCGCAATGAGTTCCAGCAGAAAGGCACCCTGGGCCTCCTAAATGGCACCTTTGATTTTAAAGACGACTTCATGCGCCTCCTCCGGTAGCAGAGCCTGTTTTGTTTTGGTGTTTTTTTTCCTCTTGAGTTTCCATTTAGAGCGGAGATAATCGGGGGGCTGTGAGGGGGGTAGAGCTGAAATTCAGGCTAACGGGCCACCTCCCCGCAGGGATGCAGAGGAGAGCAGTAAAGTCCGAGCTCCCACGGTAATGAAAACGTTTGAGCAGTCTCTCAAGTCCCAGAAGACTGTCAAGTGTATGATAGAAACCCGAGGGGAGAAACCAAAGGAGAAAGTCAAGAACAAGAAGAACAAAGGTTCCAAAAAAGAGGGTGAGTTGATGGGAGAGGGATATGGCGGGGGGAATAAATATTCCAGAGCTTTCCCAGTCCTCTCATAGCACCCAAACACTGGTCTGAGCTCATGGTGGGGCTCTTTCCGTCAGGCACTGAAGCTGTCGCAGCGCCCGGTAAGGCATCTGCGGGTGACAAGCAGCCCTCCGCAGCCGGGGAGAAGGAGGAACTGACCAAGGATGAAATCCTGCAAAAGAACCGGGAGGAATTCTTCAAGAGACACATGAAAGCAGGGGAGAAGTCCAGGTGGGTAAGAGGACACGATCAGTCTAGCCGTGCTTCAAACCAGCTCTTCCTGGTGTCCCTTGGGCATCGCTGAGTCTCTGCTTCCTTCAGCGACCCCTGGAAGTTGGTCCTTGCTTTCCTGGACCTTATCTCCCTTTTCCTCATTTCCCTGCTGACTGGAGAGACTGGGAGAGGGTGTGCTGGGAATCCTGGAGGGGAAATAGAGCCTGCTCCCTTCCCTGGGAGACCCAGAAACCTGGCGTGTGCCTGGGAGAGGTCCAGACCTCTTTTTGGTGAGGCTTTCCTGCTGTGAGCAAAGGGCAGTGGCGCATCAATGCCTGGCTCGAGGTAAAGCCAGCTGATAGAGGGCTAAAGTTCAGATGAACTCTGGAGACTGAATCAGCCAAGTTTAGCCTTGATTTATGCCTTTTTGGGTAATCCAGGCTTTTAATTTTCACACCTTCTAAGGAGGTGATTGCTGCTGCTTCACTTGCACTGAACAAAGCGTGTTTCTGGTCTTTATTTCGGCAGATCTCCAAAACCTGAGGCACAGAAGGAGAAAGGGAAGAAGCCCCGAGTGTGGGATCTGGGGAACTCTAATGCCAAAGTACTCGATTACAGTAACTCCGCTACCAACGGCAGCGCGGAGGCTTGTCCCGTGGAGGAATTTGACCCTGATATAGTAAGGAAAAAAAAATCAGGTCGCTCTGTCTGCTTTAGTGCGTTGTTCTGGGATCAGCTGGGCGTTGCAAACCCAGCCTGGTCTCCACGGCTGGCTGAGAAAGTGCTGGAAACGGGGATCGCAGCGCCCAGCCCGTAAAGCTGCTGCCTAAAGGATATTGTCTCCAGCTGCGGCAGCTGCCAGCGGCGCGAGATGGCTGAGCGAAGATCTCTGCAGAGCTGCCTCTGCTGCCAACGACAACTCGTTGCAGGGAAAGCGGGCAGGGGGAGATGATGGTAAGCGATTGCTGATTTTCAGGGTGCATCTTTTCCCCCCTCGCAGGCCCTGGGGGATCGAAATCGTGAGCCCGGCCGCCTCTACGACCTCGAGTATGAAAGCGATGATGAAGCTGAAGAGGAGAAGGTTATTCAGAACCCTTCGAAACCCAGGTAGAGGCTCCTGCAGCCCCTGCTTGCCACATGCTTCTTGATTTCTCTCCCAGTCTAACCAGTAACGCAGTGGGAACAAATTGGTGTGTTTGTCAGCTGTGTGGTGGGCTCTTCTTGCATCTGGCAGTTGTGTGCCCTATGCGACTTGCTCCTCAAACCTAAAGATAACGCCTCCTCTTCTCTGCAGCGCGAAGAAGGGTGGCCTGGGGGGCATGTTTGGCATGCTGAAAGGCCTGGTGGGCTCCAAGAGTTTGACGAGAGAGGACATGGACCCTGTACTGGAGAAGATGAAGGATCACTTGATCGGTATGTCTGGATCTGCTGTGAGCGGGTTAGTTTGAGGTGGTTCCCTGTGCTCCATCAGGTGAGCACCCACAGTTTGGGCCGTTCTTGCCCACAGGAACCATGGTGGGTTCCTGTCTCATCTCTGGGGAGCCCTCAACAGCGCGTCAAAAAGGGGGCAGCAGTCTAGTCTGGTGGGGATCCTTCACGCTGACTCCATCCTTCCCTTGACGCTGATGTCTGGCGTGTGTAACCTCCTCAGCAGCGCTAACTCCCCTCTCTCTGTCTCTTTCTCAAAGCAAAAAATGTGGCAGCTGAGATCGCAGTGCAGCTCTGTGAATCGGTGGCTAAGAAACTGGAAGGGAAGGTGATGGGAACGTTCACCAGTAAGTGGCCGCGTGGCCTCATGCCTTGTGGTTTGGGGCTCAGGAGCGTTTCCCAAGCGTGATGGGTTCTCTTTCCATCTCCTCCTTCCCAGCGGTGACCTCGACGGTGAAGCAGGCCCTGCAGGAGGCTCTCGTGCAGATCCTGCAGCCCCAGCGCCGTGTGGATGTCCTCCGTGATGTCATGGATGCCCAGCGCCATCGCCGACCCTACGTGGTCACTTTCTGTGGCGTCAACGGTGTTGGGAAGTCCACCAACCTGGCCAAGGTAGGACACAGTCCTGCTGGCTCTCTGGGACCAGTGCTGAGGTCAGTCGGTGACTGCTAACGGGCTTTTTTTGATCTGTTGCCACCTACAGATCTCGTTCTGGCTCATCGAGAACGGTTTCAGTGTCCTCATCGCTGCCTGTGACACCTTCCGCGCGGGAGCAGTGGAGCAGCTCCGCACCCACACCCGTCGCCTCAACGCCCTGCACCCTCCGGAGAGCCACGGCGGGCGGACCATGGTGCAGCTCTACGAGAAGGGCTACGGCAAGGACGCCGCGGGGATTGCCATGGAGGCCATCTCTTACGGTAGGTGGAAAACCGGTGGCGGGAGATGCCGGTTTTGGGGAGCATCCTGCTTAACGCTGCCTCCCCAGCTCGCAACCAGGGCTTTGACGTGGTGCTGGTGGACACGGCGGGCCGCATGCAGGACAACGCTCCCTTGATGACGGCGCTGGCCAAACTCATCGCCGTCAACGCTCCCGACCTGGTCCTGTTCGTTGGGGAAGCACTGGTGGGAAATGAGGCTGTGGATCAGCTGGTGAGGCTTTGTTTCCTCAAAGATCAGGGGGAAAAAACCCACTTCTATAGGTTTTATCGGGGATTTGGACAGCAGCAGCACCACAAATGCGTTTCTTCGATCCATTCTCTCCCTCAGGTCAAGTTCAACAAGGCCCTGGCTGATCACTCCATGGCCCAGACGCCACGGCTCATCGACGGGATTGTCCTCACCAAGTTCGATACCATCGATGACAAGGTAAGGAAGCTGTCGAGACAGCTCCCTGCACAGCTTCCCGCTGGTGACCGGAGAGGGAGAGACAGGAATTGTCAAACACAGGGCACTTTCGTGCTGTCCAGGATGCCGTCCCGTGTCTTCCTCTTGCATTTAAGCCATTTATACAAAATTTAGCAGTCTGATTTCTACCCGTGTGGAAAACGGGGCCGTGAGGTCTCTTGGTTTATACGCGTTAACGCAGCGGGGCGTACGGGGACCATACACATCCGAGAAGTACGAGGAGGCTGAATATTTGACAAACTCTTGGGTCTGTTCCCACGAGGGGCTAGTACTGGATTTGCAGGCTAACGGTGCTCGTTCTCCTCGGCAGGTCGGCGCCGCCATCTCCATGACCTACATCACGAGCAAGCCCATCGTTTTCGTTGGTACCGGACAAACTTACTGTGATCTGCGAAGCCTTAACGCCAAGGCCGTGGTCGCAGCGCTCATGAAGGCCTAAAAAAAACCACCAAATCGCTGTTTGCAGATGTCAGAGAAGAACATGCTTTACCCCGTTACCGACTAGTGTAGTGCAGGACAGAATGAAGGGATACTGGTGCGAAGGGTAATTATTTTTTTTTTTGGATAAAACCCCTTTTATCCAGCAAAAGCCCTTCCCCTGGGTTCCTTCATTCTGTTTTAAGTGACGCAGGCTCCCGCGCGGGGAGGCTGAATCCAGAGCTTTGTATTGTTCATGCTGCACAGGGAGGGGGGGGAGCAGCGCAAGGACCTGCTGTGCTTTTTGGGGGATTTGAAGGCATTTGGGGTTTTTTTGAGCTGCTTTTGATTTTTAGACCAGCTTAGGGAGGACATAGGAGTGACTTTTATCAGGGGCGAGCAGGATAGGCGCTGCTTAGCGGCGGCGTCAGAAGATCTGGCTGTTAACGTCGCTGCTAGTGGCAGCTCCACCGAAGCTGAAAAACCAAAAAAGGCAACAGCCTGCGCTGGGCTGGAGGGGAGATGGTAAATTGCCTTAAAGTCCCCGTTTCTGTCGTCACCGGGACTCCGGAGCAGGGTACCCGGACACCGCATATTTAGGCAGGAGCCGGAGAGCTGCGGCAGTTTGGTCCGATAGTGCTAATCATGGCCGGAGAAGGAAGGAAGGCAGCACGCTCCTGCCTGTCTCCTGCCTGCTGCCCTCAGTGTTATTTGCTAGTAAAAAAAAGGAAAAACAAAAAAATTATACTGGAAGCTAATGGTGGCTGCTTGCTGCTTTCCTGCACCCCTTCTGCCCCCCCCTTCGAGTGCCTCTTGATCCCAGTCTGAAGTGCTACACTGAATAATACAAAACTCTCTTACGATGTCTTGTAGCTCTGTATCGCAGATGTGCTATAGTGCAATAAATTGAATGCTGTCTGCTAAGAGACATAATTTATATAAAAATAAACTTCATAATTTGTTCTCCGTGTATAAATAACTTGCCTCCGGCCAGAACCTATTTCCTTGGGCGTGTAAATCACACACACCAGCCAAAAGTTAAGTGAACAGGCCTTTAATACAAGCTTCAACATACAAAATACTGTACAGTATAAAGACAGGACTAGAAAACTAGAGCTTCAAGTAAAAAAAAAAACCGCTCAAGTTTCATGTTTTTAATTGAAAGTACAGAATACAAAAAGCACTAAGTATGAAATTAGAGTTGGCTGCAGCTCCCTCGGGGAGACCACGCTCCCCAGGCACGTGCAACTGTGATAAAAAGATAATTACTACGTTAAACCAGGCGTCCGTCCGAGGGGGCTCTGGCTCCTGCCTGAAGTGTCCCGGCTGGGCTGGGTGTGTGTGGGCAGCAGCTCGAGGAGCAGCGGGCTTCCATCCTCCCCCTAGACTGGCCTTAAACCGCGCAGGCTTCCCCGGGAGCTGCCGGCTCTGGGAGTCCCCCGCCGCCGCGCAGGTCCTGGGACGAGGCTGATGCTCAGGTGCTGCATCCTGCGGGAAAGCAAGGGCTCTGCAAAACCCACCCGAGAGGCCGCTGAGCTCCCGGGGAGTCGCAAAGGGGCGAGAAAAGGCGAAGAAGCCGCTCGGGAGAATCTCACCTTTTATCTCGGCGTGGGCAGCAGCAGAGCCGTTCAGCTGTTGTCCCTCCTTAGGCACACCTAGGAGAGAGCAACCACGGGGTGGAACGGCAGCCCCGAGGTGGCTGCGCAGGCACGGGGAGCCCCGGCGCGAACAGCACGCGGTGCCTGCGGCGCACAGGCTTTCCTGGCTGGGTTTTACCCTCAGAACACAGCCCAGCAAGGCTCTGGCACGCAAACTCACTTCTTTTCCCCATTTTTATGATTTATCAGCGAGATCTCTCGTATGTTAGAGCATTAGCTCAGGCTGAGCAGCACGAAGGTCACCAAGACTGAAATGCCCTTTCGCTGGAAAGGGAATAAATAACTGCAGCTGCACATGAAAAATAAGGTTTGGATGCGTGGGAAGCAGCAGAGCTGTTTAAACTATGAAAACACACTGTGATTTTGTAAAAGCAAACCCCAAATTCAGCTACACTTGCAGACAATTTGGGGGGGGCAAACAAAAAAAGCTTAAGGAATAATACAGCACAGAGAATGGGGGCTATTAACACTGCCCACACTGCAAAGTCCGCGGTGACAGTCAAGAACCGCGCTGCGTGTGACAGGATGCCCGAGTTCAGTGCGGAGATGGTGGCTGTACCCAGACGGCCATCCTGCACTGCCCGTAACCCCCGTACCTGTTCGACCCCGCATGGCGATCTCGCTCGTCAGCCTCTCAAAGTACTCGGGCAAGTCCGCGTATTCATCTCCGTAGGAAATCACTTTAATCCCTTTGTCCAGCATGTTCTCACGGAGCTTCTTAAATTCGTCCACGTCTCCCCTCCGTACGAGCATGAAGTGCTCCAGGTCTGACTTGTGCTTCACAGCCTCTAAAAACAGGGCCTGAAACGTGGTGTCATCAACAGTCCAACCACAGCCCAAGAACAGGAATGACTTATTTTCATACAGCTTCTGAATCTCTCGCTTTAAAAAAGGGAAAGACGTTCTTAGTCAAGGCAAGCTTTATCTTCACAAGGCACAAGAGACAGCACCTGCCTTATCACTGATGAGACTCTGCAGGAGTGCCGTCACTCAATCGCCCTCAACACAAGCGTGCTGAGGTCTTTTTGCAGCTTAGCGGGCTCCAGAATCCATCCCTCCGCTTCTATTTCACAAAATTAAGGGCTCTCCCACCACCCTGTGTGAAGCCCAGTCTTTAAACTCAGCCGAGCCTACGCCTGGCTAACATATGGGCTTATCAGGGAAGCGGGAGATGTATATACACACAACGTACGGGACCCCAAAGCATGCCCGGCAGAGAGAAGGCAGGGGCTGCCTCACCATGACCTCCGTGTTACGCAGCACGTTCTGGTAGCCGGCCGGGTGGAGCACTATGCCGCTGGGGTTGGTGTAAACGCCGTGGATGTGCAGGACGCTAAGCTTCCTCTTCTCTTGCGCCCACTCCAGCACCTGCGCAAAACAAACCCCTCCAGAAATGTTAGCGGGCGCAGCACGTCAGCGTCCACGGCGCTGTTAAAAACACCGCGGTGGGGAAGGGTTTCAAAGAGGCAGCTTCTTCCTCGCGCTCCACTTTGTCTCCTCAAGAGGTCATGAGTCCATCAGCCTCTACAGCACGGCCCACGGCTACCGCCTGCGGTGCTTGTTTGGGTCAGCACTTCAGCTGAACAGCAAATGCGATGGGGAGAGACCGAATCGATACACCAGACTCAGCAGAAAAAAGGGGAAAACTCTATAAATATTACGTCAGCGTGTTTCTCAAGCCTACAGAGTTTTGTTTCTTGGCGCCTCTAAGCTCTGAGAAGATCTGAGGAAGCTCAACAGCTGACCTTCATTTCAGAAAGCCATTTCCGAGGCTCCCGGTTTACTCCTGCAGACCTTAGCTCATTTAAGCTTGCAATAATTAGAATGCTTATTTGTAACACTGTAAGTACATCTTGCAGCCATGCAGATTAAGAGGTCACGCAGGAAACGTGAAGCACAGAAATGACTCGGAATGGAAAGAGACCTGCATGTGGCGTGTGTTTAACAAGCAAACAGAAGGACAAGATGCTCTCCACCAGTACAACCCAGGGTGGAAAGATGAGGTGGGCAGGTGGCGAGGAGCTCAGGGTTTCACGGTCTGATTTTCTGCCTGCCTGGGGCAGGAGGAGGGAAGCTACAACTCTGAGAGCACGGCAGAAGAAGCCGGAGCACGCGAGTAACCCAGCAGGAGCCATCCAGCCATTTCAGAAAGAGGACACGGGGCAAGGGAGGAAGCCTCGAAGGCTACAGCCCCGAAAACGCTCTGCCACAAAAAGCACTCCGCAGCACGTTATAAAAATAGAAAAGTCAGCTTTGTGCCTCGCACGGAGCTTCCCGTGTCGGTTAGAAACGTCAACCCAGGCCTTATGTGGAAGCGAGGCTTGCGGTACTTCAGCAAGGCCAAGCCAGAAGTTTCAAGGACAGAGATCAAAGAAATACCAGGCTTAAGGGCTCCTCCTGAGCAATGGATGTCAGCCAGCAAGCACAGCATTTCAGAAACGAGCATTCGTCTTCATTCCTCTGCTCACTGCCCCAAATGGTCAGAGCCTCTGCTTGGAGTTTGTCTAACGTCATTTAAATTACGATCAACCCTTACACAGGCGTGAGGGTACATCCTGCGCTGTACCAGCTCAGCCCTGACAATTAAAAAGAAAATCATCATCGTTTACCTTCTTTTCATCAGTCAGGTCAAGAGACTCCAGATGCTTGCCCTGGTGTGCTGCGTACAGTTCCAGCAGGTTATCAAAGTTTGTGGTTAACACAAGTGCCCCGTTTTCCATTAAGTGAAGCACAGACTGGAGCAGCTGCTTCCCAGAATCTTCCATTTTAGACTCCAGGTCATCAAACACCTCGTATAAACAGTCTTTGAAAAAGGTTGAGCGAACATTGCTTGTGCGCTGAGAAAGGGAGACAGATTAAGATCAGAGTCGGGCTTCTTTTAACGCTTCATGCTAAACGACTCGATGAAAACTACCCGCCTATTTCTTGAAGACCTCCGCAAAGCCGTAGGTCCTTGCAAGGCAAACACAGAGCACTTACGGCATTGAGGTGGGTGCAACCTCATCACCTGCCCCCCAGCATACTCCGAGTGAAATACCCAAAAGCTGGTGCCCACGGCAGAATTATGTCTCAGGAACCCAGCACAGGAACTGCACTTGGGGTTCCTTGTAGACAGAGGATCGTTGGAGATGGGGGCATGCTGGAGAACCAAATTTGGCTATTTCCAAAAGCCAAATCCTACGCTCAGGGCGGGGTACCAAATATTTACTACAAGCACACTCACCGGAGACAGCTTCTGGATGAGGTCATGGGCAACGTGAACCAAGTTCTTGTCTTCGTGGAGACACTTTTGAAACCGTTTGCTCTCTTCATCTTCCAGGAGATCAAAGTCAATAGCAGCATCCAAGAGGGCCTGGATTAAACCCTTCCAAGACTTCAGCGCCGGGACCTGGGGAGCAACCGCTGCACTGATTCCTGTCCCGATCACCAAAACAAGTTCCCGAGGCTTCTTGGTTTTGAGGCTTGGCAACAGCTTCCTGCAAGAGGAGAAAGTAGCACAGCTGGTACCATCATCGATGGAAGGATGTCTCGGGTCGTGGAACATGCAGACCGAGGACAAGGGAGGTACCCTCTGCCTAAATTTTGAATCAACGTGTCCATTAGGGTCCTCTGATAAACAGAGGATGAGAGGATCAGCTTGGCATCCCTTAAAGACAGCACGCAGCTCCACAGATCAGCATCACAAATGCCCACAATTACAAGGTATGTAATTACAACATATTTGGCAAACGAGACTGCTACCAAGACGGTTACTGGGGAAGTCAATACCGCCCAGGAATACTTCCTAAGCAAAGCTAATTCGATTAAAATTTGGAATAAGGGAGGTCTTGTTAATAACGGTTATCTTAAAGCTTGCAGAAAGGCTGGAGACTGTGGAAAAGGTGTGGTGAGCATTATGGAAATATGTTATTGATGGCTGTAGAGACACATACGTACTCTATACGTACTGAGACAAAGCACGCATCGCACTCCCACGCGGGGAGTAAACACAACCAGGACTGATCCTCGTTTAAATAAGGTGCCAAATAAGGGCCTGAAGACAGCAGCCCCATTTATCCCAGCACAAGAGGAAGGAAGCGACGGTTTCCTCCCAGCTCTGCCCTGGGGAGGACCTTCCCACCCCTCCGCCCCTCTTTGCTACAATAACCACTCAGCAGGACCAGAAATCCCTTCCCTGTCACGCCTGCAACGTAAGCGGGATGCTCCAGGCCAATCTTTTGGAAGCCCAGATGATACAAAGAGTCTCATGCAAGAGCTGTGTGGCTATATTCTCCTTCCTCCTCCTCCCCTCTTCCTTATTTTCCTAGCTTTCCTCCTCCTCCCCTCTTCCTTATTTTCCTAGCTTTACACCTGCACAGCGCTTTTAAATTTGAAATTTATCATTTATTAAGTAGATGTGCTTCTCCCCATCATGCCTTGCCCCGGGTCAAGCTGCTTTTCTGAAGCAAGGGACCGGCTGCAGCTTCGCAGAGGATGGAAGCAGCAGCCCAGGGAGGCAGCTCATTTGGAAGGAATGTTTTTTATCTGCAAACACGTGATATTTAAGCGAGAAGGGGAAAGGAAACCGACACCACACAGATGAAGCTTTGCCTTCCCTCTGCCTACGAAAACAGACGAGTTAACCCTTTTCTTTAAGAGGTCTTCGCTGTCAGTGGCGATAAATGGGTTTTAATTTGGGACCTGCAAGCCTCGCACGCAAAGAATAAGCTAATATCCATGCTAATGAGGTAGTATAAAAACACAACCAGAAACCTAGGGACTGAAATCCAAAAGAATAACAAAAACACAAGTCTTAACATCCTATGCGACAGCTCTGAAAGAGGCATTCTGTTCCCACGCTGATAAATACAATTGTTTCTACCCTGATATCCTGGGCAAGGAAAACAATCTCCCAGCCGCTTTTCTGCTCATTCCACAGTCACCGGACCAACCTTGAGACCAGGGGTCCCTCACAGAAACTATTCTCCAGCCCTCCATAACTCGTAAATAAATCACATTAGTGGAAGAAAACTCCCTAGAATGAGCTGCTCGTTCGCAGGCGGCGATGCCTTAAATCCTGAGTCCATGCTACTGCAGCAGCCACAGTACCAACCCTGGACGGAAAGAAGCATGGATATGTCCCAAGTTAGCGTCATGCTCAGCTTGGAGAACCGTAAGACGACCTACTTATTAGTATAGGGAGCCTCCAAAGTGGAATTATTTAGCCTTTACATGCAGCAAAATCATACTAATTCGAGTAATTGCCTGTCCTCCCGGGTACCAGTGTCCAACTCAAGTGAAGAAGCACGACCACCCTATCGGGCGTGACCCTACATGTGGACAGGACCTGAGCTAGGGTTAACACTGATCAAAACCACAGAGACATTACAGCAAAAACCAGCTTTCTCTGCAACCATGCATCCTGGCTTAGGGGTTAAAAAACCACAGCAACGAAGCACGTTCTGGGTGTTAAGGTCTTTGTTCCACGCACCGCAGGAAAATACTAGTTGCAGGGCACGGCTAGAGACAGCGCGCTTTTCTTGGATCAGCAACCGAAACGGCTGCTGGGGCTCGGTGCCAAGTGTCATGCTCTTTAAAGAACAATGCAAGGTTAGGGAAAAGCTCTTATTAGAAGAAATTCACTGGAGTATAATTCAATTTACCTGGGCTTTTTTGCAGGTGGCATTCCATCTTCCAACAATGTTTCTTTACCCAGGCTCACCGTAGAAGCCATCCAGTTTCTATAGTAGACAAATCACCACAAGCAAAGTCACTACATATATGCAATACGACGTGGAACAGACCACAGGTTTTTGTCGAGCCAGCTTTTCACGGGCGGATAAATACCGGGGTTTGTTATCTTTATGAGATCACCTTCGGGCTGAGAATTGCACTTTTTTGTTTCTGAACTTTGCCCCGTGGCTCTCATGCACATCCTTAACTTCCTTTACAACGAAGCTCAATAAAATCGTAGGGCTGTTTTGTACAAAAACGGGTTGCAGTGGCCACTGGCAGACCACTGTTTGCCAGACCCTTCGTTTCACCTTGGCCGTTCATCTTTGCCCGCGAGCCCGTACCTTGGAGCAGGCGCTCCCCGCTTCCAAGGCGATGCCCGTCAGCAAACCTGCTGCTTGGGAAAAACAGCGGGGGGGAAGAAAGACAAAAAGATTTTTGTTGGCTACAAAAAGCCACCGAGAGCATTTCATTCTCCGGTGATGAGAGAAGGATTAACCAGCCCGCCATACGTCTACGCGCGGTGGGATATGACCTTAAAGAAAGTTATATGTCTGAGAACTCTATCAACAGCCCATGACATCAAATACCAAAGGTCTGCCAGCGCACGGTCCTCTCCCACTCTGCCTCTCCAAAATAAGACTATTAGAAGGGAAAGAAAGCAGACAGAACTGTTTACCCTTGCCCATTTTTTCTTGCTAATTACAATGAAGAGTCCAGCAAAAATTCTGGCAGGCAGGCTTCTGCCAAAAGGAAATGCTGCGCAAGAGCTGCTGGCCCAAAATCATAGGGTTTTTTACAGGTTTCACAGCCTCGGTGATATCTTAGCGTTTCTACTACAGATGAGATGCCTGCAATTGCTTCACTGCAGCGAAGCAGCAGCGCTGGCAGGTGAAACTTTTACAGCTATGAAACCTCAGCTGTGCTGCAAATGTTGGTAGGGATCATTAAAGAAATGGTCCCAATAATCTATGTAACCATCATCTTTTGATGCTGGATGATGAAAACAGGGCACACCGACTCCCGCAGACACTCAGATACAGTACGCTTGCCAGCCTTCCCCTTCTGATCACTTCTGAAAACATTTTATTTATCATCACAATAATAATATATCATTATAACAATAATATAATAACATTTTCACACCTCAGAGAGCTGGTCTACACAACCTGCCTCCCAAAACACCACTTAGCATGCACTGCCCATCACCCCAAATAATCAGATTTTTATTTTACTGTAGAGCCCAGATTTCGGATGAAAGTTTCAAACGCATTTAGCAAGTGAGGAACCGCGTTCCCGCCGACCGCTTGCACCTCCTGGTTTTACACCCCCCGTGCTTGCAGGGCCCTGAGCCTCCTCCATCCCACACCCTTTTGAACGTTGCACCCTGTGTTCTTCCAACCCGCCGTCGAGCCCAACAGCAGTTCGACGCTGTTCTGACAACGAACCTCCGCAGCCTTGTGCCCCACAAACGCTTGCAAGCATCAGGCCATGGGGTGAACCTTTTTGGGGAGTTAAAACTGCCAGAAAAATCCAAAGGGGTGTCTCTCGGGGAGGCAGGAGGACCCACCGGACACATGATCAGTCAGGCAGCAACATCAAACTCGCCCTGAGTGAATACAGCCAAGCACAGTCAGGATGAAAAACAAGGGGGGAAAAAAACCTCTTTTTTTTTCCTTCCAGTAGGGTAAGATCTCTCATTTTGGATTAGCTGATTCTTTTGGAAGACCAGGCTGCTTCCACAAAGCCAGCCAAATTTTAATTAACGCTGCAAAGACACTTTAGATGAGCTAGGGGCTCAAGCATGTAACCTTTGTTAACTGGCATATTTAAGAAGGAAGCTTGTGTAAAGCAACACGCTGAACTCCCGCTGCTGTCCAGATCTGCCCTCAACTCCCTCCAAGGCACCTAACAGCCCAAGGTAAAACCCTCCCCAGTTTCTCCACCGGCTTTGTCTACAGATCTAATTTAAGTTTATATTAGCTTTAGGTTGTGAATTATCAGCTCAGACTCGATATCAAGCCTGTTTATAAACTCCTCCCAAGGCCCTCTGTTTCGCTTGTTCACCTGCCTGAGCACTGC
Organism: Anarhynchus alexandrinus; assembly: GCA_008711295.1. Taxonomy (NCBI): domain Eukaryota; kingdom Metazoa; phylum Chordata; class Aves; order Charadriiformes; family Charadriidae; genus Anarhynchus; species Anarhynchus alexandrinus. Next base: position 206,329 of record VUYV01000136.1, read on the forward strand.
TCCCATTTCGCTCGTCCTACACATTTGCGTTACTTTAAACAGCAGAAATGGAGCCATCAAATCAATTTTTAAGTGCCTCTTAAGACAAAAGTGCCTCTAAAGCACCAAGGACATATCAAAAGTCATTTTGAACTTAGGAAAAACCACCTTTTATAAATATATTTACCGAGAAATGGTAATCTAATATCGTAAACTTCAACCTTCATTTCTATTTAATGCAGATAGCCAAAAAGGAAAAAAAAAAAAATCAGAAATAACGTAATCAGAAATAACTCTGTCTCCAAAAAAGTGCTTATTTCTCCTCAGAACAAGTCTTCAAGATTCAGCCAAGAAATTTAAACCTCCAGATTCAGGCCTGGGGAGAAGGTCTGCTCTCCAGGGGGACAGATCATGCCAGCACAGTCGAGGTAACCGAAACGAAATAGCATTACCTCAGAGCGTGGCACCACTGCCGCAGGGAAAAAAGCACCAAGGGGACCCTGCAGTACCTGGCCATGCCGTGAACGCGGGTGCCATGAAGGAGAGGGAGCGACGGGCACTTACAAGATAAGAAGCGTCTCTCCAGTCTTCCTCCTCGAGACGTCGGGAACTTTCCAGCTATTTAGACTACAGGGAGCTGGAGAGAGTGTAAACATCAAACTCAGCGGGTTCTTGGCTCAGCTGCCCCGTTCTCCCGTCACAGCATGGTCTCTCATCACCTTTATTAATGGCACTGTGCTTACAGAGTCCCTGCCTAGGTTTGCGGCGTTCTCTTTGCCCCTAAGAAATCAGTTAATTTATCCTAAAGCCCTTGAGGTGCAGATTTCAGCAAGGAATCATTATCTTTAAACAATGCCCCGAGTCGCCAAGACTGACTAAACCTAACCAGTAATAGAAAGAAGACACATCCAGCTGCAAAAACGCCCGAAATACAAAGATGCATCCCAGCTAAAACCAAACGCCTAAACAAAGCATATGCCAAATTAACGCTAAGGCTGACACCGAGTGTATATTTACAAAAATCTTGCCATAACTGTACAAAACGCGCCGCCGCCGCTCAGCCAACGTCAGACCCCAGCCTGCAGAACCACCCCGGGAAATTCAGGAGACGTTTTCTCCACCGAAGGAGACGGGGAAGTCACTGCGGACGCCCTTTGACTCCATGCTCAGCAGCTAACAGACAAGTAAAACTACACCTGCACGCTAGACCTGAATGTTTAAAGTTTAAGGAAAGTAAAAACTGCATGCATCCAGCTCAATGGTGGAAGAGGGGCTCCTCTGGAACAGCCCCCTCAAATTATATACAGAAGCAAGCACAAATTCATGGCTCATCAATTATTTTTAGCTTCTTTGAGTGCTGAGAAGAACAACCACCAGTGAGGGCGTAATTCAGATCTTCTTTTTAAACTAAGTTGCTTTAAGATGTTGGGATAAGACAAATGTTATGTTACAGTTTAAAACCCGCTACGTTTCTGCTAGAAGAATCCGAAAGGACGTTAATGAGTCGTCCCTGGCCGATTCCCAAGCTCTGTCCCTCCACGTGGAAGTCGCAATTGGAGCAGGCCCGCACGGCTCGTCAAAACCGTCCTAGAAAGGGACAGGCTACAGAGACAGCGGGGGGCTGGCGGCGCGAGGAAGAGAAGCCCTGCTTCCATTCGTGCCGACGTCAGAAACACAAGATTCAGCTTCCTCGGATACAAGTTAAAACACATCAGAGATTTTTATTTAACGCTGTGATCCTCCACGTGCTGCGGGCTTCATGAAAAAGGAGAGGGAGCGACACAGCACAGGCTGGAAGAGGTCTGCATCCCAACAAACTCAGACGGGAGCCCGCGCTGCCCGACAGGCGCCCGGCTCCCTTCGGTCTGCCCGATTGAAGCCCCAGCAGAGGAGGCAGCGGGAGATGGCCCTCAAGCGGGCGATTCTGCGGGCGGGACCGGCTTTCCAAGAGCGTTTCTGGAAAGCACACGGGGCCGGACATGCTGCCGGGGTGGGGGGTTTCACACCTTCAGGGATGCCCGGCGCCTCGAGGCCTTACCTTTCCTCTCCGCTGCGCCCCCTCCTCGCCCCCTCTCACACTAAACCTGAGGGAAAAGCAAGAACACGGTACTTCAGCAGGCAGGGAGGAGGCCGAGGGTCCTTTTAAGAGGGGGGGGGGGGGAAA
>VUYV01000136.1:208476-237397 GCA_008711295.1 Anarhynchus alexandrinus
ACGCCCCCAAGAAAATGGTTTTTCAAAAGGGAAGGGGCGCCTCTGAGGGGAAGCTGGGCCCAGCGCCCCCCGCCGCCACGAGTGGGGGTCCCCCCCCGGCCCCCTCGGGCTCACCCCGACCCCCTAAGGCAGCCCCACAGCCCACTCCGTGAGGACGGAGGGCCCGGCGCCATTGCGGCCCGCGGCCCTCCCCTCATGGCGGCCGCGCGCGCGACCCCGGCCCGCCGTCGCCGTGGCAACGCTCCCCGCTACCCGCTCCCCCCCCCTCTCCCCACCTCCGCTCCGCACGCACCTGGCGCCGCGCGCCCGGCCCCATGAGGAGACGCCCGGCGACGGGAAGGGATTGGCCCGCCCCTTTCCGCCCCGCCCTCTCATTGGCTCGTAGGGGAAGAGGCGGGACTACCTCGTTTCCGCTCAGGGTAGGGGGGAGAAGAGGCGCTTGCGCGAGAGTTCACCTCTGCTCTCGCGATACTTGGCGCGAGTATAAAAGGCGGCGGGCGCATGCGCCTGGCAGTTGCGGCCTGTGCGCGGCGGGAGAGGTTTGTGCGGTGGCCGCCTGTGAGGCGGCGGTGTGAGAGGCCGGAGGCACGGTGTCCTCTCTTCGAGGGGGCTGTTGAAGGCGTGATTGTGCCCTGTTGCCCTTCAGGGGCCTTCCTTCCTCGAGCTGCCTCTGTGTTTGGGTCTGTGTCCGTGCAACGATGGCTCCAGCCCCGTGAGGTAGTCAAAGCAGTGCTTGGCCTCGGTGAGCTGCTGTAATTCGGTGTGAAGGAGTTTGGGTGTATTCAGAGCTTTTTCAGGAAGAGAGGCTGTTCTCTGGCTTTCGTGGTAGCTGTGCGTCGCTTTACATTGGCGCCATAAATAAACTGTGGTGATGGTGGGTGTACTTAGAGACAAAAGTAGCCTTACTTTCTCATCTCAACACCTTTCCAGGGGCTGGCTTTGACCCTGCCTTGTGCTCACCCTATCCTCAACCTATTTCCTAATACTCTGCAGGCAATTGAGAAAGCTGCAGGCTTCTCCGTGATGGCCACCCCCATGACGCCATAGCTGGGGATTTTAACGTGCTGCTGCTGGTGGGTCAAGGCATGCTGTGAATCAAGCTGTCCTTTCTTAATTACTCTGCTGCCTTTAATAATGATTATATTCTAGCTAAGGCAGGGGTGGAGGTCGATCCAGTGGGGTGTTGCCCCTTGGGGACTCAGGTTTGTGGGATGGTGTTTGCCTTCAGGGCATGTTCTTGGGTGGGGAGTTGATTTTTGGGGTGGTGGCAGCAGCAAAGTCATCGGGCCCAGGGTGGGAGAGGGGAAGGGGTTAATTAAAGTTGAGCAAAATGGGTCAAAATGGGACAAGCGGTGCCTGACCCATGGCTGCCACCTGCCTGAGGGTCCCAGTGGGGCTCAGTGTTGCTCAGCCTTGGACTTTTTCCTTCGTGATTCGGCTACCGAAGGCCCTGCCGGTGGTTCCCGCTTGGTGCCTGGAGGAGAGGAAGGCAGACAGGGTGGCGGCAGGGCAGCGGGGGGAGCTTGATGCTTCTTGGGGGATTTGTTACCTTTCTGGGCACGGGCTGCCTTCATGCGGCCCAGGTTCCTCTCGCTCGCCGCCCTGTGCTCCACGATGGGCCGGGGGTAGTGGGTGCCCACCAGGCAGCCCGCCCGCTCCTGCACGGCCCGTGGTGCCTTCCAGGGCTCGTAGATGTACTCAGCGGGGAAATCCTTGAGGACGGGGAGGTATTTCCTACGGCGAGGGGTCAAAGCCACCAGGGAGCCCCCCTCCCCGCCATTTCACATGGCTTTGGGTTTCACGCCTACCGAATGTACGCTCCATCCCGGTCTGTCTTCTTGCCAAAGGCGACAGGCGAGTAGATGCGGAAATATTGGTGGAAGAAGGCGCTGCTCGACAGCCACAGCCAGTTGCCAGCGTTGAGGGACCAGTCTGCGTCTAGCAGGAGCTCCTCAAAGACCTGCAGGACAGCACGGTGGCATGGGGACCAGGTCCCCAGAAGCCTAGTGGGTGCCAGTGGGTGTTGGGGGAGGTTTGCTGACCTTCAGCCCTTCTTCCCAGGAGACCCAGAGGTCCCCGCGGGTGAGGAAGCAGGCAACAGCATGCCGAGCAAGGTGGTGGATCCATCCCTCAGAACGCAGCTGGGTCATGATGGCATCGATGAAGGGATAACCTGTCTGGCCCTGGCATGGGGTTTTGGGGTTAGATGGGAAAGGGGGACATTTTGGGGGGGGTGTCAGAGGACTCAGGGCTTATCCCTGAGGGAAATACCTCCCTCCAGGCACGGAGATGCTGGGGGTTGTCATCCCAGTCGACCTGCAGGCAGATGGGGTTGCCGACCATCCGGTCAAAATTGGGGACGCTGGCGCCAGCGGTGTAGAAAAACTCCCTCCAGAGGAGCTGTCCATGCAAGGAGACGGGGGGCTGGGAGTGCTCCCGCTGCTGGTAAAGGCAGGATCAGCCTCTCCTGCTGGGCTGGCTCCTGTCTTCTCCAGCCCCCCACCCCTTCTGCAGGGTCCCTCTGGCTCACCCTCTTCCCCCCACCCTAAAAATGCTGCCTCACCCTCTGGTAGACCTGGTCCAGCCGCCACCAGAAGGTGCGGACTGACAGACAGCCAAATTTGAGGTAGGGGCTGAGGACGGTGGTGCTGGGGCTCAGCGAGGTGGGCTCCGTCTCAGGCTTCTTGAAGCCACACACCCAGGCCTGGATGAGGGGGGACATACCGGGGTCATGTTTTGGGATGGGGGGGAGGCAAAGCAGCCCTGAAATTAGGGTGATGGGTGCCAAGCACTGACCGTTCTCTCCATGTGTGCGTCGAGCTGGGCGAGCGCTGCCGTCTCTCCACCCGGGTAGAGGTGGGGACCCATCTTTGCGGGGTCCTGGCCCAGCTCCTCCAAGGTGGGGACCCCGTAGTCGGTGTCGTGGCTAGCCTGGCATGGGGTACGGCAGCCTGGGGCGCCGTGTAAGGTGGGGGTGTGATGGCCATCACTCCGCTCCAGGGTGAACAGTGAGGGAGATGCTGACCAGGTCTACCCTGTGCTCACCCTGGAGATGTTCCTGTGTGAGCGTCGGGGCCGGCTTCTCCGGAGGTCCCAGCGATGCTAGGAGGCTCTGCAGGTGCTTGTAGGTCAGGGGGGCTTTGCCGTCATTCAAGGCGAGTACTCTGGGGTGGGAGATGGAGGGACACACTCAGTACTGGTGCTGTATTCCCCATACCCCAAGGGATGGGGCCAGACACCCACCTCTCGGTGTCGTAGAGGGTGTGGGACACCTTCTGGATCACCTCTACGCCATGCTGGGCTGCCAGCTCAGCCACAGCGGTGTCACGCTGGCGGGCAGGGGGTTCGGTGTCCACCTCGAAGGTCAACCGTGTCGTCCCCCAGGCACGGAAGAGACAGGGGAACACCTCCTCCGGGCAGCCCCGCACCACGAACAGCCTGCCGGGGAGCCGGGTGGGCACGAAGCCCCTCGAGACCGCACCAAATCCCCTTGAGACCCCACTGGGACTCACCTGGAGCCCATTTCTCGCAGGCTTCCATCCAAGTCCCGCAGGGCATCGAGGAGGAACCGTCGGGCATTGGCGCCTGCCCGGTTGCTGGAGGGGTCGAGGATGAAGAGGGGATGAAGGCGGCAGCAATCGGTGGCCGCTGCCAGTAGCGCCGGGTTGTCGTGCAGCCGGAGACCTTTCCGAAACCAGTGGATGGAGCTGTGCTGCATGGCTGGGGGGGGGGGTCCCGGTGGGGTGCGACCTAGGAAAGGAGAGATGGAGGAAAATTTGGGGGGGGGAAATGCCTTGTTTGGTAAATTTAACTCATAAAATAAGTGGGAGCGGCAGAGATGGACGCGTCGGTGTCTGGTTATAAAACCAGGGAGGGAAACGGGTCAGGGCTTGCAGCGCGGTGACGCCAGGCCGGTGGCGGATGTGGGAGGGAGGCCCCGGGGAGGGCTGGCTTCCCGGCCCCGTGGGATCGCGGCCGACTTCCCCTGCCTGCGCTTCCGCACGCCCAGGCGGAGCCCCGACCTGCTGGCAGTGAGGGGAGGGGGTGTCTCGGGGGAGGCCACGCTGCAGAGGGACGGGGCAGCTCCTCCGCTCTGTCCCTGCGGAAGCTGGTGGGTGTCTCCGTCCTCCCCTGCATCCCCGGGCTGCTCCATCGGGAACCACTCCCGGATGGGGAAGCTGTAGGGATGGATCCAGCCTCGCCATTCACTGCGGATCCCATTAGGCTCCAGAGTGAACGTGCTGCAGCCTACCTCTCCTTTCCCACCTAGGCGATCCCGAAAGATCTTCCCTCTCACCGAACCCAGGGACTGATGCATCCCCTTTCCCTGCTCCAGTGCCTGACTCCTGCATCCCAGGTAGGCATCCCCCAGATTTCCCCTCTCTTGTTCACCATCTGTGCGTGTCGTTCAAGCCACACTCGAGTTTTTTTTGCTATTAGTAAGCAGTGGCTCACTTGGGGAGTGTGGTTTCTGTGGGTGTGCCGGGGTCTTCCCGGCGTTTGCCACGGTCCTGCGCCGTTTTCGGGGTGGGGGAAAGGTTTCAGTGTGACTTGGAGTGTTTTATTTTGGAAGGGGTGATGCAAGCAGTGGAAAAGAGCAGCCGCGTTCACTCCTGGGTACCCGCAGGGAGGGTCCGGGCACCCCAAACCGTGCCGGGAGCGTGAAGCCGAGGCGCAGGCGTGGTGTGGGCTGGCAAGGGATGCCAGGGATGAATGGATGCGGGAATCGCCCAATCCACCTTTAGCTTGCCAGCACCCAGTCGATCTCTGATGATTCCCACTTCTCCCGTCTGCAGGATCCTTTCCCCGCTGCCGGGAATGAGGGTCTCTCCTGCCCGTTGGCTCTCGGCCTCGCTCGCTGCAGGTGTGTATCTCCGGTGGGGGGGATGAGCGGGAAACAGCAGGAAAAGGGCAGGCAGACGGGCAGGGGGCTGCTTGAGGCACTGCTTCCAGCCATGCTTGAGGTCAAAACGCTCCTTCCCAACAAATTTTGGGGAGGTGGCTGCGGAAAACTCTGCCGGGGGGGATTTTGGGGCTGCAGGTGAGTGCTCCAGAGCTCTGTGTCTCTAGAATTAACCCCACTGAGCTCCCGGGGCTGAGACCCACTGTGGGGCAGTTCCTGCTCTCCTAATTTCTCTTTTTTTTTATCCTTTTTTTTTTCTGCTGGCAGGAGAAGTTTCACGCCGGCGATCGGCGGCTGAGCAGCGTACTGCCTGCTATGGCTGGTGAGTCTGGGGAGGATAAACTCTCTGGCTCCATCCTCTCCATCACCAGCATCCCCTCCCTGCCAAAAAATGAGGGTGCCCATGGATAGCTGAAGTTTTAGGGGCTGGGGTGGTTTTTGGGGGACCAGGGTGAGATCCCACCTGGCTCTTTCCATCTGGAGGTGTCCCGCTGAGCCAGTGATGCTGTGCAAACCCCTTGGGAAGCTCAGGGAGGGTGCTGAGTCCCCCCTCAAACCTCACCATGGTGTCTCCAACTCCGCAGGCTGGTTTAGGCGGCTCCTGCAGAAGCCCAAGCCCAGCTCGGTGGAGAGCAGCCTCAACACCAGCTGCTCTGCTTCATCCTCGCCTTCCTCATCCTCTGTGGAGAGCTCTGGCTCCTCTCCCAGCACGAGCCTGGCCAGATCCGTCCATCTGTCACACGTCTCGGTGGTGGACATCAGCGCCTCGGGCAGCGCCCGGTGGGCCAAGAGCTACGACGTCTGCATCTGCCACAGCGAGGTGGACCTGGAGTTGGTGGAGGAGCTGGTGTCCTACCTGGAGGGTCAACCCGAAAGCTTCCGTTGCTTCCTCCAGTTGCGGGACGCGACGCCAGGAAGCGCAGTGGTGACGGAGCTGTGCGATGCCGTGCAAAACAGTCACTGCTGGGTCATGCTCATCACCCCTGGCTTCCTCCAGGACCCTTGGTGCAAGTACCAGATGCACCAGGCGTTGGCTGAAGCTCCCATGGCCAACGGGCGCACCATTCCGGTGTTGAAGGATGTGGATCGGAAGGATTATCCCAAGGAGTTGCGCAACCTCTACTACATCTACATGGCGCTGAAGGAGAAGAGCTTCAGGCAGATCAGAGACACCATCGTGCGCTGTGAGTATGCCATGGGATGCTGGTGGAACGTTGCTCTGGTGGGGTAGAGACCGTGGGAAGGGACCGGATTCCGTAAAGTTATTTAAATAGTTGATATTTTAGATTAATTGGTTGCTAATGAGGCTCATCTGCTGCCTCCACAGACCTCCAGGATCTGTGCCAGAGTTCCACGAGCGGGACAGAGTAATGCCAGGAGCAGGTTGAGGTGTCCCTGTGGCATTTTGGTGCTGCCACCGCCGGATCCGGCCACGTCCCGAGGGGATGAAGCTGAGCTGCTCGGACCAGACCTGGTAGCTGAAGACAGGGAGGTCCTCCCACCCGTGGTGGGGATGGCGGCGTGGAGCCTGCCACGTCCCAGTGATGCCACCACCATCCTGGTGGCCAAAACCCCCCAGGTGATGCCACCACCATCCCGGTGGCCAGGGACATCCTCCAGCAGGTCCCCGCTGCTCATCACGCAAACACTAAGCCCCGACGTCTTTGCACGGGTTTGTTTGGACTATGAAAATGCAGAAGTTTTAAATTTTTGTTGGTTTTTTGTTGGTTTTTTTTTAATCCCCCGGTTTGTGGGTCTCTGTGCTAAGACCGTGGTGCACCGCCGAGCCGCCAGGGGGCGCTCTCCCGCGCGCGGCGCCGCTCCCGCGCGCCTCTCTTGCCGGTTCCGCGCAGGCGCAGTGCGGGGTGGGCGCGCGCGCGCGATGGCGGAGGGCCCGCGGCCGAAGAGGAAGCGGGAGGAGGAGGAGGATGCCGGGCCCGAGCTCCGAGACGGGGCCGCCGCCGTCCCCTTCCCGCTGGCGGAGCTCCGCCTGCGGCGTGTGCTGCGGGAGTCGGCGCGGGAGAAGGCCGTGTTCCTGCACGGGGAGGTACCGGGGGCGGCGGGGCGGGGCGGGGTGGGGGAGCCAGGCCCTGTCAGGCCCGCCGCCATTTTCCCCGCTGAGGGATAGCCCGGGTAGGCCACGCCCCTTGCCCACAGGCCACGCCCCTCCTCCGCGAAGGCCACGCCCCCACCGGTGCCACATGGCGTGGCCGGGGTACCCCGCGGTCACTCCACCCCCCGGTCTCCCGGTCCCCAACCCCTCTTTATTCCGCAAAGCGTGGCCCTAGACTCGCTTTTCCAGCCCGGTGCTGCCCAAATTCGGCCAAGGCGGCGGGGAGGGGGCAGGAGTTGGCTGCTGCTGGCAGCAGCGTGCTGGGAACCTTATTTCGAGCCTCAGGTTAATTATTAGTATAGCTGTCTCATTTGGACCTGGGAGCGGGTTTTTCCTGTTGGAAACCTTATTTGAAGCCTCTGGTTATTTTTTTTTTTTCTTATTAGTATAGCTGTTGCTTTTGGCCCAGCGAGCAGTTTTTTCAGGTTTAGTGGATAAAGTGGCATTGAATTGCAAGGAAGATGTTAACTCTGGGGCTGTAAATAGGGTAGGCATGTTAATCAGGCACCATAAAAGGGAAATTTGTAATAACTCTCTGAGTTTTATGGTCAGAGAGCCTGGCTGTGGCGTGGGAGCAGTACAGCTGCCTCTGCTCCTCTCTCCTGGAGATGTGCATCTGATCAGGCGATGAGGACTGGGAAGTTTCAAGCTGCTGCTTCGGTCTCAGGGCAGTGGGGTTGATGGTCAGTGGATAACTGAACTGGGTACACACCTACCCGCTCTGCCCTGTGACCGTGGCTTAGTTGGGAGCCCCAGGTGAACCCCTTTGCTCTCCCCAAGGGGTGTTCAGGGAGGCCTTGCCTGTACGAATGGGAGTGATTTGGGGGCGTGTTCTGCACCCTGCACCTCCCAAAATGAGCACACTCAGGCCACGTCTGGATCGCGGTTCCTCGGAGCAGGGCAGCAGTGCTCCCTGCCCCAGAACAGCCTAGATTTGCTCCCTGACTGTGATGTGAACATCTATTCCTGTCTCTGCCTTCTTCCTGACCCTCCAACCACCTGGTCGGTGGCCCTGTGTCAGCTTGTGAGTATCTGAGATGAAATCAGTGATGTGGGTCAGCAGGAATGCAGCTGTGGGCGCTGGGAGCATCCGGGGAGGTGCAGATGGGCTGAGGCCTTGTCCACATCCTGTGCTCCCCTAAAAAAACTGCCTGCGTTCCCTGTTGGGGAGCAGATTCCTGCCATGCTTCAGGGCAAATGTGCCTTTATTTTTGGATGGGGGCTGGACTAGGAGAGGGTTTGCACGTGAGAACAGGGGTTGTGGTCCCTGGGTGGTGTTCAGGTCCTGGCCTCAAACTCTCCTGCCCGCTCTGGGTCTGTGTTTGTTGACAGCTTTATCTGTTCTTATTCCAGGTGACCAGCCCCTCCGGAGAGGGGACAGATGCCGTAGTCATCCTGGAAAAGACTCCTTTCCAGGAGGAGAAGGTATTGGATCTGCTGAAGAAGCACACGAAGCTGGAGCTGCAGATGCGCAATGACATTTACAGCACGTACCACCTCTATCCTCCCCCGGAGCTGAGCGGTGAGCGCTCTCGGTCTTGCACTGGGGGCTCCTGGGAGGGTCCCTCACTCTGTGGCTTGGCTGTGGACCGGCAGTTGTGGCTGTGATGCCGGTTGATGTGCTCCTGCCAGCTCCAGATGGGAGGATGCAGTGAGACAGACAAGTGCTGCTGCCGGACCCGACTGTACCACCCTGGTTGTGGTTTGGCTGACAGCAGTAGACTAGGTTGAGGTGAGGAGATTGGTGGATCGTTGCTGCTCTGAAGGCAACATCTTACTCCGGAGGCTTTGGACACTGCCTTGTTTCTCCCCCTTTTCCCCACAATGTCGGACACCTAGTTCAGCTGATGAGTAGCTGCCCATTGGCCATGGCTTGATTACTTGCAGTCATCTGTCTGAGCCTTGATTTAAAGGTGAAGAAGGGCTTGGTCATCTGAAAGCAAGCTTTCCTTGTGTTTTGTGTTTTTTTTTTTCCCAGTAATTTCAGTTAATCTGGTGAGATACTCTCTTTCTCCATAAGGTTTATCTTGAAAACAATCTCTGCAGAGCACGTGTCAGCTTCTTGTTCCATTTCACGTGCTTTATTTTTGTTGCCCGATGTCGTGTGGTAAGGACAGACAGCTAGCATGTCTGCAGGGGAGATTTAAATCCTGGTAACCTCATGTGCCTTGTGCAGGGAAGCACCTGGCCTTTCAGCCTTTCAGGCCTCTCCCTGCTGATTTCACGTGGCTGTGTGTTACGAAACCTGATTAATAACCGAGTATGACGAGGTGAGATGAGCGGGTTGGAGAGCTCTAGTGGAAGGCTGTCATTCTGCGAGATGGATTCTTGTCACGGCGGAAAGGCATGCTGTGATCGCGGTGCTCTGCAGCCGCCGCTGGAAAGCGGGGCTGCTCTTTTGGCAGTCCAGGCACATCAATTTAACGCTGGTATGTGTTTAAATTCTGGAAGTGCAGTGATTAATTACATGTTGACGCTTCCATAAGCACAATGACAGCCAAACAGGTTTAACAGAGTCAAAATTAATCAGAGTGATAGCCTTAAGTAAGAAGTTGTCATAGTCCTGAATTAAATTTTTGGGATGTTTGATGTGCCTTCCTGAAAATGTTGCTATTTTAGCTCTGTTTCCATGGTGTAGGAGGAAACGCTGTCTGGCTTTGGGAGCTCGAGTTGTGCAAAACTCCTACTGAGGACTTGAAATCAGAGGTTTCAGCATTACAAAGCCACGCTCCCGTGGCCGGAAAACACCGCAACACCATGGCTGTCGCAGTTGCCCTGCGTGGGAAGATGTTAAAGCTACACTTTGGTGGCTGCAAAGGCTCCTGCTTGTGCGCCTGCTGCGTTTGAGGCCGGCAGCGACTTGCAGGGATTCCCACGAGGTGGCATTGCAAGACTAAAATCCCCTGGGCCTCTCTCTAGCTGCAGCCCTGCCAGCCGTGCTGGCGTTTGACTTCTTTGTAGCGCTTTGCTGCAGTGCTGTATAATTCCAGCATTAATCCGACAGCAAAATGTCTTATTTAATTTAAGATTTGTGCTAGGTGCGAAACCCCTTTCTGAGGTGAAAAGGCTGTTAAAGAGTCGCCGGTCTCCATCAGTGCCACGCTGCTTTTTCTGAGAGACTGGAGCAAAACCAGGGGAACCTGGGTCTTCTCGCATCCCGCTTCTGTGCCTTTGTTAAACTAAACCCTCGCTCGTTTTTTTGTTTTCTATTTGGTGTGTCCTCTGTGCTGTGACTCTGCCCTGCGTAGCCACGCTCTGTCATGTATAGCTTGACCAAACTTGCTGTGCTTTTGTATGAGTATTGGTACCATTCCTCTTGCACGTTTGAATAGGGCAAAAAGCCTTTGGCTTCCTTCTGTTGAAGTTTGTCTTTCTAATTACTTCAAAAATTGCCTTTAAAAGGCAGGTCTTGCAGAAACGTTACGCAGTGGTGCATCTTTGCTTCCCAGCCTTCTCCTTGGCATTGCTGCGCCTGCTCTGGATGTTGGGCAGGAGACCTGGGGGAAAATGCAGACCCCGGTGCTGCCTTCCAGGCTCCCCAGCTCTGAATGGTGAGCAAGGAGGCTTCTTCCTTTTGAAGCAATTCAGAGCCAAATAGCTGTTTTTTGCAGGCATGTTGCTTGAGCCACTGGCAGGCAGCTGGGCTGGCACCAGAGGGAAATGATCGTAAGCATCAGGAGGGGAAGGAAATTGCCCTTTCGAGCTGAGTCATGGCCCAAGGAGGGAGTTGACGTGAAGAATGCAGCTCATAAACCTAAAATGAAGGAGGAGGATTTTCCTATAAGGCTGCAGACAATGTCAGGGCTTGTGAGAAGTCCCTGGATGTTGAGTGATTGTGTGGAGACCCAGCGAGCCCTCGCATGGGGTCTGCCTTGGTCTCTTGTGGGGTTAGAGGTATACAGGGTTTTATCTCCTGGCTCTTGCAGATTTACATCTGGTTAACGTGGTGCAGTAAAAGTATTTTGCAGAAAAGGTCAAACTTTGGCATTAAGCAGGTCCTCTGAAAAGTCCTGGGTTGCGGTGTCACGCAGAACAGGAATTCACCCCAGGGTTCTCGCAGCATCCCGGGCCGTCAAGCCCCCCACGCTCAGCTCCTCCCTTTCTGGAAGTAAGGTAAACCTCCAGACTGAGGAAAACACAACCGCAGGTGACTGTGACATTGGGCACGTTGACACACGAGGAGCTGCCTCTGGTCTCTCTGCTTTTTTGAAGCGTGTTTCTCAATGCCACCTTTGTGGTCCGAGGTCCCCGGGGCAGCTCTTCCTTCAGCTGGAGTTTCTTGATAGCTGAAAATGGATATTTTCTTCAGCCTTTCCCCGCCTCCTCGTTTGAGTCGGATGCCGTCTCCTCCGTGGAGTCAAGCTAACACAGGCCCTGTGCGATGAAAGCTTGTTTTGTCTTGGCGGTAAAAGAGCCTGCGAGGCTGGGCAAGTTGCTTTGTTTGCGTGGTGAAGGCAGAGAAAGGGAGGCCAAAAGAAGTACATTACCTGAGCAGATGACTCCCTTCTGCCCTGGGAAGAGGAATTTCACTCTGCTGCAGCTTAAAGATGGGATTTTTAGGGCCTGGGAGCACACTGGTGTAGAGATACGTGAAGACCGTGTTGGTCAGAAAGAGGACCTCGGCCGTGTCTTGCTTGGCTCATCTGTTTTACTGGCCACTAAAAGAGATGTGTCAAGGCTAAAATGGGAAATAACATTTGCACAGCAGCTTAATAACAGTCAGAGTTTGTCTGAAGCCAACCCAAAACCACCTGACGAAGTAGAAGGAAATTCGTGAGCCAATTTGCGAGGAGGAGCGGTGTCAGAGAGCGTGCCCTCTGATTGTAACTGCCCTGCTAACAGCAAATTCAGGTGTGCCTAACTCATTTTAAGGCCAGTTGCTGGATGTTCCCTGGATTTAAGAGGCAGCTTATGCTTAGCGGTGCGAGATGCTCGTGGAGGAAACCCCCGCTCTGGGGCTCTCCCTTGTAGGGAGAGCAAGGGCTGCTTTCATAGCAGGGGAAAGATTTTTTTCCTGCTGCCAGAGGCTCAATTGCAAAAGCCAGATGGTTCAAGCAACACGTTCCCCGGTAACATCCAGCTCCTGGTGGTGTTCACGCCCATTTAGTAAGGAGACCTTGCTGTTTCCAGCAAAAAGCAGCCTCTTCTTGTCTGGCTGCTGAGGGATGTCGTGTTTCACAGCAGCGAAGCCGTGCTGGTGTAATTTAAGAGCTCTTATCACTCCTTTAAGGAGTCCACTCACTGGTCATGGCTTGTGCCTGCGCTACAGGCTGAAGCTTATTAAAAATGTCTAAAACCGAGCACATCAAGAGACGCTCCGGCTCCATCTCTCTGACACGGGGTGGAGAAATTGTGGGAGAAATGGGAGAGCATGGAAGGAAAGTATTCAGTCATGCAGGAAGTGATACATATCCCTGCTTTCCTGAGCCCAAAACGCGTCTGGTTTCAGGCAGCGAGGAGCTGGAGAAACTTGCAGGAGCTGCACGGGGAAGGTTGGTTTGTCTCCCGGCGTTTCCACGCTCCGCCTGCCTGCGGGGCTTGCCCAGTGCAGAAAATGCTTTGCATTTACACTTAAATAAAAAGCTGGAGCCTGAAACAGCGGTTTGGGGGATGGTGGGGAGGTATCACCCTGCTTTGCTCTGCGTTTTTTGGGTTGGTAACCTGCAACTTTCCTCTTTGGTGTGGCTGTTGCAGCTAGAGCCCACCGCGTCCTCGGTCTGTGCAGGAGAACCAGGGGCCAGACAGCCTTGGCAGAAGTCCCCAGTGGCGCGCTTGGCTTGCCCTGGCATGTGCTGGCCTTGGAGACTGTGGGCTCTTGCAAGCTTTATCCTTTTGTGTTTTTATTTTAATCAATAAGGAAAGCCCCAGATGTCTGAGGCAAAGCTGCCGGTCGCACCTGGTTGGGCCTGGGTTAAAATTAGGTGTTCCCTGGTGACTGCTGCACAGTTGTTATCATAAAACTAAATAAACCATGTTAATACAGCAGGGGAAGGGGGAGGTTGTGCATCATGTTTAGTTAGGGCTGCACTGAAGCTCTGCCACACCAGGTATGTGGCAAGAAAGAGGTACTTGCAAGAGTGCAAATAGGACTTTCTCTGCTGCTTCTTTGGCTTGGCACCTTCCTGCACCTGATGGTTGAGTTGATTAGGCAGATTATAACCCAAAGCTCAGCTTCCTACTAGCAAAGGGAGGAAAAAGCACCCCTGCCCAAAAGGAGAAACAGGTTGTTCCTGCCCTGTATGCTTCTCTTGGCTCCCCGAAGTGTTTAAATCTATTTAAAACAAAACTACAGTGGTCCATTTCAGTGTTGCTGAGTGGGATGGGAGAGACGAGCGCAGTGGGTCACTCTGGCCTCTGCTCACCATTTGCATCGGTTCACAATCTGACTGAGCTGTAGGGGGATTTTGGCAGAGCCTGGGGACAGTGCAGTGCGAAAGGGGACAGGGCATCGCTAGTGAGCCTGGAGTGCACTTTCCTTCACGCACAAGCTCGCTCTCTACCTCCTTCCTATCTACAACATGTAGCTGTCCTGTGCCGTAAGCACGGGATAATATGTTCCATCCTCTCCTCTTGGCAACAGCTGCCTTCAGCCCTTTTTCCCATGAGTTCCCCAAATTGAGCTGGTATTTTGGTTTTGTTTCTTGTGTCTTGGGTTGGTTTTTTTGCTCTCGTTTTTAGCAGGAAAGGGGAGAAGTAATTTTGTTTCTGGTCAATCCGACCTTCCTTTTCTCCTCGGTAGGGAAACAGCAGTGCGGTGTATCCCCTCAAAGACACCCCCACCCCCAGAGAACTGCCCAATTGGTTGTTCTCTGCCATCGCAGTACCTCTGCCTCCTGCTCATCTGGGTTCCTTCAGTTAAACCTCCTTTTTTATAACCTCCAGTTAATTGATGGTCAGTCCTGACTTCCAGAATAAACCACAGGCGTTTCGTGGCGTCCCTGGGCTGGCGTTCAGGAACACGCCAGCTGATGTGACTCAGATGTGCGTAGAGACAATCCGTGACCCTTCAGCGAGCTTGAAAACCCACATCATGTGTCCAGTGGTTCTTTACCCCCATTTCTAGGCCAGGGTAGGTTTCGGCTGCCCCACGACGTACGTGATGCTTTAGTGCACGTAGAGTCTGCCAGGAGCAGGGCGGCTTTTAAAGTGGAGCATGAATGTGGCCGCTCGCCAGCAATGGAAAGATTTTGTGGCGAGCCCAGTCTCGCCATGGATGTTTCCTGCGGCTGAGCCCAGCCTTAGCTGGGGCTTTGCATCCTGTGCACGGGCTCTTAACGATAGTCAGGCTCTGAGCATTTATCAAGCAGCTTCTCCGGCTGTCGTGATTTATGCTAATTAGCATTGCTGGGGTGTTTCAGGGTTGATGAGACCTCTAGAAGAGAAATAATCATTAGCGAACCACAGCCTCTTCCCCCCCTCTCCTCTTCCAAACATCTGCTGCTCAACCGCAGCTGCACATTAAGGATTTCTCTGATCTCGTATGAGGCTTTAAAGTATCCTGAGTGGCTCTCCCCACCATGAACAGCAGCCCCCCCCCAAAATTGGGAGGTGCTGGGGAAGCTGTGAAGGGTCTGCAACCCCTTCCCAGCCAGCACGCGGACTGTGGTCATCTCCACCCCCAGCACGGAGCGGTTTCTGCTATAGTCTCTGCTCTTGTTTCAGGGTATAAAATCAAATTGTGGAAGTTTCAGCCTGAGGCTGGGCATTATATTTTCTTATCTTATGCCTTTTTGTTTTCTCCCCAGTGCTTTGCTGGTCTTTGTAGCTCCTCGCTTAAAGCCTTGCCTCTTTTTTTTTTTTGTTTTTTTTCTTTGCTATTACATCATCCCACTAGAAGTGCTAATCGAGTCCTGGAAAACAACCTTGTTTGAACATGTGTATGGTGGGAATCAGACCAGACTGCCCTTGTGGTTTGCATTTTCATATTTCATGTTACCAGCATTTTCCTGTGGATTTCATTAAGCTGGGTTTGGCATGAAATGAAAAGGCAGAGTCTCCCGGCTTGTGCAGCGCCGTCCTTGGGAAAAAAAAAAAACAAAACCAGAAACCAGAAAACTAAAAAAAAAAACCAACCCAAAACCAAACCACCCTAAATCCTGGCTTTAAGAACAAATAGATATTTATATTCAGTGTCTGGCTAGCATATATATGTATATAAAGTATGAAGCATGAGTCTTTGGTACCCTGGTGAGTGTGCAGCCTGTGGTTTTCGTGACCATGGCAGACCTTGGGCACAAGCTGTAGTGTTTGCAGTGCCGCAGGCACTTGATTCGGTCCGATCCGCTCGGGGTTTGTCCAGGCTCGCGAGGTTTGTCTCCCTACTGCATGAAGTTTTATAGCAGCTCTCGTTAGCTGGGAAGGCGGAGTGCCCTTGGAGTTGCGGAAGGCTCTGTATCACACATCTAATCTTGGCCAAAGAGGGATATTTTCCAAGTGTTTTAGCGCTGTGGGTAGGATTTACTGCTGCTGAGGTCAAAGCTGCCAGGGTGACGAGGTGCGCACTTGCATCCTGTTTAATGCCACAGAAATTACGCAGCAAAGTTTTAATCTCAAGGTAAACAAAAATTGTTTTCCTTTTCCTAGAGTAAACAGCTAAATGCTCTTTGTCGGCTGGTGCAGGGGAATCACCCAGCCCTCTTCCCGTGGCTTGGCCCGCGCCGTGTTAACACATCAGCCCGTGGTGTTTGTTCCGAATCAGTCCCTGTGCCCATGACCTCTTTGCCTCCTGCGCTCGAGGCCGAGCATCCTGATGGCTGAGAGTTCTGGGAAGGAGCTGCTCCTCGAGCCAGCCCCGGTGCGGCCCCGCTGCTTGCAGCTCATGCGATGTCTGGTTTGGTGGCTGGAGAAAGTTGCTGGCTGCTTGCTCGATAACATCCCATGGGCTTTGGATTTGAGTATGAGGAAGATGCGCCTCTGCCCCCGGGGTTGTGTTTCTGTCCTGGTTGTCGACTGCGCATAAGCTCTTCCCTGGGAGCCCCAGCTCTGCCCCGATGTTGCTGATATGCCTGAAAAAGCAAGTGTGGGAAAAAAACCTTTCACACAGCAAACTCCTCCACCTGAACTGGAAGGACAGGCCCTGGCTGTGTTGTCGGCTTATCCTTCCTCAAGAAAAGTGGCAGCAGCCTGGGAGGTTAAAGCACTTGTTTGCTTTCCATGTCCGTTCTCCCCCACCCTGCTGTTTTAGCGGTATCTTTTAAAAGCGCGTTAGCGTGGCATTTGTTGGAAGGGAAAACAAATTTATGGGGGACTGAAGGAAGTAATGTGGTTTTCATCTGTGATGGTAACTCAGTAAACATATTTGTTTCTAGAGATAAAAACCACAGTGGTGTACCCTGCCACGGAGAAACACCTTCAGAAATACCTCCGTCAAGAAGTGCACCTCATCCGTGAAACCTGGGAGGATTACAAGAACATAACGCTGCCCTTCATCCAGTCACAGAGCTTCAGCATCCAGGTATGGGTTACCACTGCTTCCCTTCTGCGGAGGTGGATGTCTTTGGCCTCCTCCTTCAACCTGCTGGGCTGATAATGTCCACTCCAAAGCCCAAGTTGGGAGGCAGAAGTGTCGAGAGTGCTCTGCCCCTGTCTCCCTTCTGGTTGTTCCATCAGCGTGTTGTCAGCTCCACGGTACTGCATGCTCTTATCTGGTGGGGCAGCCTGCTTCTCAAACAGGACCGGCTGCAGATTATTTCTGCTGGTCCTGAGTTGTGATGCTGCCTGAATGCACCCCCTCATCTGTCGTGCTTTCTTGTGACTGTCTGACTTTTAGGGTAAGCTCAGCGAGGCCAAACGGGCCTTTCTTTCCCCTAAGCTCCTGCGGTGTCCTCATCCTTCTGTCCTTTGGGGCATCCTTCTCTATCTTTGCAGAAAAATATTTGCCTTGGAGATGTACCCAAAGTTGCCTTTCCCAAGGTTTCTGGAGACTTTCTGTGCTGGGGCGTTCCTCGTCCTTTCCGAGGGTGGCTCCCTGGGCGTTGGTGCAGTTCACTGGGCTTTTTAGGAGTCTCTTGGGTGTTGTGGAAGTGGGAAAGCACAGATTGCTCTTGGATTCCTGCGTTGCAACTCACTCCTTGGGCTTTGCCTACAGCTCCTCTGCCATTCAGCCCTTTGGTCCATATTCCCCATGGCAAAGCTGTACTTTTAGCACCCTTCTTGCTCCAGGCAGCAGCAATAGACTTTTTTCCTTTTTTACATCCTTTTTGACCATTCCTCTCCCTGTCTTTCTTCTTTAGGGACCAAAGGACCACAAGTCTGTGCAGAAGTGCGCATAAACCAAATCCTGGGTCTGCTGAGGCTACCCATTTACAAATAAACCCCCAAAACCAACCAACCACAGGCCTTGGGTATCCCCCCCACCTCTTTTCTGCTGCTTTAAACAGCAGCAGAACGGTTAACAGGGTTCACTGTTGCAACGTCTGCTTTCTAATCGCTTGCAGATGAACGCGAATCCTGCTTTCTACGTCTCGTACCAGAAGGCACCTTGCAAGCTGCGGTGTGCGCTCAATTACTCCGCGCCCGCCTGCTTTTCTTTGCTCCGTCGTTCAGCTTTCTCGCCGGCAGCCAGGCTGCAACACCAATAACGTACAGGTGGCATTTATTAGCTGGAGAAAGACAAGAGCGTGTTTCCACCAGACGGCAACCTGCACGAATGTTTTCTCCATGCTTTTGGCTTTACGGCTGTTAAGTTTCCTGGTGTAGCAGCTGCCTTCAGAAGTCGCTTGAGCTCGCGCTCTCTGCCTCTCTCATTAAATGCTTGTGAGCCGATTTCTGTACATGGAAACATATTCCTGGTGACCGTCAGGAGCATCTGCTGAGAAATCATGGTCAGCACAGTCAGTCCTTGACCTCTGTGATTTGATAAAGCCGTTTCTTGTCTTTATCTAACTGGTTTTAACGAGCGGAAAGGGAAATGTGAAGGGTAACAAGAATATCGGGGGACTTACAGAGGCAGCTCTGTTTTCTCCTGGAGGATGCAAGGCGTGGATGCTTTCAGTATAATGGTTTTATTGTGGTGCCAGTCTCTGGACATGTGTTGTCCTCGCTGGGCTTGTGCTGGAAACAGCAAGAGCAGTCAGCTGATGACCTGCCTATCACATGAGGCAGCGTTGGGTTTAAAATTCAGCTCATCTGATCGGTGAAGTTATTTAGGGCACTGATAGCTTGGCACTTGTGAAAAGAGCAGGCATTAAAAAAAAAAAAACCAAACCAACAAAACCACAAACAAAGGGCAAACTTTCATTTCCTGCCGAGCTTCCTGCCCTGCTTTTCTTCCGAGGTCACAGAGCACAGCGATCTTGTGCCTCGCTTTCCAAAATGGCTTTGGGAATCTAATCTTCTCTAAGACATCGTTGCTAGGAAGAAAAGATGAGGAAATTTAAGCAAAAAAACCTCAAAACAAACAGATCAAGGGAGGAGAGGTTGGCTTCTCCCTAAGGATATATTCAGGTCAGTTCACAATGATCCTAAGTTTTGATTGGATTAATTAAGCTCTTGACAGAGTTCCCCAAAAGGGCTGTCTCTTTATCTTGAGCGTCTGATGTGCACAGCATCCACTGACCCAGCTCATTCCGTGTGTCTGCGGGACTGGCTGCATCTTCCCTACCCACCTGGGGCAACCAAAATGTTTCATACCTAAACTTGATGGGGAAAATGATGTTTCAAAATGGTTTCAGCTTTCAAGGCCTATCCATTTTCTGCTGCCTTATCTTCTAGGGACCTGCCTGGGGACTCCCTTGGCAGTCCGATACTTAAGCTAGAGCATAAAGTGCGTTTTGGAGGTGTAAAGAAGGATGCTCGAGCTCGGGTTGGGAGACAGGAAAAGTAAAGATGCTCTCCGCTGGTTTTACTCTGTTGCTTATCCTTGGTCTCTTCCGTTTCGTAGCCGAAACTCATCTCTGGATGGTGCTTTGCTTTGAAGGAGGAGTGCAAGGGGATAACCAGAGCAGGGACTACAGTTACTCTGGAGGCTGGAGCTTTAAGTGTAGAGGAAGAAGAGCGGCGAGTTGTTTTCTAATCAGCCAGGAAACCAAGAGACACAGAAAACACATTGCCCAGGAAAACATTGGCCTTCCATATTTGCCTGGCGAGCGCTGGCTGCCAGAAGCCAGAGCTGCATCCAACTTCAGGCTTGCAAGCGATCTGCTTTTTCCTTTCTGAATGGGAAAAATCAGCCGAGTTCCCTTCCCAGACCTAGTTGTAAAGGTTTCGGTGCAGCCCGGGAGGTAAAAAGGTTCAAACAGCCCTGTGGTGCCGCGAGAGGCATCTGCTGAGCCCTTTTTTTTTCCCCACCACTGCCCCACCTCGCCGGGGTCTGGCGTGCTCCAAGTTGCTTGTGATGGTGGCTGATCTGCCTGGATGCCTGTACCTATCCATTGCCAACCGGTGGGAGCACGCAGGAGGGATGCTGCTGCCCCTCGGGGTATTTAGTGCTTGAAGCAGCTCTGTCTCTGCCTAATTCCTAAAGCAGACAGGTCTGGTTTATTGCTAGACACCATCAAGGAGAATGATCTTAAATCCTCTTAGGGGCAAATGCAACTATTTCTACAGCGGGCTAAACCATCTCTGTTCAATACCTCATCTCCAGCTGTGGCTAGCTCTTAATGCTTGAGAGGAAAGTAAAAATCCCTAAATAATTCAGCTAGCCGGCGGTGCGGTGCCGCGCAGCGGGGTCGGGGGGGGGTACCTTTTCACTGAAGTGCTTCTAATAGCCTGGAGTTTCTTGTTGGAATGTTTTATGGGTAATTAACTACAAACGTTATCAGCTATGAAATTATTTGGTCATCTTAAAATAAAGTCGTTGGGGTTTTTTCGTTTTGTATTCCGCTTGCAGCGGATATGCACTAATCCATGAGCTTGGGCTAAATGTGCCTGAGGTGTTGAGTGTTTTTTTTTTTTTCCTCTTCTGGTTTATAAATTGTGTATTTCTCTTTCAGTGGGTGTACAATATCCTGGAGAAGAAAGCTGAGGCTGATCGAATCGTCCATGAAAACCCAGATCCTTGCAACGGATTTGTTCTAGTCCCAGATCTTAAGTGGAATCAAAACCAGGTTCGTTTGCTTCTCTTAGCTTTGAAGGGATGCTGCTTGTCTGAAGGTAATCCGGAGGAAATGTCCACTTTCGTGCTACTAATAGCACACTAATGAAAGTTTTAGTAGGGGAATGGGTCCTTCCTGTTCACACTGTCGTTAAGTGATGATATTGCCAGGGCCTTTTATCATGTGCTAATTGTGGACACTGCAAAACACAGGCTGTTCTCACTGCTGCTGGGTGATTTATTTATTAGCTTCGCTTTCTCTTTCCTGTCTTAGCCCAAATGTTGTCGTGATGCGTTTGAACCTAAGTCCAGCTGTGTGTTTGTTCCTGATGAACTTGTTTGGGTTTTTTTTTGCAAGCCTTGACTTTAGGCACAAACCAGGCAGATGTGTTGTCCTTCAGTTGCTGCAATTAACTCTCCTCCACACAATATTAAACAGATGGTCGTTAGCTTATGAGCAGCTGCTTAACCCCTCGTGGGAGTGGCCACTCGTTGAAACGCAGAGGTTTTTAAGCCCAGGCTATAATCCTTAATTGAGTGGCTCATTATTTCCTTGGGCCCCGGCTCCATTTCATACTGTACTTCTGGGGATGTGCCGGGGGAGGTGAAACTCCACATGTGCACCCCTTGAAGTTGGTGGAGTCAAAACAAAAAAAGTCCCCTTTGTGTTTCTGATCCTCAAAATGCTTCTGTGGGTGGCGGGGAGAGGGGGGGGGTTACCATGTGATTAAAACTTAGAAATGGGAACTAAAAACTAAAAAAAAATGGGAACACAAGCCTGCTTGTGGGCAGCACAATTCTGTATTTCTGTGCTGGGAGCACTGAGTTCTGGTCTGGCGCTGCGTCGCCTGGGGGAATGACCAGGGGAGGGCAGGTAAGTCACTGCAGGGTAGTCTCCGTTCCTTGCACATCAGCTACTCCAAAAATCCCTTCTCAAGCTGTGATGGGGTAACCAAACTTGAATTCTCACTTTGTCACCGGGAGACACGACCCTCCTCCTGAAGAGACTTTGCAAAGCAAGTGATACGTGGCAAGCTTGCAGTCGTTCTTACGCCACTGTGCCTTGTTCAGTGCCCATTACTTTTAGGGTGGCAATATTTAGGGATCCAAAAAAGTGCAGCACGCCGCCCCTTTCCTTGCTTCAAGCAAAGCCTTGGTTGTAAATCCTCACTAGCCACAACCAGGCTTCACAGCTCACATCAGGATTGGAGGCAGATGGGCTAAAAATTATGCTTTAGCTTTCTCCAGAGACCTGCTGTATCCATGTCTTGCAGCTAGCACGGTCAGGGAGCGCTTTAATGGTAGGAGTTGTTTTTAGGGGAGGTTTCCCTGTGCTGCTGTCGCCTCTTGGTACGCTGAACAGGATCTTCTTGATACCTTCCCAACGGCTGAGCTGCTGTCTGCAATGAGAGCGCCGTCATCCCTGGGGCGATCTGGGACCTTCCCATTGCCTGTCTCCTTCCCAGGCAGGCGAGTCAGCATCCCAGCGAGGGCTGTCGACTTCTGCCTTTGAGCCAAGGAATTTCTTCTTGGCTGTGGGTGATGCTGAGCCAAAGCTGATCCCGGCAGCCCCGGGGCTGCCCGCGAGCGCTGGTCCCTTCTTCCCGGCAAACAGGCAAGGCTACTAAATTAAGTCAGGGAAGCAAGACAGAGCTCCCAGCAGGACTCTCCGAGCCTCTCCTTAGAAGTCTCTTCAACAGTGTTGCCTTGCACTAGCTTAGCACCTTGTCCGCAAATGCTGCGAATTCACCTGTAATTATTTCAGGCTGATGGACGGGAGGAAGTTTTCTCATTTGTACCATGAAGTCTGCAGGCTTGCTGCCAGCCTCGACCTTCTGGGTGCTGCGTCAGCTTCTGCCCAACCTTGATAGTTGTTTGAGTTGGTTTTTTGGGTTGTGGTTTTTTTTTTTAAATTATTTTTGGTGTGGGTTTTTCCCCCCCCCCTACTTCTTTTGAGTTGGTTTCAAACCCGCAGGAGCCCTGAGGCGTTGCCTGAAACGATGCCCGGCATGACATCATTCAGGGCCTTTTTAGCAACAGCCTTATTTGTTTCAAACAGCAACATGCAGATGTTGTTCTAAGGAGAAGAGATGTTTGCTTTGCCTCCCGCCAGCCAGCCCTGATCCAAAGAGGACAAGCTGATACGCCGTCTTTTTCCGGAGCTGTGCACAGGCTGCTTTGGGAATCAAACCGAACCACGAGCATCGCTGTGCTGGCTGGGTACGAATAGCAGCTTCGTGTTTCGAGAGACCCGAGACAGGGTCCTGAGAGCATCTTTTGGCACAAGCCTCTGTTTCCAAATAGCCAGATGGGTTTCTCACAGCCCTGAAAAGACCTACTGGGTCTCAAATATCTAAACCCTTTGCTTTGCGGTGTTTATATTAGAAAACCACTAACTGAGCTGAAGGAGATGGGGATTTTTTTATTTATTTTTTTTTTCCAAAGTGTAATGATCCACAGCACTATGTCTTGTTAAACGTTGAATTTGGTAAGTGCTTCGGGAGATGCCAAAGGTTGGCTGAAAGCTGCTGAATGGCCGTATTTTACTGCACTGGAGTTGCCCGGTGACCGATTAGATCTTGAAAATAGTTATTTATGGAACTGGTGTGACTGGAAAGCGGCCGACTATTTGCACAGTGGAAATATAGGAAGCTTTTCACTTGGAAAAATCTACAGTCGCAGTTTTGGCCGCTGCGATTCACTGTAAATCCTCGTCTGAGTGTGGAGATAAACCGTTCGCTTGCTCTGCAGAAAAGGCCATGCTCGGCGTGGTGTCTGCGCATGGAGGTTGCTGACAGACCCCGTGGCCTCCTGGCCTTGGGCCTCAAGTTTCCTCCACGTAGCAGGGTGGGTGCCTGCGCCTCTTCTGCCAGCGTCGACCTGCACTGGGACAACGTTTTTGAGATGCTCAGGGAGATGTTGTGAATGTGCAAGTGCTGTGTTTACGGTAGAAAAGAGCTGATCAATCGATCTGCCTTCAAAGCTGAGAAGATATTTGTGATCCCGCTGTTGATCGATTGGGGTGAAGCTGTCCTCTTCTGCTTATCCTTCAAAAAATCCCAGTTTGTCCAGAAATGATGCTCTGAGGCGCAGTGGGTTTTGGGGTGAGCACATCTCGTACTGGGAGATTCATACTGGATTCGACCCAGCTTGGGTGTGCGTTAAACACGACGGCAGGCAGCCCCTTATGACACAGCCTGGAAAGCGGTGGTTGGTGTGCCAGATCCCAAATGCTTGTGCCTCCGTCTGCTCTTTCTGTGGTCACCTTTGTCACCGTCCTCCGTCTCTCTGCAGCTGGATGACCTCTACCTGATAGCCCTCATTCACCGCCGAGAAGTCAAGTCGCTGCGGGACCTCACCGCCGAGCACCTCCCGCTGCTGAGGAACATCTTGCAAGAAGGCAAGGTAAGCGCAAGGCTGGTCCGACGCCGCTGTCCTGGCCAAGGAGAGCACGGCCTGCCTGCCGCAGGGTTGCTGCCTGCATTCTCCAGCAGCTGCCTGACCGACCCACGCACAGCATCTGCGTGGGGACCGATAACCAAGAGATGACAATACGGTCACGAACCAGGGCTGCGCTGCCCACTTTAGCGTCGTGCTGCTCCGTCGGCACCTTCCCCCGGGGCATCGGAAAGCCGTGCTGCGTTCGAGGTGTTTCAGGGGTGCTCTCTGTTAGCAGTGAGCTGCAGGAGTCGAGCCTTGCCCTCGCCATATCGATAACTTCCTTCCCAACCCCTTGAACGTTCTCACCGCCGACAAGTTTTTTTTTTCCAGCCCCGTGACGGGGCATGTTTGGTAGATGGATGCACAATAGCGTCTCTTTCCTTCACCGTGTTAGAAATTTGGAAAGTAATTGCACCGGGGAAAGCGGAGATTAATTAAGAGATTAGTCAGGGGATTGCAGCGCGCCGAGCAGCGAACCAAGCCAGTGTGCCGGAGTTTGCCGTTGCTGTTTATAGCTTTAATTACACCGGCTGGTAACAGGATCCCCGTAACTTGCCGAGCGAGCCGAAGCGATAAGGGTGGAAGGGAAAACGATACGAGTGGAGAGCACGTCCCGTCACGGAGGGAGAAAAGTGGGGCAGCCGGAGGCATCGCTCCATCCCTGCGGAGGCTGAAACAGAGGATGGGGAAGAGCTCTGTCCTTCCCAACTTCCCCCTCTCCCTTGCTGTGAGGATGGAGGAAGCAGAAATCACTTCTGCCTCTCTCTCCGCCTTCCGTGCCACCCGGGGATGCTCCTTCCCATCCGTTGCAAGGTCTGTCTGTCCACACGCTGCCTGCCTCCCCGTGCCCTCGCTGTGCGTTGCTAGTCCTGACCTCTGGCTTTTTTTTTTTGTCTCTGTAGGAGGCCATAGCGAAGCGCTTCGGCGTGCCCGCATCCCAGCTGCGAATCTACCTGCATTACCAACCCTCCTACTACCACCTGCACGTGCATTTCACCGCCCTGGGCTACGACGCCCCCGGCAGCTCCGTCGAGAGAGCCCATCTCCTGGCAGACGTGATTGACAACCTGGCGATGGACTCCATGTACTACCAGAAACGGGCTTTGACCTTCCCCCTTTGGGCTGACGAACTTCTGTTTAAGAAATTCCAGGAGGCAGGAAGAGTGTGAGCTGGCAGAGGCGCTCTTGTATCTTTTTATTTTTAATAAATGCCCATTTTCAGGGTTGGGTTTTTTTTTAAAGGTTTTGGTGCTTTTATTTTCTTTTTTAACTCAGATTTTGTACAAACTGGGGCTGACGGCCCATTGCTATGGAAACCATGTCTTCTGCTCAAGTCAATTAAAACGTTGATTGAGTAACCCCTTTTAGTGTGTTGGTTTTTACCAGGCTCGTAGCACTGAACTGGGCGCCTCTGGGATGCAGCGAGCGGAGGGGTTTGGGCAAGAGGGTCTGTGCGCCTCCATCTTCTCCGCCCAAAATTCAACCCCTGCCACCAAATGTCAGCCCAAACAGGGGGAGTAGGCAGCCGAAGGGGTGCAAGAAAACCCTCTTGTCCTCAGTAACCTTCACTTATTTCTTACGGATTTACCCCTGGGAGCGGGATTGCGGCTTTCCTGGGGCAGGGAGGGGTTTCTTGCTCCAAATAATGACTAACCCCGGTCCTCGCCCCTCCCGGCCGCCCAGCTGCTGTGGGCTCTGCGAAGGCGACTGCGTGCGTTGCCTGATCCCCAGTTGCCTGATCCCCAGCCTCGGAGCTGTCACCTCTACCCTGCTAATTAGTCATATATCCGGCTTTAGATGAGCTCGTTTAAAAGGGCAGGCTCCTCAAAGTTTTACAAGGATTCCTCGGGGCGCTCTTCAAAAAAAACAAAACCCATAAAATAAATAATACTGTTCTTCTTTCTGCCAAGGTGGTGGCAGGGCAGTAAATGCCTTCCTGCAGCTGGAGGGTCCCGGCAGAGGAGCCACGCGGGACCCTGGGCAACTTTGCTGCCACTTTCCAGCTCTGGTGAGATTTTTCTTCCTCTTTCGGTGAGGTGCCAACTTCTTCCTCACCGCTTGACTCTGTTTAAATGGTCGTCGCGCTGTGACCTGGCGACGGCTGCCCGTGGCGGTGGGGAAAAATAGATTTCTAGGTATGGAGAGAGGTTTAGTCGCTTCCCCCTGCATCTTCTCCACCGGGCACCAACCTCTGAAAACTTCATGAGTTCTCGCTGCCAAAAATGGCTCTGGTTTCTGGTCAGGGATGTAATTGCAGGAATCATCTTGCCGGCTACCCCAGTTATTTACTCCTTTCAACACACTGGGCTCTAAGGGTGGGGTGGGGTTTTTTTTGTTAATTGGGGAGGGAGAAAAGATATGATTTGTTTCCAGGGCTGCTCGATGTGCCACGGTGCTGCCCTGTGATGGAGCAGTCCAGAGCTGGCTGGATTGCAAGTGGCATCATCAGAGGTGCCCGGGGCTTTGTTCGGCTCATCCGATTAATAAATATTCAGGTCAGGCAGTTCCCCGGTACCTTTTAACAGCAGGGGAGAGGCAGCGCATCTGGATGCAGCCACCTTTTCTCTTCTTATTTCTCTGCAAAAATGCAGGACGCGGTAAGAAAGCTGGGCTGATCCGTTAGGGGAGTCTTTCCCTCTTCGTTCAGGTCTCCTGAACAGAGCACTTTGGGGGCCAGAGTTGGTTGAGGAGCTGCTTTAGGAGCGGATCTGGAGATGACCAGCGGGGTTGTCTGGTTTGCGTCCCCAGGTTTTAAGCTGCTAAGGGACAGGGATGAATTTTTTTTTCCATACCGGGATGTTTTCTGTGCCGAGAGGGAGCTTGGGTGAGGGAACACCACGGTTTTATGTACCCACCTAGGTCAGCCCAGGCATGGAGATGGTTAAACAACAGATTGGATCATCCTGTTGCCCAGGAAGCTTCCCTCTTCAGGTATTAAAAAAAAAAAAAGCAAAAGAAAAAAAAAAGCTGTCTTGAAAATAGACTTTCCGAGGGCTGCGACAGCCGACCGAGCAGCACATCTTCCGCAGACCATCTGTCTGCTCCCGCCGGAGGAATGGTTTCTGCTGGGAGACTAGAAAGCGCGCTGCCTGGCCGTCACCCATCTCCTTCGGGATACGGGGAGCCCGGCACGGGGACTCCCCCTTGCCTACCCCAAGAGCAGAGGGTGGCATTTTGATGCTGGAGCTTTCGGAGGGTTTCTTGAGGTCCCGGGGGCTGGGCTTGTGAAGCCAGGCAGCGTTTCTAGGCTGTGGGTTGAGGACGGGTGAGCCCGAGGTGGTCGGCAGGCAGCAGGACAAAGCCGGCTTGTGCTGGGCATGAATCGCCCCATTCTTGTCCCTCTCCAGCAGATGCTGCGAGCCTAGCCGAGGGCATCCCCCTCCTCTTTCGTTAATGGATCTGTGCTCCTGCTGTGTCCTCCTCACCCTTTTCGGCAGCGGCGTGATGGTGTGAGGCCATCCTGGGGTGGCAAAACCTCTGCCCCATCCTCACTGCTGCAGCTGGGGCCTTCTCTAAACTTTCTCTAAGTCTTCTCTAAACCTTCTCTAATATTGATGTGATTTCTGAATACCTTTGGACCGGGTGACGGCAGAGCTCGTTACAAATTCACTTCTCAAACAGCTAGGGATTTCCTCCCCCCCCCTCCCTTTTCTTCTCCAAATTACTCGGCGCTCATCATGCTGAATTAATCTAACTGGCAATTTATCCTTTGTAAATTAAATATTAGGGCAGGGTGTAGTCATTAGCAATGACTAACTACCCAGCAAACGCTTGTGGCATTCTGCTAAGGCAGCAAATACGTTTCCGAGGTGCGGTATTTTTTGGTGGGTTTTAAAAACGTGTCGTCTACTGGAGCTGCGGTGGCCACTGGAAGCTCTTTGCTGGTCTTTGGGTCCACCCGCGGTGTCTCTTAGGAGATGGGTCCCCCGAGGAGATGTGAGTGGGTGCAGCAGGCACCCCGTACCTGCCCTGAGGATGCCCCGCTGGTGCGCTCAGAAGTCCTGAGGTTCCAATGGGGTGGACTCCAGTGGTGCTCATGGGATCACCATCGTTTCCCCAAACCTCGGTGAAGCTCAAGCCACAGAGACCTCTCGGTGGGGACATCTGGGCAAAGGCAGCTCATGGAGACATGGGGCTGGAGCAGCCCCGATGCTGAGTTTGCGTCTCTGCGAGGGCTTTTCTTCTGCTCTCAGTCCTGTTGGTGCTGCCCCAGGCCGTGGGGGGAAGCTCTGGGATGGAAGCCATCACCCCAAAAGGAGCCCATCCCGCCGGCACCAGCAGGAGGGAGCTGGGGGCCGAGAAGATCCTGGGAAGCGAAGCTTTGCAGCCTCTTTTAATATTCCGTCTTGGGGGCACGGTAAAAATAGACATTTGGGATGCATTATTGTTGCTGGAGTTTTATTGAACGCCGTTTATTGTTTTCAGATGCAATAAACCTAGCAGGGGAACCCAAGAGACCCGAAGGGTCTAAATATCCTTCAAGCAAATCCCAGCTCCCCCCGCTGAGCTGCGGCCCCAATAATTACTCCGGGATTGTCTACGAGCCGGTGGCAATTAAAGCCTAATTACGGCGGGCTTGCCTGTCACCACGGGTAAAACTCTCTGCCCCGTTACCTCGCGTCTCGCCAAGCAAGGAAACCCCATCCCACGTCGGTTGAGGGACGAAGCGAGGATGCTCTTCAAATATTGATGCGGTTGCGCAATTAGCCTTGGCAATACCAGAGCCGTCGGGTATTTTATCAATTAATATCGTCGGCGCTGGACACGTCCATCTTCAAATGGGGCAGATGCCCTCCGCGTTCCCGCTACCTCTTACTTTCCAGCCTGGTAAAGGGGAATAAACTTCGCTGCCTTCAGCAGCAAGCTGCCAATATTTTGCGTTATTTCCCATGTAAAAATCGGCGTTAATGTCGCTAATTATCTCAGGGATTGGCAAAACCCCCACCCCGGCACGGGAGGGATGGATTGTGCACCTTAGAAATAAAAGCCTTGAGGGGTGGGCTGCCGATTTTGTGTATCGCGAGGATGGGGTGGGATGGAAATGGGGTGGACATGGGATGGGGTGGGATGGAAATTGGATAGGGTGAGATGGGGTGGGATGGGATGGAAATGGGATGGAAATGGAATCCCGTGGGAGACCCGGGTGGCCAGACACGGGCTATTCCTGCGGCGGTAATGAATTATTCTGCAGGAAAAAAAAGAAAACCAACCCTAAACCCGATATTGAGTTGGTGATTTGAAGCAAAGCCACCCCCAAATCCTCTGCACACCGTCTCCTGGTGTTTCGGTGCAGCGGATTCCATGGGGGAACAGTGCGAACCTCCCCCGCCCCAGCGCAGCCTAAATCCCCGGTGGGGAAAGCTTTGCCACCCCCCACCCCCCAAATTTGCTGTGAGCTGCTCTTATTTGGGGTGATTTTGGGGGGGGGGGG
>VUYV01000136.1:237970-259550 GCA_008711295.1 Anarhynchus alexandrinus
GGGCAATTTGGGGATGGGGAGGGGCAAATTGGGGATGGTGGGGGTGTCAAATTGAGGATGGGGGGGACACCCCACCCTGTTAACCCAAGCTTGGACCCGTGCCGATGCATCCCACGCCGTCGGCATCCATGCCCTAGCGAGCGCGACACAGCTTCATTTTTGCCTTTTTTGTTGTTGTTTAATTATTATTTTTCTAATGAATGTCATTAATTAGCGCCGGAGCGTGGTTGAGCTCCCAGGTGGCGAAGTGTACGCGGGCAGCGGCGAGAGGAAAGCTGCCCCCCCCCTCCCCAATCCTTCCTCTCCCCATGCCCTTTGCCGATCCTCGGCAAAACAAAACCTCTGCGTCTCGCCGGGAAGAACCGGCCTTCCTTCGGCATCGTCCCTGCCCGTGGCTGCTCCGGAGGAAGGATAACCCACCCGGAGACCCCCCCTGGAACCCACCCAGAGACCTCAACCCCCCCGGCAAGAGAGTTTCTGGCATCTCCCCATAGCGCGCGGGATTGAGGGGCTCGTTGCGATGGGTATGTGCGATAATTAATTCCCGGGCGCCGGTGTAAGGAAGGGAAAAATCCTCCCGGAGGCCCCGGGGAGGGGAGGACGTGCCCCGTGTGCGGCTCAGGATGGTACCGCTCTCGCAGCGGCGCGGGCTGAGGATGATTTATTTAAGTGGTCTGGGCTTTTCTCCCCACCCCCCCCAGTCCTGAGCATCCTCTGCCCGGTTGACGGATGCTCTCCGGTAGCCTGGTGATCCCGAAGGGTTAGGAAGGACTGATCCCGGTGCGGACGGAGCCGCCGGGAGCGGGATCTGGGTATCCTGGTGGAGGATACTGATAAATCCCATCCCACCCCATCGCCTGGAGCTCTCCTCTCCCACGGGATGGGCTCGTGATGAGGACCACGAGATGAGGACCACCCGGACTTTGCCCCGTTGATCTTTCAATGTCAGGTTTTTCGCAGGGTGAGCCGGTGGGGTTTTATTGTTCTGGGGAGCAGAGAACAAAGGAAAATCTTCCTCCGGGGGCTTTTTTTGTGCTCCTCGGCTTGGCCATCGGGCATGGGATGCGTCTTTCCCAGCGGGTTAGTAGAGCGATGCTCGGTGGGTTGGTGCCGGGCTGCTCGGCGACTCCGGTCCCCATCTCTTAGCGAGACGAGCTAATTAAATTCTCACGGCGGAGCTTTTGGGCAAGCCCTGCTGGATTTGCCTGTCTTCTGTGACGGGCTCTCCCTCCGACCGCTCTCGGAGATGAAGAGACCGGTGGTGGAGCAAGAGGGATCACCCAGGCTTCGCCAGCTGCCTCCGCTCAGGCTTTCCGTGGCGAGTGGCAGGACAGAGTGACACGGGACGGACACCACCATCCACTCCGGATTGGTGATGGAGATGATGATTTGGAGTGCGCAGAGAGCCTTCTCCCTTCGCTTAGCGAAGGGGCTGGAGCAGGCGGGGGGTCCACGCTGGGCTGGAGCTTTGGGGTCGGGGATCAGCCGTGCGAGGGGGATGCGCTGGGGCTGGTGGCTGCAGTCAGCTCGCGTTTCTGCAATTGCGATTCCCGTTGCATTGCGTCGCGTCGCATCGCAGCTCTCCGTAGCACGTGCCGGATCCCAGCCTGGGAAGAGCCGGGATCTTGAGCAGAGGACTCGGTGGTGGACTCATCCCAGGAGATGCCACCTCCGGCTCTGGTGCTGGCTGTCCTGTAGGTGTGAGGTCTCTTCTTCCTACCCTGGCTCTTAACAACATGTCCAACCGATAACGAACTCCGAACTTCATTATAAGCTGTAGGATGGGATCAGCGCGCTTTGCTGGACTCTCCTTAACCCCTGTGCTTAATTATCTGCATCATTAGAGGGCTGCTTGCTCCTCCAGCTCCAGGCAATGATTTAATAGGAACTGCTACAGCAAGGCACCAAATCCCATGAGGGTACGGGCTAAGGACTCTGAAAATGTAAATATAAGAGGAGGAACTGTCTGTGGACACTAATTTTTAAGGGATGTCCACCATGGAGACCTGTGAATAGGGTGTCTTCCGGAGCTTGGGCTGTCATGGTGACCGGAGCATCCTCCTGGATGCCCACCCACGGTGTGCAAACCCACCCGTGGAGTGAAAACTTCTATTTAAATCCATTTTAAACTCTGGAATAACCATACTTACATCTCCAAGCCTGGATCCTTCCAGCTGGTGTCATCCCCCATGCTTGCAACCAACATCAGAGGTGCGTGCCAGGCTGCAGGACGTGGGAATTCTGAGCCCAGCCCCGGCGAGACCGGGGCCCTCCATGGGCCTGTTTTCAGGGGGTTTCGGCCAGCAGTGATTCTCAGGTTGAATCCCGCTAATTAGAGCTAATTATTTGGCGGTATCTCTAAATCCCACCTATTCTATTACTTATTCTCCTGTATAAGGCGATGGTTTCGTTGCTTTAATCCTGAGTATTTCAGAGTTGGTTTGCGCTGCGAGTCTTGTTCTCAAGAGCTTTTCCTATCGTGTTTTATTTTAAAAAAATAATTGATTTTATATTATTTTTTCCCCCTTTCGGTTGTTTTCTCTGGGCGTAGCACGATGGCTGCGTAAGGAGCAGGGATGTGGTCCTCCTCCTGCAGAGGTTGGCATCCCGGCTTCGCCCGCATCCCTGTGGGGACCCCATCCCGCTCTCCCCATCCCAAGCTGGGGCCGGTGATCCTCGTCTGACATCGTTGGGGACACCCGCACAAGCGGTTTTGATTTTGCAGTGAGAAAAGGAAATGATTCGACGCTTTCACACTGCTCTTTGCAACGTCTGCTTCTCTTTTTTTTATTTTTTTTGGTGTTTCTTTTTAAACTCTCCTCTCGCGCTTGGACACGGGCGGCTTCTCCCTCCTCCAGCTGCGATCCTCGTGTTTATCGAGCTTTTTCTAGGAAAATCCTGCATCTTCTTGGGAGGGAAAAGTGAAAAAAAAACAACAAACCAAAACAGTCCGGTTCTTGCTAATCTCTTGCGTTTCCAGCTGCTGACCCTTGCATGTGACCGGGGTTGGGCTGGAACGTTTCCTCGGAGGAAGGGGAAAGGGATTTGGCTGGTGGGGAACGGCGAAACCGGAGAAGGAGCTCCCTTCCATCCCGGTTTTCCTTCGGACTGACGGATGCTCGGAGCGGTTTCGGGCTGGCGCGGGCTGCGGCTCTTTTCCAGCATGCGCTTTGCCATCTGCCAGAGGCCGCCGAGCTGCGGTGCCGGCGTCGCCGTGCCACGGATCGGCACGGGATGGTGACCGCCGAGCCGCCGGGAAGGTGGGTGGGAAGCGACGGAGGTGGGAAGGATGCGGGCGAGCGCTTGCTTCGGGGCGTTCGGGGCGTGATGGGGCCGAAGCGGCGATTTTGGGGGAAGCGGGATTTGGGGGGGCGCTGGCGGACGGGGCCGGATTCTGCACATCCCCTTGTGGATCCCGCTCTGGCACGGAGACGGAGTGCAGGTTTGCCGGCATCGCTTTGGCGGGATGCTTGGGACTTTTTGAGCACCCAAGCCGCCGTGCAGGTGGTTCATATTAATTACGGGCGAGTTATTTATGTAATATCAATGTGGGTGTTAACGTGCGGTCAGGTATTTTGGGGTTTAAGGTGCGTATTTACGTGCTGGTCACGCGAAAGGGCACGGCGGAGAAGCATGAGGGCGTTTGGGTGGTATGGGGTGGCCGGTGTCACCGTCCCAGCATGGCACGTGCTCTACTGGGGTCCAACGGGGGGGGGTTTGACCACCCATGGGTGCTGCTGGTCCCTGTCCCATGGGCTCAGGGATGGCTGGAGGGGGACTGGGGGCTCCCCGCTGCATCGGTCCCTCGCAGAGGACCGCTCCACCGTGGCATTGTCCATCAGCTCTTCGGTGCCATCCCGAGGACGCTGAGATGCTCCTGGGCTTGCCGAGCTGCGGTCACTCAAGGACCACGGTGGGATGCAGCCCGTGCCGGCCAGGGATGCTCGGAGGTGGGATACAGCGGTCCCAAGGGATGGATGGTGCAGGGGTGCATGGTAACGCAAAGCAAGGCTCGTTTAAACAAGGCGGAGGACTCTCCTCCCGACACCACGCCTGTAAAATTCTATCAACAAATCTACGGAGAAGTTTCTCCTCTTCTTTAGTTTTTTTTTTGGGTTTTTTTTTGTTTTAATTGCAAATCAGAATCAACCTAGATCACAAAGCCGCGTCCAGGTAGGACTAAGCGGGGAGCTGGCTTCTTTTCCGTCAGTATTTGCAGGTTTAAAAATATATAGGCTGAAGCTTGGGTTTTGGTTGGCTATTTTTTTTTTAATCCTGGGTCTGTGAAGGAGGCTTTAACCTGAGCTCACGCCGTTGGAATTCCCTGCTGTGCCTGGGAGAGGCTCCTCGCCTCCGATCGCTTCCAGATGCCGTTCCCGCTTCGGCTCTTCCCCTTGCAAAATGTCTCCCCCAGCTCGCCGGCAGCCTCGCCGAACTTTTCCCGGCCGGATTCGGCATCCCTGATATGAGCCAGGCTGGAATTTGGGGCTCGGGCTCCCCTGGCTGTGCTGCCGATGGGCCAGAGCTTCCCTGAGCCCCGAAAAGAGGGGGGGGGGGGAAACTGAGGCAGGAACGCGCCGAGCGAGAGTTGAGGA
This sequence comes from Anarhynchus alexandrinus, assembly GCA_008711295.1. Lineage (NCBI taxonomy): Eukaryota > Metazoa > Chordata > Aves > Charadriiformes > Charadriidae > Anarhynchus > Anarhynchus alexandrinus. The sequence continues at coordinate 242,566 of VUYV01000136.1, forward strand.
TGCTTTAACGCTGCAAACCTGCTGCTCTGGGGCTTCGCTGATGCTGTATGCGTGCTGCCAGCCCGGCATCCCCACGGCGGATAATAAAACGCCCCTGTCCGGGGATTAAAACCCCATCCCGGCACATCCGATTCCCCCGGCGTGGGGTTCGTGGGGTGGGATTTTACGGCGCGGGGATGGATCCGGACCCGCCTGATTTGGGGATGGAGGAAAGCGCCGGGGCACCGTGGGGGAAAAATGGGGTGGAAAGTGAGAAATAAAAGGGGAAGAATGCAGGGAGAGGGGGATGCAAGTGGACCGGGGGGATGCAGGACGGAAGGAAGACCAGGGGGTGGGGATGTGGGGATGGTGTCAAAAATGAAGGGGAGCGAAGGGCTGTAGGGGGGCGAAATGCGATGCTGCCTTCCCCGTGCGGGGTTAAAGCGGAGAGAACAAGGCGTCAGGAACGGCGCCAAGGGCTGGGAAGTCCTCGGGCCCATCCCTGTATGATAACCAGCGCTTCAAAAGAAAAAATAGAACAAAACAACAAAAAAAAAAGGAATCACAAAGAACCGTCTGTTTGTGCACATAGGAGCTCAACAGGTTTCCTCCCAGGCTGCGTCTGGGTAGCGAGCTCTGGTATTTGGGGTGGGGAGAGCCCAGGGTGGCCAAGAGCCCGCCTTTCAAAGCATGCTCTTTATGCATTAAAAAAAAAAAAAAGGGCGATTTATCCTCAAAAATATTCCCCCAGGCTCTTTTTCCTCTGCCCTTTTATTTTGTTATCGCGGGATGGGGGATGGCAGCCCTTGCAGCTTTCGGTGCGGGAAGGTCCGGGCGGCTCCCGACGAAGGGCTAGAGGAGCTGGGGGGGGGGCTTTTGCAATTAAAATGTGGGTGAACACGAGGGTTTGGTGCCCCAGGACCGCATCATGGTAAGGGGAGGATAAAACCTGCCCCAACGCTGCCAAGCCCCTACATCCCCCCCCGGCAAATTCGGCTTTAGCATCCTTTACGGTCCTTCAGCATCTGCCATGGAGCTGGGGCTTCCCGGGCCCCTCTGCTACCTAATTAACAAAGTCGCTGCTTAATTCCGGCTGCATTTACAAGTTAAATTGACAGATTATCTGTATTATGCAAACGCATATTTAAATCTTAATTATTTATTTGCCTGGCTCGCCGAACACGCGTGGAGTGTCTGTAAATCAGCGGCTTTAAGATGCTCTTCTCTTGGAAGCGCAGAGAAATAAACCCCAAATAAGCTTTTTTTTTTTTTTTTTGGTCCGATGGGTGATGCTGAACACCCCGGCTTGGAAACAGCGGCGATTCCTCGTGCTTATTTCTTCCTTTTTGTGTTTTATTTGGGGAGGGGTTTATCATGGGAAGCTTGTCCTTAAATAGCGGTCGTTTATTTTTAGGTCGGTTGCTGCTTCGGATAATCCGGCTTGGCTGGGTAGCTTTGCTTTTCCTCCCGTTCTCAGGGATTGCGTAGAAATAGGTTCATTAAATTATTTTATATTTAAGGGGTGCAATAAATTATTACTTTAATTTAAAAAAAAAAACAACCTCAACAGTTGGGGTGGAGGATGAGGGTTCTGCTGGTGGTGGCTCTTCCCTCCTCTCCTGGCCACAGGGAGCATCCGCCGGGATGCCGGGGTGAGGACGAACAGGGAAACCTCGACCGAAAAATCGCATCCCGCACCGGAATTCCACTTTTGGCTGGGGCGAAGGACGGCCGGGAAGCGGCCGGATTATCTCCTGCTTAATACCTGCTGAATGAATAAGCTCCTGGTCCCGGGGCGATAGCGATCGGGGTGACGTGAGGGATGTGCCGGGCTTGGAAACACCTCGCTCATGCCAAGTAGAGACGTTTTCTCCCGGCGGAGGAGGAGGAGGATGAGCTCACCTGGATTTTATTCCCCTCCCAGCCTGGCTTTTGCTCTCTCCCCCCTCGGGAAGTAATTTTAACCGAGGGAGACTGGCGCCGGTGATGGAGCGCCGACGGACGGACGGACGGACGGCTGCCTCGCTTCAGGTCTGGCCGGTGGAAGGAGGAGAAACGCCGTCTCCATCTTCCCCCTCCTCTTTTTTAACAGCCTCCAGGGGAGGATCCGGTCCTCGGTGGGGAAGATGATGGACGGGAGGGATTCGGCGGCTCGTTCCTGCCCCGTGCGTGTCCCCTCTTGCCTGCGCAAGTCCCAAAAATGCCCGTCGCCCCCCTGGGGATGCTCCTGCACCGGGACTGAGCCCCTCGAAGGGCTGAGCCCCTCGAAGGGCTGATCCTGGCCGGCTTTAATAGGGGAAGGGATGCGGCCGTTGGGTTTTTTTTTGTTTTCTTCCATCCGAAGCCATGAGCATCCCAGAGGGAAGAGGTCGGGGAGCGAGCACGAGGTGCCTTTTGCCCCCCTCAAAATTGGAAATCGCTATTTAAATGCAGCCTGGTAGGCAGGAAGGGGAAACTGAGGCAGGCGGTGTAGCTGGGAGGCTGGGGAGGAAAAGGAGCAAAATTCAGCTTGTTTAGGGTTTTGGGCTTTTTTTTTTTTTTTGAGGGCTCTGGGATACGGGACGTTCATTTCCTGCCGGGATCAGCTGCCAGATGGGTTGAGCCGCCCGCGGCGAGCGGCGGAGACGGCGGCTCTCGACCTGGCGGACGCCTGAACCACGATGGGTTTTTTTTGTATTTTTTGTATTTTTTTTTTATGGACCTTGGGCTGGGAACGGCTGATGGTGGTGGGGGGAAGCTGGAAAACGATCCTGGGGAGACCGGCGGCAGCGCTCCGGCTCCCAGCTCTTCCAGTCGAGCTGGAAAGACCAGCTTCGGGCAAGACCTCGGATCCTCTTTGGATCGGCGCCCACGTGCTTTAAGGGCTCACACTCTCCCGCTGATCCAGAGCTGCAGCATCCTCCTGGGAAGGGGGCATCCCCTTGCCCACCCCCAGGCAGCTCTCAGCACCCTCCTCCTCCTCCATCATCATCATCATCATCATCGATACAGCAGAGGCTGATGCTGCGCCTTGAAGTGCTTTAGCAGGAGCTCCCCGGGGAGAGTTTAACCTCGTTAGCGGATCCTATAATTCATGGCTCTAAATAAAAAGGCTCCTCGTGGGCAGCGATGTCGGATGCTCCGGTGGATTCAGGGCTGCTGGAAAGACCCTGGTGCAGGAAGGTGGATTTTTTTGGAGGGGCAGTTGCAAAGCGGCCCCAAGTGCATCTCGTTTGGCTGTTGATTGCCCCAAGCCCTCGGGTTTAATTGCTCCCCTCAGCAAATGGTGGAGGTAGGAGAAAGCAGAGCTGCTTTGGCTGGGAAGGGAAGATGTGGCACCGGGATGGAGCCATCCCTCATCCTCCCAGGGCATCCTCTAGTTTTTGGGGAGAAGCACTCAGCCTCGATGATAGGAGGAAGCATCTCGGAGATGCTCGGTGGTTTCCTTCTCCATCCCTTGCGTGGGGACATACCCTCTTTGTTAAAATTAGCGGGGTGCCAAGAGCGAAGCATGCCTTGGGGAAGGCTCGCGCCGGCTTGTTGGCCCCCAGCATCTCTCACCTTCGCTTTTCCCGGCTGGAGGAGACGCGGAGAGGTCGGGAAACCTCCTGCCCTTCAGAGTTTCCCCTCGGAAGCATCTTCTCTGCCCGGACTCAAGCACCGGCTGCGGAGAGAGCCTCGCTGGTCCTGTCCAGGCCACCCTTCCCCATCTGCTATGCCCTTCCTTGCACCGAACTGGGCTGAGATTGCTCCTCGTGTGGTTTTTTGGGGAGAGCTGTGACCCCTGCCCTCCCCCATCCATCCCACTGAGTGGGGGGGAAGCAAAACCAGCTCTCAGCTGCTAACAGAGATAGCAATGGGCTCGCTTCACCTGGCTGCCTCGTTTTCCCCCTTCACCCCACCTTGCTGCTCATTAGCTGGGGTAATTAAGCTGGATGCAGAGCAGCTGCCCTTGCAGAGGGAGGCTTTTCTTTGAGAGGCAGCATGGCAGGAGGGTTTCTGTGCGTGGCAGCTCCTTGGCAGGGCTTTTCGTTCCTAAAATTGTAAGGATATTATAGCACCGGGTGAGGATGTGTAATTTGGAAAGTTTTGGGGGAAGAGATGCTGGAGATGTGGGATTAAGGAGCGTCCTCTGTGTGGGAAGGCAGGAGAGCTGCAGAGCATCCCAGGGTGAGCAGAGCTGGATCCCCCTTTCCCTGGGAAAGGGCATCACCCGCTTCCGAAAAATCCGAGTGAGTCATGGAAGGGGATTTCGGTGGGAAAGGCCAAGAGGTGTTTGGGGAAAACTGCGGCCGCGGTCTGCGCCTCCTCCTTAAAGGCAGCTGGAAGCCCGGCCCCGGGTGCTGCCGGTGCCGGAGGAGGTGGGTGGCTCTTTGCGGAGAGCGCCGGCATCCTCCGCGACACGTGATGGCTCGCCGAGGCACTTCTGCCGGTCCCCGGGGACTGGTTCCTCATCGGCCGTCGGAAGAGCTGCCCCGGCTGGGGATCAGTAGGGATCCACTGGATCCTCCGGGGGCGGCTGCGAAGCGAAGCATCCCTCGCGCGCTGCCGGTGTGGGTTGCTGTAGCCCTAAGGATGTTCTCCCTTTTCCCTTTGCCAGGGGAAGAGAGGATGGCCTCGTAGATCCCGCCGAGCTCCTGCCTGCTCCGCCTGGACCAAGAGGACGGACCGTAAGTAGCCGTGGCCTCCTGCCAACTTATCGATGGGGACCGGCTTCAGCCTCTCCCGCTGCCGGGGATGCTGGAAAAGGTCTCCCTGAGACGAGCATCCTCCACCCGCCGTGGCTGATGGGGTTAACGGAGCATCGGGGTGATGCTGGGGGTGCAAAGTGATGGAATGAGTTATTTTTCCGGTTATTTTCCTCCGTGGCTGTTAACACGGGAGAAAAGAGCAGGGCGGACATGCAAGCGTGCCGGTGTAGGGGCAGGAGGGTAAATCCATCCAATTGCTTCACCCCGGGGGTTTTGGGGTTAGAGGACTTGAGCTCAAGGACGGGGTTACCCTGGGGGTTACGCCGCCCCAAAACTGGCCTGTTTGCGTTCACCGATGCAAAACAGGAGGCCTGGAGGAAACGGTTGGGAAACCACAGGGCTGCTGCAGCCGGTAGGGGGTTAAGGTGGCACTTGGGGCCTTGTAAAGGGGAGGGTGACCAGGCAGGTGGCGTTTGAGACCCCAAAAGGGCACCCTCGTAGTTAAAAGCCACCAGGATACAAGCTGCCTGTGGGATAACTCAGCCCTGGGGGGCTCGAGATCCTTTAATTTTCCCCGGAGAGCTGAGGTTGAACCTGGGCATTGCTCGAGTTTGGGTTGGAGATGGGCTGGAGCATCTCGAGGGTTTGGTTTTTATTTACCTCCCTGGACCGTTCCCATCCCCGCTATAAGGGAGCGGGCAGCGGGGCAAAGCTGCCTTCACCCTGCCTGCCCCCCCCCCCCCCCCCCCCGCCCCCCCCCCCCCCCAGCGTGCTTCCTTCCCCTTTTGGCTGCTTTTTTGGGGGGTAGTTAGAGCGAAGCATGGCAGCGAAGCCACGTTGCCAAAGCCGCTCTCGCCGTTGCCGCCCGCATCCCAGGGCGGTCCCCCGAGGATGGAGGCGCCGGCGAATAAACACGGCAACGAGGTGACGGTGGCGGCAAATGGGGACCGGCTGAGGCAGGTGGGAGGAGGGGGCGCCAGGTCGATGGTGGGGGGCTCGGTGATGAAATCCCATCGAATATAAAGCGGTCACCGGTGGGTGCTCACCCGTGTCTCGTTAGCATGGGGATGTGCCTCCACGGGTGGCACAGCTCTCCGGCAGCTCGGCTGTCACCTCCGGGTTGTAGCGAGCCGCATCTGGCAGGAAAAGGTCTTTAATTTGTTTTTTAAAATAGGAAAAGAGCGATTAAACCTATATAACGTAAATAATAATATATAACCTATAATAATGTAGCCAAACACACCGAGGAGGAGCCCTGTAGCTCCTTCGATGGCATGGGATTACCCTGGAGGTGTGGGATACTCCACCCAACTGGTGTTTTAGGGCCACAGGAAGGGATTTAGGTCCAATCCCTGTGTTTTCCCTGTTACGAGGTTTAGAAAAAAAAACAGTGGGAGAGGAGAGGGTGGCGGCACTACCGGCCCGAGTTGGGTTTCGGCTCCCGAGCGCATTAAAACCAGCAGTGCCGTGGAAAGGCGGGAGCAGCCCGCGTTTATTCTGGGGCCGTGCCGCCGTGGAAATACTTGTCCTACCTGAGCTTATTTGCTGTTGCCACCTCTAAAATTGCACCCTCGTCACGGGTAAATGTTTTGTTAAGGCTTACATGCCAACGAGGGCTTTTTTTTTTTTTTTCCCCCTATCATAAATCTTTGGCTGGGTTATTGTATGCCGAGGATACCACGGGCTAAGGAAACAGTGGTACCTTCCCTATTAACAGGCAATTAAAATTCCTTTGAAGTGACTCGCAGGGCTCTTAAAATAGGATAAGTGTGGGTGTTGGAGGCATGGGCTGGTGCTATGTGTCCTCGACGGGGTGATGTCCGGTCTTGAACGGGATTGATTTTTGCAGTGCCGCGTCCTAACGACCTCCTGCATCCCCCGGGCCGCTGCGCTTGCGCCTCGTGCTCTTGCGGTTGCTCTGCCCTGCCCTGTTTTCTGGCAGCATCCCTGGTCCCCCCTGGCAGCATCCCTGGTCCCCCTCACAGCATCCCCATCTTGGCGCAGCATCCCCGGTCCTCTTCAGCATCCCCATCTTGGTGCAGCATCCCCAGTCCCCCCTGCAGCATCCCCATCCCACCGCAGCATCCCTTGGGGGAGGATCAGATCCAGACCCCGCTGCCTTTTGGGCTTGCGACGGTGGGTTATTTGCGATCCCACGAGGTTTTTCTCCCCGCCGTGGGTCTCCTTTTCCTTCCCAGCTTGGGAAAAAAATATAATCCCCGAGCACCTGGAGCTCGAAGAAGCTTTGGGATGCCAGGCTGAGGGTTTGGGTACCTTTGATGCTCTGCCAAGCCCGGGCAGCGCCTCGAGTTGGCCGGATCCTTTCCCCGGAGGATCACCCCCGGCCGCCTCCCACGTTGCGTTCAGGCTCCGGCAGGCGATGGTTTTGCCGAGGCAGGATGCGGCTGAGCCGGTGCGGGGGGTAAGCCGTCATCTGCCAGGCTCCTCCGGCGATCCCAGCCCTACCGCGTGGAGAAAAACTGTGGGATGGGGGCTTGGAAGATCCCGGGGCTGTAAACTGCTTCCTTGGAGGGGGTCGATCCTGGTTCTTGTCCTCAAACTGGAGCGCAGGAGCCATCCTGCTGGTCCCTGCAAGGCCCCGCGTGCCTTGAAGGCTTGGGATAGGAGTGAATCCCTAGGGACTGCCAGTGCATCCCTTCCTCGGGTGGGATCCCTTCAAATCCAGCCCTGCTCCAGTTAAAAATAAACGCATGGGGTTTTTTTTGGGGGGTGAACCATCGGAGATGCTCGTTCTCCGGCGACCATCCTTCTCGCCCAGGGGAGCTGGATCAGGCAGCGGACGGCTTCGTGCCCCGTGGATGTGCGGGGTGGGATGGTGGGAGCACGGGAGAGGTGTCCTCGCCTCCTGTCACGCTTCCTTTTCCCAATCCGTGGGTTACCATGGAAACGTAAAAGTACCAAGAGCTTTTGCTTGTGTGCCCTGCTGGTCCGTGGATGCTTTGCCGGATGGCTGGGATCACCGTCTGCCCGTGCCGGGATGGGGTGCGGGGATTTATCATCACCCCCCACCTTTGCACTTGCTCCACAGCTTTAAATGCTTTTTTTTAAATTATTATTTTTATTTTTACCTGATTGTGGGATGGGAGCGGCTTGGCCGGTGTCCGCTGCCGCTTTGTGGATTAACATGACTTAAATCTAGAGATGCCGGAGCCGTCGAGGCCACGGGGGGAGATTCCGGTGGGGGAAGATATAGGGACAAACTCCTGCGAGGTCACCCGTCGCAGCAGGAGGGTCGTTGCTGGCGTCTCCCAGGGGTTTTCCCAGGACGTGGTGAAATCGGGAGGCAAAAACCCTGCTCTGGATCTGAGGGAGACGGGGAAACTTGGCGAGGAGCTTCACAGCATCCCGGGGATGGGGCTTTCCCGTGGTGCCGGGCTGGGGAAGGGGAGACCTGGCTGTGAAGATGGGGCGGCGGTGGGGCTTTTAAGTAATTTATGCAGCGATAATATTCAGCCCCGGGGGCGCTTTGGAGGTGCGTTGCTCAGACATCAAAGAGAGGGGCTTTTTCGGGTGCTGCTTCTAAACGTGGGGAGCCGAATCCACCCGGGACTTTCCCCCCAGCTCCAGGGCTTGGTGGGGGAGGCGATGCCCCGGACTGAACCCTGTGGGAGCGGTGGTCGAGGAGTGCCTGCATCCCTTCCCTCAGAGGGGAGAGCGCCGAATCTTGCCTTGCTGGACAGTGTGGGGGGACCGGGGGGTGCTGTGGGGAGGGATGCTGTGGTTGGGGGACTGGGGAGGATGCTGTGATGAGGGATGCTGCGTTGGAGGACCTGGAGGGATTCTGTAGCGGTGGATGCTGCGGGGTCTGAGGGTGCTGCGGGGTCTGAGGGTGCTGCGAGGGACCAGGGATACTGTGAGGTCTGAGTTTTCTGGGGGACCAGGGATGCTGTGGGGTCTGAATTTTCTGGGGGACCAGGGATGCTGCGAGGTCTGAAGATGCTGCAAGGGACCAGGGATGCTGCGGGGTGTGAATTTTCTGGGGGTCCAGGGATGCTGTGGAGTCTGAGGATGCTGCGAGGGACCAGGGATGCTGGGGGTGTTAGTTTTCTGGGGGTCCAGGGATGCTGCGGGATCTGCAGATGCTGCAAGGCACCAGGGATGCTGTGGGGTCTGAGTTTCCTGGGGGTCCAGGGATGCTGCGGGGTCTGAGTTTGCAGGGGGAACAGGGGTGCTGTGGGATCCGAGGATGCTGTGGAGTATCAGGGATGCTGCGGGGTCTAAGTTTTTGGGTGGACCAGGGATGCTGTGGGGGGACCAGGGGTGCTGTGGGATCTGAGGATGCTGTGGAGGACCAGGGATGCTGCGGGGTCTAAGTTTTTGGGTGGACCAGGGATGGGGTGCTGTGGGATCTGAGGATGCTGTGGAGGACCAGGATGCTGCGACGTCTGAGTTTTCTGGGGGACCAGGGATGCTGCGGGGTTTGAGGATGCTGCGGGGGGACCAGGGGTGCTGCGGGATCCGAGGATGCTGTGGAGGACCAGGGATGCTGCAATGTCTGAGTTTTCTGGGAGACCAGGGATGCTGCGACGTCTGAATTTTCTGGGAGACCAGGGATGCTGCGACGTCTGAATTTTCTGGGAGACCAGGGATGCTGCGGGGGGACCAGGGATGCTGTGGGATCTGCAGATGCTGCAAGGCACCAGGGATGCTGCGGGGTCTGAGTTTGTGGGGGGGATGCTGCGGGATCTGAGTTTTCAGGTGGACCAGGGGATGCTGTGGGATCCGAGGATGCTGTGGGGGACCAGTGATGCTGCAGGATCCGAGGATGCTGTGGGGGATCAGTGATGCTGCGGGGTCTGAGTTTTCGGGTGGACCAGGGGATGCTGTGGGGGGACCAGGGATGCTGCGGGATCCGAGGATGCTGTGGGGGACCAGGGATGCTGCGACGTCTGAGTTTTCTGGGGGATCAGGGATGCTGTGGGGACCAGCAGCACCCTTTTAGCATCGCTCCCTCCACCAGCTCTACAAGGAGCTGGCTCGGGGTGTTCAGACCTTCCAGCTTTAAGCAGCCACTGTGGTTTGGGCTGCGGATCTGGTAGCACAAGGGTGGGGGGGAGCTTTGAATTCCTTCCAAAAGCACCTCCGCCTCGGCCTGGGCGCGGGGGCAGCCTGGGTGTGCTCTGTTTTGCTCCGCGTTCCCCGAACGCTTCACTAAACAGCGTTCGTTTTCCTCCGGGATTATTAACCGTGTTTGTCTTAGATAAGTTTTGCATCAGGCCCAGCTTGTGCGTACAAGCCTGGGAAAAGATCATAAAGCCCTCAGAAAAAAAAAAAAAAAAAAACATTTAAAAAAAAAGAAAAAAAAGAGCCGGTATGTAAAAGCAAACACCGGGGGTGAGAGGGGATTTTCCCAGTGTCCTAAGCCAGCGGGAGGGGTGAAGCACGCTCGGTGGGAAGCTCAGCCGGGTGATTTGGCACCAAAGGAGAGAGCCGGAGGGGTGTGTGTGCAAATTTGGTGCTAAATTTGGGTCCCGATGCTGGGCAGCACCCCAGCCCCGGGCGAACGGGGGTCTCTCAGGCCCCAAAGGAGCATCGTGAGCCTCCAGCTGCGGCGGCAGATTTCCCCTCGGGTACTTTTGTCGCCGGTTTTGCTAGGAAAAAAAATTCCCTGAGAAAACTCAAGCTGCTTTCTGCTTTCCCCTAATTTTATTTTTTTTCAAGCAAACATAACGTATAAAGCGGTGAGACCCTCCCCCAGCTCCTCATCCCTGCTCGCTCCGACCCTTGCGACTGTGGGTTTAATCTTCCCTTTCCTCCCCAAACCAGGAGGGACTCGTAGAGCCAGAAATCCCGATGCGGGATGAGAGCCAGGGTGTAAATCGGGGACGGGGGGAGCTTTTCCTTCCCCTTTCTGGGATCCCCAGGCGATGGCGGGGCTGTGCCCGGGCACGACTCGCTGGGAAAGGGGGTTGATATCTGTTTTTTATGGAGGTTCAGGGGGAGACGGGCGCTTTCCCAGGGTACCACCTCGCCCGTCCCTCTCCCTCCGCTTTGCTGTCAAACGCACACAGATTTTTTTTATTGTGCTTCGTATCCCGTCCCGTTGCTTGTAGCACGATTTAATTGTCCTTAATTCCCTTTTAATTGCCCTTCCTGCCCTTTTTAATTAATTGCCCTTCCTGCCCTTATAATTTCAGGAACTGGTGATGAGGAAGGGAAGAACCTGGCTCTCGTGGGCCCCTCTTTGGTCCCGTTTCTCCCCTTTCTTGACATATTTTGCCCCAAAAGCCGCTAGTCTTGACTTGCTCTTGACTTATCCTTGACCGGGTGAGGACGTGGCCCTGTCAGGCGGCAGGTGCTGGGTTCATTAACGGTGCTTCGTTAGGCAGGGTGGGGTGCTGGGATGGGTGACATTCCCCCCTCCCTTTACCCCCCCAACAAGGTGACTAATCCCTCAAGACGAGGATTTCCATCGCCCAGCCCAGGCGTGTACCTTTCCTCTTGGCTGGGCATTTAATACCTCCTCACCCTCTCCTCCTCCGAGACGTGGCCGGGCCGGAGCCGGGAACGGGGTGGCAAAGCCAAACCCAACTCTGAGCCGGGCTTAGGGTAGGATTCATCCTTGGGGAGCAAAATCTCCCGCGTACCCCAAAACTTCTCCCGCCCGGTAAGTTAATTTTCCCGTCTTCGCCGTGTCGCGACGGGACAGGGCTGAGCCGGTCCCGGGGTGGCTCCGACCACGGCTCTTTGCTGCCTTATTCCAGGAGCGAGAGGTTTCGGAGGAAGAAAAAAGTCGCCCCGCTTCCCCAGCCGGCGTTCGCGCATGCATTAAGCTTGCGGCATCCCCCTTCCCCGGGGCCGGGATGGTTGAATCGAAGGCGTTGGAGGTTCCCCAAGTACGTGATGTTCTTTGCTTTGATCCCGCTCGGCTGCTCCGCTCCTTTCTGCCCGGCGCGGTGGCGGTGGTGGCACGTCTGGCTTCGTACCTGCGGTGGCTGGTGCCCGGTGGATGCTCGAGCCAGGGCTGGGCTTAAAATCTCCCCCTCTGTGTCATTGCCACGGGCATCAATTTGGGCGCTTCGGGGTTTTGCGGTTGAAAACCCACCGGGGGGCTCGTTTTTCCTCTTTAATTTATTTTTTTTCCTTTGGAATTTTGGTGTTTAAGCTGTACGGCCAAGGCTCCTTGGGAACCGCGGCCGCTTGCCGGGCTTTTATAAACTCTGTGTAAACTTTGGCGGCTGCGGGGCGGAGAAATGTGATTTTAAACGGAAATAAATCCCTTGGGGAGCCCTTGTACCTGCTTGTCCACAGGTGCGGATGGGGCAAGTGGGCGGTGATGCCTCTCGGATGGGGTTTTTGGGGATGGCTCCCATGGGTTTTGACCTAATTGGATGTCTTTCCCTCTTTTCCCGCTCCAGGTGACCGGCGGCAGCCGCGATGAGAGCTCCGGCCCTCGCCTGATGCCTCTCCTGCTGATAAAAATGATCAACAAGTCTCGTGAGTCTCATGGGGCTGGGGAGGGGTGTGTGTGTGTGTGTCTCCTCTCTCCCTTTTTCCAAGCTGTCCTGGGGGATTTGCGTTGGGAAATTTGGCTTTGGGGGTAGGATGCTGCTTTGCTGCGGCTCCAGCCAAGGCGATGCAGCGTCGGAGCATCACGGGCGAAGTCATGATGGGGGAGGGTGATTTTTGGGGTCCTCCATCCTCCGGGCTCGGGCACCCGGTAGCCCTCGGGCTCTGCGGTAGAAAAACGGGCTGGAGGCACCCGGAAAGAGGGAATGTGTTGGTGCAGCCTTTGACACGAGGTGGGCAGGAGGAAACGGCACGGCTGCTTTTGGAGCCGGGACAAAACCAACCCGGCTCCGTCTCGGAGCGGACCGTGCCAGCCAGGCCCCCGCCGCTCCCTGGGGAAGAAGGCTTTGCCGGTGACGGCTCCTCAATCCTGGATCTACCAGGGTATCCCCAGGAGGCTGCTGATCCCCAACATCTGATCATCCAAACCCCAGGTACCGGCTTGACGGTGTTTTTTTCTTCCTCCCCCCGGCTCTCTGGGCACGCAGGAGGGAAGATACTCGGGGTGCTGGCGCTGTTTCTGGTGATGGTTTGGTACTCGATCTACCGGGAAGACAGGTACATACAGCTGTGAGTGGCTTTTATTAAAGTTTAAAGGACCTCCTGCCCTTTCCTTCGCTCTCGGGAGGCGACATCCTCCCACCCGTCCCACACAGGGATGCCGGAGCATCGTCTCGCTGGATCCTGGGGGACCAGGGAGGCGGCAGCATCCTCGGCTGCTGCGAGGCTCCCCCTCGGTGCGTGTCGGCGGTCGGGCTCTGCGGGGTTTTCGGCAAATCCCGGTGTTTTGCTGAGCGCGGGAGAAAGGGAAAACCTCGCGCTCTTCCCAGTCCCGGCGATGCGGATGGAGACGGGGAAAGCGGAGAGCGTGAGGTCTATGCGCAGGGCAAGAGAGACCTCTTCTGATGCAAGGCTGCAAGCCCAGCAAATAAATACCCAAAGCAGAGCTGGCCTTAAATCTGGCTCGCAATATTCCCCAGCGCTGCCACCATGGCTTTAATCCCGCTGTGGTGGCGGTGCCGGAGCCCCCTTTCCCGGGAAGGGATGCAGAAAAGCAGGCATAATGTATTTTTTTTCTGTTTTTAACCTTTTCCCTCACAGCTTTTATTTCCCCGTGCAAGAAAACAAGACGATGTGTCCCCTCGGGGAGGTGGAAAAGAAAGCGGCGCAGCTCATCGGGAAGTGAGTATCGGGGTTGGGAGGAAGGAGCGGGGGGACGCGGAGCCAGGATTTCCCCCCACCCCGTGCCATCCCTCCATCCCGGTCTCACCGGCCCTTTGCTCCTCGGCAGCTACACGAGGGACCACCCGCTCTTCTTGCAGCTGAAGGACTATTTTTGGGTGAAGACGCCGTCGCTCTACGAGCTGCCCTACGGCACGAAAGGAAGCGGTAAGCCTCGGCAGCGCTCGCCGTGGGTTTCCAGCCATCTGTCCGTCCTGCTGCCGCTCCCCGGGGCTTTCAGCTTCCCTCTTACTAAAAACATCTGCAGGTTGATTTTTTTTTGGGGGGGGGAACACGGACTATTTTCTTTTTTCCTCCTTGTTTTAATGATTTTTCAGACTGTGCACCATGTATCTTCTTGCCCTGGGTGCACATGGTCCCTACAAAAGGGTTTAGGGTGGGTTCCAGCTGAGGATTATCTGCCCGGAGCTGGGAGGAGATCTGGCAGGGATGGGGCAGGACCCAGGGCGTCGTAGCAGGCAGGAGCTGCCTTCCTCACCTCCTCCTCACCCTCGCTTTGCAGAAGATGTCCTCCTGCGCTTGCTGTCGATCACTCACTACTCCCTGCCCGAGAGCATCCAGAGGTAACGCCGGGGTGGGTTTTGGGGCTTTTTTGCTTTCTCTTCATCGTTGCTCCTTTGGGGAGGAGGTGGAAATCTGCATGTTGTGGGCCCAGGATTTGGCAGAATGAACCTCTGCAACTCAGGGAGGGTGGACGGAGCATGGAAAGCTTTGTAAAGTGGCCAATGCGGGGTTAAAAGCCCCCTTGGGGGGGTTAAACCCACCTTGGTTTAGAGCAGGTCTGGTTGAGACGCGGCTTTTCTCTCGCAGCTTGAAGTGCCGGAGGTGCGCGGTGGTGGGCAACGGCCACCGGCTCCGCAACAGCTCCATGGGGGAGACCATCAACACGTACGACGTTGTGATCAGGTACGGCCCTGGGTTCATCCCACCCTCCCCGGTGCCACCTGCAGATGGGTTCACACCTGTGATGTCCCCGTGTCCCTCCCCAAGGTTGAACAACGCCCCGGTCCACGGTTACGAGCAGGACGTGGGCTCCAAGACCACCATGCGCCTCTTCTACCCGGAGTCGGCCCACTTCAACCCCAGGACGGAGAACAACCCTGACACGCTGCTGGTCCTGGTGCCCTTCAAGCCCATGGACTTCCAGTGGATGGAGGCCATCCTCAACGACAAGAAGAGGGTAAGCGTGGTGGGGAACTGGGTCCAACCCCTCCTTGACTGCTGCAGGGTCCAACCCTCATCCCGCCACACCCTGAGGACCCACCTCTCTTATCGGGACACCGCTGGACATCTCCATCCTCTTGTAGGTTCGGAAAGGGTTTTGGAAACAGCCCCCGTTGATCTGGGACGCCAACCCCGAGCAAGTGCGCATCCTCAACCCTTATTACATGGAAGTAACTGCTGCTAAACTGCTCAACCTCCCCATGAAGCAACCACGGAAGGTCAAACAGGTAAGGGGTGGGGATGGCTGGGCACCCTGCTCCCCCCGAGGGGTGACATCCTCCCCCCGGCCTTCCCCATGAAGGTCACTGAAGGCCCACAGCTCTTTGCATGTCTTCTCCTCCCCCCTCCCTCCAGAAGCCCACCACGGGGTTGTTGGCCATCACTTTGGCGCTGCACTTCTGCGACCTGGTGCACATCGCGGGCTTCGGCTACCCCGATTCGTCCAACAAGAAGCAGACCATTCACTACTATGAGCAGATCACGCTCAAGTCCATGGCGGTAAGTATCTACCCCCACTTTTTTGTCCACGTTACCCCCAATTTTTCCCCTGGGATGGGGGACCGCGGCCCAGGAGAGCAGCGCCCTGCTCCCTCCGGTGATGCTGGGTGGTGTGGGAGGTTGTCCCCATGGTCACACCTCTCTCCCCTTCCACAATGGGTGTTGAAATCCACCTTTGGGTGGTCATCATCCACCTTCTCCCTGTAGCCCAACGTCTTTGTAGTCATGGTGGAGTTGGACGTTCATCCACCTTCTCCCTATAGCCCAACATCTTCGTAGTCATGGTGGAGAGTTGGACGTGGGTTATGTGTGAGCAGAAGGGCTCGTGGGCAGGGTCATGTCCCTCCTCTTGAGGAGCTCCTCCCTTCAGGTGAAGGTGTAGGGCCAACTCCACGCTGGTGGGGTGGACAAGGTGGAGGGCTGGGAGGGGGCAGAAGGAAAACGCGTGGCACCCCCTGTCTGGGCTCTGGTGTCACCCTCTGTTCCCCGTCCCGCAGGCGTCGGAGCACAACGTCTCGCATGAGGCGGTGGCCATCAAGCGGATGCTGGATCTGGGTCTCGTCAAGAACCTCACCTACTTCTGAGGGCACCGGGGCTGCGCAGGGACAGCATCCCCCGCTGCGGAGGGGGGACACCGCACCGGCACTCCCGAAGCGGTGCGAGGGCAGAGCGTCCTCGCCGCTGCCACCGCCGCCACCTCGCGCTTGGGACTCTTGGAGCCAGCGGGGCTGGGGGGGGCCGCGCTGGACCGCGGGTCCCCCGGGGAGTTGGGGGGCGCAGGGAGCCCCGCGGGGCCGTGCCGAGGCAGCGCGGCCACCGCCTTTTCCTACCGACGCACTGAGGACCTGGAGGGGGATTTTTTGGGGTGGGGGGGGTCCTCCCTCCCAGCGGGACTGGGGGGAGCAAAAAAGGGGGGGGGGGGCAGGNCTTTTTTTTTTTTTAATTTTCTTTTTATTCAGCGGCCCTGTCCCGTGCCTTAGCGCTGGCGTGGTGGCTCGTCCCCGCACACCCCCCCATCCCCAGTGGGGCCACCCCAGCTTGGCCTCGGGGGCCCTTTTGGGGGGGAGGCGGTTTAATTTAATTAATTTAAATGCTTATTTATCGTGGAGCCTCCCCCGGGGCCCGTGTGCCACTAGTGTTGGGGACGAGGGGTCTTGGGTGGGGGTCCGGTGGGGGGTTGGGGGTGTCCTGTGTCCCCCTGTCCCGAGGAGGGGGTTGACCGGTGCCTTCTCCCCATGGCGCTGGTGGGGGGACACCAGTGGATGGGGGTGTGGGGGCTCCTGGTGGCACCCAATAAAGGTCCTGGTGAGGCTGGGCTGGCTGGGTGCTGCTGGGGTGAGTGGGGCCAGCCCCGTTGTCCACACCGCCATATCCCTGTGACCCCCCATGTCCCCCCATGTTCTCATGTGAGCCTATGCCCATGTCCCCTCTCCCCATGTCCCTGCAGATGGCCCTTACCTGCTCTGTCCCCGATGTGATGCCCCATCTGGCTCCCGCCGTTGGGGTCGCAGGTTCCCCCAGGCTGCCCCGTGCCTCAGTTTCCCTCCGCCACCAGGCACCCGCTGTCCCCAAGGTGGGGACC
Organism: Anarhynchus alexandrinus; assembly: GCA_008711295.1. Taxonomy (NCBI): domain Eukaryota; kingdom Metazoa; phylum Chordata; class Aves; order Charadriiformes; family Charadriidae; genus Anarhynchus; species Anarhynchus alexandrinus. The sequence goes on from VUYV01000136.1 coordinate 259,291, forward strand.
CCTTCCCCTTACAGCCCCCACCGTGAGGCCACGGCCACCCCTGAAGCTCCGGGCCGGGTCCAGGCTGGGGCAAAGCGTCACCAGAAGAGCCGGCGTCCTCGCGGGGCGGCCACCAGCCCAGGCGTGCCACGAGAAACACCTCTTGTATTGACCGCGGCGCTGCGCTCCCGCGATACAGCGCGGAGAGCCCCTTCCTGTGGGGGGTGTCCCCATCCCCCAAACCCCGTCCCCACGCTGCAGGACCCCCTCCCCAATTCCCC
>VUYV01000136.1:259622-310486 GCA_008711295.1 Anarhynchus alexandrinus
GGGGGTTGGGGTGGGGGGTGGGGGTGATGATGCTCAGCCGGTCCCCCCCACCCCGCAGCCCCACTCTTTGGGGGGGGGCATGAGGGGGGGCTGGATCCGGCCTCTTCCCACCGCAGCTCCCGGCGGGCGCGACTGTCCTTAGCACGAAGCCACGGCGCCCGCGTGGAGGGGTCCCGAGCGTCCTCAAACGTGCGTCTGCATCCGCCTCTGCAGGGGCCGGCTGGGGTCCGAGTTTTGGGAAGAAGACTGGGAATGATGGGAGGAGGAGGCAGAGGCCTTGCTGGCCTTGTCGAACTGCACGTAGCCGTCCTGCTTGCCGCTGCTGCTGATGCTGCTGTCGCACTGGGTGTCGAGGAAGGAGCTGCTGTCGCTCATGGAGCCGCGCTGGAACTCGCGCTCGCACAGCTCGATGGAGCTGCTGCCCATGCCCAGCACGAAGCGTTGGCTGTAGTCGTAGAGGCGGCTCTGCCCGCTCAAGGTGCTGTAGATGTTGGTGAAGGACATGCCGGTGGGCACCCGTTGCTTGCTGGCGGGGCGCAGGTCCGCCGGGCAGCCCGACAGCGAGATGGTGGGGGTGGAGTGGTGTTCCTTGAAGGTGTTCACGCTGTAGTAGCCGTTGGTGGGGTCCTGTAGGGTGGGAAAGGTGAGGGGAACGGACGTAGGTTGGTGGTGCCCACCCTCCACGTGTGCCACCCACCCATGATGTGCAAGAGGACACCCTCGACCATCCAACCCCTCCTGCCCACAGCGTCAGATGGCACCAACACATCCCAAATTGGGGCAGAGGTGTGCCCCTTGCGCCCCACTCTCCTGGCACACGTGCTGGGATGAGAAAACAGCACCAGAGCCGCCCTCCCTGCACAAAGCCACCCTTGGTGACACCAGGGGACATGGCACAAGGAAAGAAAGCTTGGAAGAAGCAATGGGACAACCTGCTCCTGCCCTATGGCAGCACCCCCGGTGTGCCACCGCCTTGGCCACGTGCCGCATCCCCTCTTGCAGGAGTGATCTCGGGTGGGTTGAGCCACATCTGCCCACGGGGCTGGGGACAGAGGGGTGGCCACGTCCCCAACGGTCCGGCTCACCTTCAGGTTTTGAAACTCCTTCTCCTCCTCCTTGAGCACCTCGAGCTGCTTCAGCACCGAGTCCTGCTGAAACTCCCCCCGGTCCATCTAGGAAAGGATGCAGGTGGGTGTCAGCGTCCCCAGGAACCCTCTGTCCCCCTCCTGTCCCCCCACCGCGAGGCTGCATGGCCCCACGCCGCGGGGGGTGAGCCCCACACCTGCCATCGGCCCCACGGCACAGAGACATGGATGGCCACAACCCGGATTAAAGGACTTGCCCAGGGACACTTCAGCGGGGCGGTGGCGGAGGGCAGCGGAGCCGGGTGGCTGCCCAAAAGTAGGGGTTACACTTTGGGGGTTTTCCCCCCCCTCTGTTTAGGACTAAAAAGGCGGGGCTGATGGGGAACGTGAATTATTTAAACCTACTGCGGCGAGAGTTGGAGCCGCACCACACCTGCCCAAAACAAACCCCCAAATTTCCCTTTTTGTGTTGGTTTTTTCCCCCCTTTTCACTCTTTCCTCCTAAGCTGAACTTGGCCGCTAACGTCTCAAAATCCCAGCGAGGTTCTGCCATTACCACGATGCTGCAATTAACATAAAAGCCTTAATTTTGGTTTTTTTTTTTTCCCACCTGATGCTGGCTGGTCTCAACGATTTGCGTCCTGGCGGCTTTGCCCACCCCGGTCCTGCCAGCGCAGGGGGGGGACTTGTGGGGGGGTCAGGAGGGGCTGGAGAAGCTCCTTTTGGTTTAATTTGAGTCAATTTTTACTCCCATTGCTGCTTCGCAGACCCCCGGAGAAGGACGTTGCCGCCCCCACGTTCTGCCTTCACCCATCTCTCCACCTCTTTATTTTTCCTTTGAAGGCTGACCGTGATTGGGGGCGGGGTGGGGGGGGGGCAAGGTACACATTAATTAGACCACGGCTTTAATTACCCTTCCTTCAGCAAAGCGGGGTTGTGCAGAAGCGGAATAATTATCAACGAATTTCTTAGCTGCCTTTTTTTTATATATCTTCTCCCGTATTGATCCAGCCCGGTTTCTCTGCCCCGGCGCTGGGATCGCAGCCGCTCTGCTCCCAGCCCCAAATCAGCCCCCCCCCCCAAATCCTCTTTTATTGCCCAACTTCTCTTCTCCTTTTTAAAATGGGAAGCGGTTGTGGAAATTCACCCTGCAGCACTTTCTGGTCATCTCCTGAAAGCCTTTGATATGGCTATTAAATAGAATAAATTAAAGTACCTGAGTTTTCCTAGGAAAAAAAAACCCTTTAACAGCCATTGATTTAGCGGGGTAAATACAATTGTCACTGAGGATTAAATTCAGGGCAGCTAAAATGGTAAACGGAGGGGTTTTATTTCTCTCTGCCGGCCGCACGCCAGCCCCAGCGACACCCTGAATCCCCCTAAAGCATCGCTGCGAAGGCACGGGGTGGGGATGCCCGCAGCCCTATGAAACCCCACAAAAGAAAAGCAGAAAAACCACGTCCCCTCCTTGGATTCGGCTGGTTTTCGGCGGGGAGGGTCAGGGCTGGATCCGGAGACGGAGAGGGAACAGTCCCACTAAGTGGCAAAACCTCCTTAAAATTAATAATTTGGGTTTGACGGGGTGTTTTAAGCCATTTTAGGGCGCCTCTTGCCATGATGGTTGGAACGATCCAGACACGGGGATGCTCCTCCAGCCCCGTGGGGACCCTGCCCTTTCCCGGGGCCGGCAGGATGCCGCCGATTTGGCTGCACCCCGTGGATTTGGGGGGGCTGCGACCGCGGTCCCCACAGCCACGCCGGGGCTTGCAGTGAGCCCCCGCGCCGTCAGAGGGCACCGAGGCCCCGCGCAAGAGGAGAGCGCGGGGGCCACAGAGCGCCATCGCATCACTTCATTTCCAATTCCCCCATTACAGCCGGTCATTAACGCGACCTTTATTAAAGTTTGCGCGGCGGCTTAGCCCCGACGCGATCTCACGCCGTTAATTAGGAGGCGGCGGGACGCTCGTTAGCTCGCCTTCCTCTCTTTGCCATCGCTGGGTAAACACGAGCGCGCTAACGACGTTAACAAAAGTTAACTCCATTACCAATATTAATAGGGATTAAGAACGTGGAGGCAGTCGGGGAGAGGGAAATACATGAAAAAAAAGAGACCGGGAATGTCCGAGCGCGTGGCAATGAGCCGGCGACGTGCTTTCGGACGCTGGCACGGGCACGGGATGCTCCAGCATCACGCACAGGCTTTTTTTTTTGTCCCGGAGCTGTGATTTTCTCCAGCTGGGCTACACCGCCAATATGCTTTGGTCCATCGGCCGCGTTGCCGCCGTGCAGATGGCTGGTGATAAAGCCGCCCGTTAGAGCCGCGTGCCCACCATTCCTCCTGCCAGCGCCGCCGAATCCGAGGGCACGGCTCGATCCCGGGAACGTCGTGCCAGGATTTAAGCCTGCTTGGCATCACCGGCAGCCTTTGCCATTCCAAGACCAGCGCACGCTGTGCCCGGGCATCCCAGTTGGGGTGTAAAGCCGTCCCTATTTCCCATGCCTAAACCTCCTGGACCGACGCGGCTCGGGGATGCGCCAAACTGCATCCGTCATCACCGAACCGCAGCCGTAATTGCCCAAACTCCTTGCCTCAGTTTCCCCTGCTGCGAAAGAGTTAGGAAGCAGCACATCAGCTTTGCTGTGCTGGCTCCTACCGCCGAGGGAGCGCGTCCCTACGAATCGAGGTGATGTCTCCAAAGCAGGGAAACGGCACTTAAATTACGAAAAGAGCGGCCAGCTCCAGCGCCGTGCCTCCTAATCCTCCGCCCGCTGGAGCGCTCCCTCGTTTAACGCCGCCAAATGAAGCCGCTTTCAGCCGGGATGTCGAATCCGACAGACCGGATATTAAATTCTTCGCTTTCATTAGCGGAGACAATATGGTTTTTTTTTTTAAAACGCCGTTCCCTCCGGAGTGCCCGGCCGGGTCCCTGCGCATCCATCCAGACCCGGCAGGCTCGAGGACGAGCCTCTCCCTCCGGGGAGGTGCTTCCCCCTTTCCTCACCCCGTGTTTAATTATAACTTTTCCCGCTTGTTGGGTAATTGGATGCCACTCGGCAGCACTTTGAAACTCATGTGGGTCAAACCCTACCGGGGGGGCGAGGGATGGCGGTTAATAGATTCCCGAGACGGCGGCTTCCTCTGCTCCCGGCGGGGACCGGCTGCCGCCGAGGAAACAAGCACACAAATATAACCTCCCCGCTGGGATTTCCCACCCGGCCGAGGGTTTATCACGCCTGTGCCGCCAGGTGAAGCTGCATCGCCTCATCCCTTCCCAAAACGTTGGGTTTTGGCTGGGCAGAGGCGGTGGTGGAGTGATGCCAGCGAGCCTGCGGTACGTCCTGCCGAACTTCTCGCATCCTTCTTCCTTTGGGAGCTTGTTGGGGCGGACACCAGCTTCTCCGTGCCCGTGCAGCGCCTGGCCCGATGGACCACACCACCAATTACCCCCGAAGGTGTTGCCTGCCTTGAGCCAGCTCAGTCCTGGGCGACGTCCATGGCAGATGTCCAAACCTCGTGGTGGCCCAGCTCCGCCGTGACCCCAAAAAGCCCGAGCCATGAGCTGCAAACGTCCTCAATGTTTTCCACAGTCATATTTTTTACCTGGGGGGTCTTCTTCACGCGATAGGACAAGAGGAAATGGCCTCAAGTTGCCCCAGGGGAGGTTTAGATTGGATATTAGGAAAAATTTCTTCATGGAAAGGGTTGCCAAGCATTAGAATGGGCTGCCCAGGGAAGAGGTGGAGTCACCATCCCTGGAGGGATTTAAAAGCCGTGTAGACACGGTTTAGTGGTACCTTGGCAGTGTTGGGTTAACGGTTGGACTTGATCTTGAAGGTCTCATCCAACCAAAATCACTCCATGATTCTCTGATTCTCCCTGGCTGGAGGAAGCATGGTTACTCGGAGCGTTTCTTGGGGAGAAAGGCAGAGGACCTGATGCTGTGACAGCTGGGCTGCAGGTAGAAATGAGCTTCGCCCTGAATTTCACCTCGGCTTTTTTGGTTTTTCCTCTTCCGTGGGCATCTCAGCCGAGCTCCTGAGCGGAAAATGGGTCTGGTGTTGATCTGTGGGCTGGGAACAAACTGGAAACATCCCTCAGAGCAGAGGAATGGGTTTCGGGATAGGGACTGGAAAGAAAGACCATCAGCTTGTCTACTGGATGGATTATTTTGATTGTTCTGCCCCAAATATGAACCAAAGGCGATGCCTGGGTCCGCCTGGCTGGACTGGGTCCCCTTTGACCTGGGATGCTCTTGCCTGCTGGTCACTTTGGGATCGTCTCTATCCCGATCGCTCCTGGCAGTGGGGACGGCTCCTTTAGGATCATCAGCCCCATTTCACAGATGGGGAAACTGAGGCAGGGAGTCCCAATCGGCCAGGAATAAACCCCAGTCACGATAACAGAGGAGGTTATGCCACGGCGGAGCGCACGATGCCCTTCAACCCCCTAATCGCAGATCAGGCTCGGCCGAATTGGCGTGCTGACGCGATGCACTCTGGCAGGAGAGAGAAAACCGCTGTTGTGATTTATTTTTTTTCCAGGATCAGCCCCTTTAATGGGCTCTTTCGCCTCCAGCCACTGGCTGCTGTTTGCTTTCTGGCCCCCCGCGGGCTGGCAGCCTTTCCCCTGCCCGTAGGCAGCGCCGGGCAGAACAGCTAACGGGGAGAACGGCGCTGAGACAATGTGAACATATGCAAATCAGACAGCATGACGTGTATCCTAAGGTGTTAATGAATTTATAGATGCATGAATAATTATTTGTGAAAAGCACGGAGAGCCGCGGAGGTCACAGATGGCTGGAGAATAACAAATGCAATAGCATTTAAGAGGGGGGGGGGATGGAAAATAGAGTCACGCCGGCACTCTGCGGCCAGAAACGCCCCGGCAAAGCGGAGACACGGTGGGAAACGGAGGAGCAAAGGCACCACCCGTGGTGCAGAGGGGTGGATCTCCGTTCCCGAAGCTTGGCAGGAGCGGGTCGGGCCGTGCTGGACCTCAGGGGCTCGGCCAAGGGTCCGGGCTGGGGAGCGAAAAGGCTGACGGCGAAGCAGCAAGGCGGTGAGCAGAGGGGAGCTGTTTGCAAGCGTGGCCTGCTTTTCGTTAACATCTGCATTAATGATCTCTCCGCGCGAGCACCCAGCATGTTAATGAAATTCGCGGTTGATATTAAACTGCAAGGTGTTATGAACATTGTTGAGGGCAAGGAGATCATTTCAAAGGATGCAGTCGAGGTTGAACCCGGGCTAAAAATACCCGGGAAGGCAGAGGAAGAAGCAGTGGGGGAAATAAAGCTGGTACGGGGAGGAGGGAGAGCAGGAAAGTCTTGGGGTGAGGGTAGGGAGCAAGGAAGGGGTGCTGTGCATCGTCCCCCTGCCCCTGCCGGAGAGGTCGCGTCACCCCTCTTTAGCAAGGATGAATTTTTTTAACTTGCTCCATCATTTCACTGCCAAACTCGGAGCCTCTTAGTAGGAATCTGTTCAGCAGCCGAAGCCTGGCTCTCCCACGGCCGGAGAAGGATGCTCACGCCGGCTGTTGGAAACACTGAGGAAGGGGATGAGAGAGAGCGGGGGCCCCCGGAGGCTCCGAGGAGAGAAGAAATTGGGAATTCTTTACTGGCAATGCTCTTGTCATGGGCAAATGAGGACGGGGAGGCTCCAATCCAAGCAGGGAAGGGACTTTCATGTCTTCTCCCTGCCAGGTGGGATGTCCCAACTGGTGCCACGTCCTCCCAGCATCAGGGTCAGAGGCTATGGACCATCTTGTCCAACCTCTTGGACAGCTCAGATCCAACAGTGTTATTTCCAGCTGATGTATCTTCAGGAAAAGCACCTGGATTCGACCAGGAGAGGGGAAGAATCACCTTCTCTTGGTCCAGCAGCCAGGCTCTTGCGCTCTGTCATGCGGTATCCGAAAGCGCTCGACTTTGCCTACCCTCTTCACACTTCATACCGTGCGGTAACAGAACCACCTCTCGGAAGTCTCGCTGATGAGCTAAAACACACGAGCTCTGCAAACCTCTTCCCGTGAGGCATTTTTGCCCTGGCTACCCAATAAATGTTGTCATTTTTTTATTTCTGCACCAGTTCCATCCTGCCAGCATCCTTATTGAAACGGGCACACCGCAGCTCTGCGCGGCTCCGGTGCCAGGCTCATCAAGGGCACACGTTGATGTGAAATCACCTTCTGGCTCTGGCAAATGATCTAAGAAAGTCCCCGCGATGTCTTGCAAGATCCCATGTCTGGCCTCCCATGACCATCCTCTTCCTCACCACTCGTCGGTGGTAAATGTTCCTCGTGTGCCTTCGCTGCTGAGGCTTTGTTGTGTGCTTCCAGCTCGGTGGTGAAGGTCTCGGGTGGCATTTGGGCTGATCTCAGCCCCTCCTTCGGAAGCCAGATCTGGGCTTGGCGCTGTTGAGCGCCGTCTCTACAGATGGTGGTACAGGATCCTACGGAGAGGAAGCTCCGAGCCAGAGTCCCAGCCTCCTCTGTCCTTCCACCCAGTAAAGCCTTGCAAATCCCGCCGTGGATGTGCAGACCCCTCGGGGCAAAGCCCCGCTGGCAGCGAAGGGTCTTGCACGGAAACCTCGGCGGTGCTGGGATAACATGCCACATCTCCATCTCCTCCTGCCTTGGCATTTCGAGGCTCCCTTGCTGTACGTGTGCGCCGGCAGACACCGCTTCCGCCCACCCTACGACGCTCAGCCTTGCCCTTCCACCGGTGATTCATCGACCGGCTTTCGCAGGCAGAGCATACCGATGCTTCCAAGTGCTGCCCAAAAATCGAAGGGTTAGAGCACCCACCAGCCTCGAAAGCAGCCTCCAGCCTCTTCAATCCCTTCTCCTTTCCTATCGGCGTTTTTTCCCCTCCCCTTTTACGGCCGCGCGGCTTTCTGCGGCTCGCCTTCCCTTGCCATTTGTTCGGCTTGTATTTGTCACCTACGACATGACACCGGCAAGCAAAAAGCAAAGGCAAATTAGGGCTGAGACACGGCGAACAGCGGCGGCACCACAGCGAGAGGAGCGGAACCGCAAGGCTGCGTCAGGCCGGGGGCTGAAGCTGCATTTCCCGGGCTCTCACCCATCAGCCTCGTGCCCTGCCTGTGCCTTTTGGTCCCCTCGGGGAGAGGCAGCGGCCTCAGGAAGGTGACACCTCCCAGGTTCCTACAGAGCCAGGTCGGGGCTGGCCCCCCACCCCCGGCGTTACCAATCTGCAACCGACTGTGTGCACACACATTATTTTTGCACACACATTATTTTTGCACATATAACTCCCTAAAGCGCGGCCAGGAGAGCGCAGGTCTCGCTGGCTAATTAGCTTATTATTATATCGCGCTCACCTATTGCGTGCCTACTTGCAGTTTGCACCACGTGAGGTGGCAAATTCGCTTCGCAATTAGCCCGGCGGGCAGCTGGGCTCCCGCAATAAACCTCTCCCAGCTCTCCCTCCTCATTAGCGAAGTTTCACTCGAGGAGGTTTTATGGCAGGAGAACGTGTATCTCAAGAGCAAGATTTTTGGAAGAGCGTCCTCGCCTTGAGTGGCGATTACAGCACCGAACTACGTGTGCCTGGGCTCATTACCGTCAAACACTCACCCAGAGTAATTGCTTACGGGGAGAAGAAGTAAATCCTTACCATCAGCTGCTTGATGGTTGGGTGCTCCTCCGTCTCCCTGCCCGAGGCCGGCTCCTTGTGTACGATCTCCACGCGGATATCGTTCTTGGCAGAAACCACACCTTTCAGATCTGGGCAAAGAGCGAGAGGGAGAAGGGGTTAGTTGAAGGCAATCGTGGAACGTCCTCAAGGACCCGACTGATTGCCGAGGACATCCGGCACCACCGGGGAAAATTCACCCTGGCTCAGCAAGCGGATACGAGAAGTGGAGGAGCAATATTTGCATTGCCATGAGGTATCGGCACGGTAAACCTTCACCTCTGGGGAGCTCAGGTTCCTATTTTAATTCCTTGGGGAGCTTGGTTAGTCCCTGCCGTGCTCATGGTGCCGTTAAGAGGGGTTGGGCTGCAGCAGGACTGCTCGAACAGATGGTGGGCTCTTTGTCCAGACCGCTGATCTACAGCGTATGCTCGGGGAGCACATGAAATACTGCTCCTGAGGGATGTACCAGCTCTTCCCCGGCACTGGGAAGCCCCTGAGAAAAGCCTTCCCCGGGTTTGGGGGTGCAGATACGCATGGAAAAGGCCAAGCAATGAACAAAGACGTAGCCAGGGCTTTGGGAATGACAAAATCATCCCTGGCTGCTGCTCCAAGCAGCCTGTTTTCACGCAGGGTGGAGAGAAACATTTCTGGAGAGACTCTCTGCCTTCCCTGAAGGTGTCAGGCGTGCTTTGAAGAAGTCATTGCAGCAAAATTAAACCAAAGAGACCGAGCAGCAGGAGCAGAAACGGCCAGGCGAATCCGAGATGAAAAGCGGAGATAGATGGATGCAAATCTGAACAGCGAGATCTAAACAGTTCCCGGCTTTGAAGCGGGGCTCCAGCCCATGATCTGGCTCTCGCCTCCCAGGATGGCTGCGCCAACCCTCCCGGACCCAAAACCGCCTCGAACCGTCAGATCTGCCTCCAGCCGAAGGAACAGACAGCGTCCTGCACCAACTCAGTCCAGCAAAGGCTGGACCGCGCGGGGAGACGGTGATTTTATCTGTAAACCAAACTGAATCACGCAACCGAGACCGGCTTGAAGCTCCATCCCTAAATTAATCCCTCGCAGCATCCCCTGCCCTCGATATCTGCCGCCCTGCTGTCACCCGCAGACACCTCCCAGTCTCAGGGTGCAAGGCAAAGGGTTTCACTGGGAAGTGACTACTACTTTTTCCTATTTTTTTTCCTGCCGGGACCACGTCGCTGGCGCTGGAGCCTCCGTCTTTAATCACAAGGAGAAGCTAATTACTGTCTTGCACATCCTCTCCCAGGAGCGTTCCCCCTTAAATAACTCTGGGCCGTTAAGTCACCGAAGATACAACAACAGATGTGCAGTAAAGTCTTTTTTTTTTTTTTTTTTTCCCCTTTTCCAGGTAAGAAACAGCCTCCAGGCTCAGCGTGTCTGCGCCCAGCGCTGGCTTTTGCTTGCATTTCCCAAAGCAAGGCTAGGAATTGCCTCCCCCAGTGCCACCAGCTGCGGTCGGCGGCCGGTTGCAGCCATCAGGAGATGCCTTCTCCAGAGTTACCGCTGGGTCACCTTGTCCCCTCTGCCGGGAGCCGTGCCGAGCCGTGCTGGCGGGTTTTGTTCGCAGGCTGCTGTTTTAAATGATGCAACAACGCTGCGGGATTTGTCCTGGGAGAGGAATCTGCAGTCATCCTGGTAGGAAATGAGTCCCTCCTGATATCCACGTGGTCCCATCTCTCCTGAGCTGATCTCTGTAATACCTCTGCTGATTTCACACCGCTAACCATGATGAAAGTCCCTTCCTCGCCTTCTCAGCCCGGTGTTTTTACCTACCTGCCACTGGAGATAGCTGCCACGGCATCCAGTTTGGGTTAGCACCTGCAAAACTGGGACAAAAGCCCTTCACCCTGGCACAGCCCAGTCCTGCCCGGCAGAGTTTGGCACCCTGAGTGTCACCCGGGGGCTGGTTTAGCTGCTGATGCTCCCAGCTCCTCCCAAAACCAGCCAGGGACCCTGTTTTGGCAGCTCCAAGTGGCTTTTGGAGCCACGTGATGGGGGACCAAGTGGCCCCACCACCACCAGTACCCCCACCTGCACCCAGGATTTGCTTCGTTAGCATCACGGCATCCCGCTCCTCTCGAGCATCAGCCCTGGCGAGCACCCGGCAAAGTGTCTGTTACCGAACTGGTGTCCCCAGTTGGGTCCAGCTCCCCAGGAAAGGTTGAGCTGTTCCTCCTCCTGTGTCACTTTGGGGAGGGAGGGGAGATGGGGGAGCACATCTTTGCCGATCTTGTGGATGATCTTTTCCCAGCTCGCTTGCTCTGATCCCAAAGCGAAGTAGCAAAGAAGCCCCATGGGAAGCACAGGGACCCGCGCTCCGGTCCAGGGACGCTGGTAGACCTTTTCCCAGGACATGGCAACCAGGGACTCCGCAGCATCCTACGCTGCAGGAGGTGCCGAAGGACAGCAGCGGTGCGGGGAGCACGCTGGGAAGACGCCCAGATCCAGCACGTAAGAAACTAAAACATCCTTTCTAAGTGGGACAGCACTGGAAACGCAGCGGAGAAAAGGGACTTCAAACACTGCCATGCCACCACGTCCCCAGTACCCTCTTCCCAGTACATATCCTCCCACCCCTAGGAAGGAAAATGCCTTTTATTCCTGGTTTACCACTGGGAATCCAAGGGATGAATCACACAAGGCATTTGGGTGGGATGGGGTTGTCCCCTCTTGGAAGAGGAAGCCTTTCTTTTTCCCTGAAGTCCTCCCCATCCTCTGCACGCTTGTGAGGGGCTCTAGAACCGGGCACTCGCGCCACATCTTTGACCTGTTGTCATGGCATTGTATGTCCTGTAAAGAACCCCACACCACCTCGTTACATCGAGTAAGAGAAGATAACGAACCACATGCTCTCCTCTTCTCCAAATGATGCGGTGCGGGGAAAACACGGCCGATGACGTCCGGCCATTGACACGGTAACATGGCTCGGCCCCCGCTTTCTTCAGGTGCTCGAGTGGCCCATCACTGCCAACTGCTGTCCCCAACACTGAATTGGGTCCCGTCCATCATCAATCCTTCCCCACGAAGCAAGATTAATGACTGCCCCCCCATTTAATTTGTTAATACTCGCTAATGGAGGCTGCAAGAGTTCAAAAAAAAACAACAGGGAAAGGCATCATCATCGCTCTTAAAATTAAACACATTTCTGCCGCGGGAGGCCGTACGTTCATACCCAAATCCAGGAGGAGCCCGGTGTCTTTGATTGCCGTGCAAACGATCGAGAGAAACAGGGGGAAAATCAGCAGAAAAGTGACTGGGTTTGCTGGCACACGCACAGAGAGCTCGGCGTCGCAGCATCCGTACCGTGCGTCCCCCGAGCCGGGAGCACCGTCGAGTATCTCCTCTTCTCCCCCGCGGCCTGAGATGCTCCAGACAATCACGCTGGTTTGATGCCTTTTCATTTAGCCAACAATCCTCCTTTTATTTCCCGGTGGTTTTTTTTAATGAAGCAACACGACGCCACGCTGTTTACTCCTCCTTCTCCTCTACCTGCGTCTCTAAAGTCGCTTTAACTTGTATTCCCACCGCAGCCAGGCTTTAAAACCCACACGTCCCATGTAAAACCCCTCAGCTGGCTCTAATTTCCCACTTGGAAATAGGCATTTTACATGGAGAAAAGGGACTTGAACCAGAAGCAGAACAGAGCGCGTGAACCGAGGAGGGTTTTTAAGCACCGACGCGACACGGTGAGGATGCTTCTCGCTCTTGGGCGTCAGGATTTCTCCGAGGGGAGGATTAAAAGCAGCTCCCTTTGCAATCCCTTCGCCCCCCCAGGACACCTCCTGTGTTGTTAACAGGGATTAGTGGTTACTGTGACATATTTTCCCGCATGCTCCGAAACCCCTTCCTTTTCCCGCAGGGCAGCTGAGCGGCGCTGACCATTTGGAAGACCAACGCGAGGAGCAGATTGCGCCGGTGCTACGTCAGTGAATTCAACCTCTAATTTCTTTGCAGCCCACTCTTATCCACCCCCCCCCCCCCCCCAGCCAGGTTCCCACCCCAGCCCTGCCCGAAGGGATGCAGCGGGGCCCGGGGAGACACTTACTCCTCTGGGAACGGGCACAGCAGAAGGCGACGATGGTGGCCATCAACACCAGGAACGCCACGCCAGCCCCCACGGCCACTCCGATGATCACCGCCATCGGCACTGACTCTGCAAGAGGAAGGAGAAGGAGCATGAAGCCGGGATGAAGGTCGGAGAGGCGGCTTTCCCCCAAGGGACCCACCCCCGGCTACTGGAAAGCGGCTCGGTGATGAGCCTGGGGAGGGTTTTGGGGCCAAGTGGACCTCCTTCCCCGCTCCCTCGTCCCTGCGCAGGTGACACCAGCACAGGCTGCCCGTGGGACACTGGCACGCGCTGCAATTTGTGCAAGCCCTGACCTCTCTGTGCCTCAGTTTCCCCTGGGAGGGAGAGAAGAGGAGGGAGCCAGAAGAGCGGGCTAACAACTGCTCTCGATAGCACCCTGCGGGTTAATGAATGAGTATCTCTAAAGGATGAAAAGTGCAAAAGAAGGCGGCGTGTTAATATTATTAAGAGAAATGACGTCAGAGCGGGCTGGGAGAAAGGATAGAGCTGGGATGGAGGGATGGAGTCGGGCACCGAGCCTCCCTGCGAGGTGGTAGCTCGGCTGTCTTAGCAGACGCTAGGAAGTATATAGGGATGACTTAACCCATCACTCCCAGCCTCTGCCTGTTTTATATCCCCATCTCCCGCCTTCGCCCTTCCTTTATCAACCCCTGAGGGTGCTACAGGGACTGGGACGGGAGGGATGGCCCGTGCCGGGGATGCGCAGAGGCCAGGCGGCCGCGGTGGGCGAGGGCTGCGGGGTGGGGATGCGCGGGCAGGGGTCTGCGGAGGCAGCCCGGCAGAGCAGAGCTTGCCGCAGAGCCCAGGTTACGCGCGTTCCCATCCTTCTGCCTACAATAACCGTATAGTTGGGTTCCCAGTGGGGCTTTCAGCCCGTGGCTCAGCCGGCAAAGCTGATTTATTTGCGCAGATCCAGGCAGCAGCTTGCGAGGTGCGGGGAGGGCGGAATATGAAATCACATTTACGGCGAGAGGGTCAGATTCGCAGCCCAAGAGCCTTGTTATCTCCCTGCTCAGTTCCTCCGGTCCCTCAAAACCCAGCTCCTGCTTAACGGCGAGCGTTGGGTTGGTGCCGGCTCTCTGGGTTATTGCCAGGCGGCGACAGGCAGCACTCCCACTCGCAGGACACCAAAGCTGTGGGTACCACCAATTGCCTTCGTTGGCCGGGATGATAAACCGCATCCCGAAGACCATCTCTCCAAAAGCAGTAGATATCTATAAGTCCCCATTCCTGTTCTTTCTAAGCACCCTGTAGGCTCTTGTGAACCCACAGCGGGCCAAAAAGAGGGGTCACCCTTTCCAGGATGGCCGGCTACGCCGGGTGAGTGCGTCCTCACCGCCTTCCTGCACACCTCCAACGCGTGTTTTTACTCCTTGGGGGCCCTGCCTTGGAAACGGACGGGATGAATTTAGGGAACAAAGGATGCAGAGAGGTGGTCCTCTTTCCTCCTGGTCTGTGCAGGTGGTGGACGTGAATGCTGCTGGACCACGGGGACACATTTGCTGAGAAGCAAAGCCCGGCAGCCTGATGGCTGACACTTGATGGGGTGATAAGGATTTCTCATTGTCCACTGGTGTGGAGCTGGTGTTGATCACGAATTTCATCTTGGACCTGAGATCACAGATCCCACCTGTGACGTTCAGCCTTCCTAAGGGGCGCGCCTCCTTACTGGTGGGACTGGGAGGAGTCATAATTCCACCAGCATCTTTCCCGTGTAGTCAGCAAAGGGTTTCTTCACTGCTATCTAATCCCAGCTGGGGCAGGGGAGTTATGAAGCCAATTCATGTTACCCTTTAGCGGTGACCATGAGGCCTCGCGGGTCCTGAGCCCAACTTTGAGAACTGCAGGGTGATACAAAAACGGTTGAGTTCAGCCTCTTCGGCTCACGTTTGACCTAAAAAGAGCCTTTAATCTTCCCTGCTTAGCTTGTTGTTTCAAGCGATTCGGTTGGTGGTTTATGCTGATGCTTTTCAGTTTCGGGCTTGCTCATGAATTTTCTGCCTGGGCCTGCTGGTCCCTTGATGTGTCGCTTATCACTCAAGCCGGGCCACCGGCGACATGAGTCACCACTGAGTAGACCACCAAACCCGCTGAGAGCGCTCACCGCAGCGGTGCCGGAATTCCCCCGGGGCCCCCCATGAAAAGGCAAGTCCCTCGAGTGCTCTGCAGCCTTGAGCTGGAGCTCAGGTAGCAGATGCTGGAGCTGGTTCCAGCTGCACCAAGGAGCTCATCCTAAAACCAGCATCCTCCAACACACCAGCTGAGCCACAGCGAGAAGAAACTGGGATTTTCTCATCCGGGTAGGTTGAGGCCACCTGCTAGGCAGTGCTCCTGCCGATGGTGGTAACTCACTGTGGGATTTTTGCAAGTGGGGACCGCGGAGCAAGAGGGTGAGGAGACAGGAGTCTTGCTGGTTCTCCGCTTTGGGGGAGTGGGATCTGCGACGCAGAGCTGAGCGAGAAGCGGGTAGCGATGGTGAATGACGCTGCTTGAAGATGATGGAGGACCATGCAGGGAACGGGGGTGGGGAAAGTGCCTGGGGCTCTCCTGGGCTGCAAAAAAAAAAAGGTGGCTGCAAAGGGGCAGTGACAGGGACCAGAGGCTGGGGTGGCAAATCGTGTCCTGAAGACAAGGGCGAGCTGACGAGGAGCAGTTTGCTGCCTACGCTCTCCCCCATAAACCCTGCTCAGGCACAGAAGATGAGGCAGGAACAAGGGCGGCACATCCCGCAGCATCTGCCCAAATATCCCTTCAGCGCTGCTCTGGCTGCTCGGCTCGCGCTCTCCCGGGATGCTGAGACAAGCTGATGTCTGCGAACGACCCTGGAAACTTGTACTTCTCCCTCTTTTTTTTTTTTTTGGCCCCCCTAATAGCACTTAAGTGGTCCCTTTCGCAGCACTTTAAAAAGGGGCTGCGTAATATTGTCCCCCTCTCTGGCTGGGGAGCTGGGGCGCGGAAAGGCAGCGGTGCTTTGCAGAGCGGAGACCAGACCGCTCCAGTTTCCCAGTCCGTGCCCCAGTCACCGCCCTGCGGCTTTCCTACGCCCCTTCCTGCCCTGCCCAGCCCTGCCTGCCCTGCCCTGCCCTGCCGGAAAGCTGCCCCGCCAGGAGGAGGACGTCGAGTCCTCAGGTGTGGTAACGGCTGGGGACCATTCACATTCACCGTCAGCTCATGATTTCCATACCTGCTTGAATACCAGCTCCTGATTTCATTTCCGTACCTGTTTGAAAATAAAGCAAGTGTCCACAGCCTTGCACAGCCCAAGCGCACACGCCAGCCTTCCTGAGCGCTCAGCCCTCTGCTCCGCTTTCTGCTCCGAGCACAGGGATGTCCCCATGAAGGGGGGGTGGTCCTCGGCCACCCTACGGCATCCTCGGCCACCCTACGGCGTCCCCCTGCCCCGCGGCAGGGATGTCCCCTTGCATCGCCTAGCGGGGATGCTCGGATCTCGGATGCGGAGCCGGCTGTGGACTTGGATGCTGCGTTGCCAGCTCCGACCCGACTCGGCTGCCCGGCCACCCTCCGCCGGGACCCAAGCTTGCCGCTGAGCGCTCCCGCTGACTGGCAGACGACCTGGAAAAACCACTGGCTCTGTTTGCATTGGAAGAAGCCCAAGGCTAATTTTAAGGGGTTCATTTAGCTCTGATTTAATCTGGACGGCAGCCTCGCCTATAAATCACGGCTTAATGAGAACAATCCACCTGCCTGCCCTGGCATTTAATAAAATAGAAGAGAACTGGAGTCCCTCCAGGAGCTAAGCGTTCCTCACAAAAGCCATCTCCCTCCCTCGCTATGGAGAGCCCCGAGAGTGGAAATCCCCTGGCCATCCCTTGGGAATGGCTCGAGGTGCCTTCGAGGCTGGGTGGGTAAGCCCAGCCCTGCGAAACACGTGCTGCCATCGTGTTGGTGGCTGGTGACCAGGGCGGAGGGTTGCCACCAGCCCTAACACCTTCCTCCCACTCCTATCATCGTGGCGCGGTGGGGTCTGGTAGGAGCAGCCGTTCCTGCTTCTCTAAGGTTAATAAACAATCCTCCAGCCTGCGGCAGTGCCGTGGGGCAGGGAGCGAGGGGTGCAGGGTCGGCTCGTGCCCTCCAACTACAGCAGGACAGGCAAAGTGGGGCAATACCGTATCAAGCAGAGACTCTGCAGGGCTTGTCCCACGTCCCGACCCTCTGCCAGGACCAGGGACCCCGAGGATGCAATCCTACAGCTAGCACAGCTGGAGCATTGTCACTGTCCTTCCTAGTTTCCTCTTTGGCATCCCGAGAGCTTTTCTGAGTGTCTCCTGCCTCTCGCAGCATCTCCCCACTCTTAGAGCCCGGTCAGGTGCTAATTCCCGCTGCCTGACAGCCCCCACCGGCTCCTCAGCGATGCCCACCTTGCTCTTTGAGCCGGATGATCTCCGTGTCGGAGCCGAAGCTGTTCCAGGCGGTGCAGTTGTAAATGGTTTGGAAATCAGCCCGGACGATGTTGCTGATGGTCAGCGTGGAGATGACGCCTTCATCCGTGCTGACCGTCTCCACCGTGTAGCGCCCAGAGGTCCCAGACTCCAGGACGTTCTCCTTCCAGGACCAAGCCTGCCAAGCAAGAGAGGGGTCAACCTGGGGCAGATTTACCCACTTTAGGGCACCCTAAGGTGTGCGGGGCACCCACCCAGCCCCGTGGGATGCTACTCACAATTCGGTCCGGCGGCGGGGTGCTGCGGATGAAGCACTTGATCTGCCCTTTCTGGCCGTGCAGGGCGTGCTGCGTCTGGGTGCTGGAGATGATGGGTGGCCCTGCAAGAGAGAGGAGAGGGCTGCTGGCATCTCGCATAGGTGCCTGCAATACTGGTGGCAATGTAGGGGGGGTGATAGCAGAGCCCTGGAGGGACACCAGAGTCCCCCTTTGAGGGGGAGGGATGGAGCAACAGCTCCCTCGCCTCCCGTGGTGTAGAAGAACACAGAGTGGGGGCTTTGCTTTAAGGGTCTGCTGGTTTTCTACAAAGCACCAGGGTCTCCCCATCTCTGCTCCCACATCCTTGAGGTTGGACGGCGATTAAATCACCCTGTGGGAATCTCCTTGGTGAACCTGGCCTCTGAGAAGGGCTGTTTGCTCCAGAAGCAAAGCAAAAGCCCACCTGCTCTTCCTCTTCCACGCTCTCCTGGGTTTGTTAAGCAACCGTTAACGCTAATTGCTCCCCAGGGGGTTGAGGAAGTGGGAGAAGGGCAGAAGGAGACACTGATGGGCAGCTGCTACCTGCAAGGCACCATCAGTGACCTGCAATGAGCCTGCCCGATCTGCTGGAGAAATTTCTGCTGGAAAAACCTTGGGACCCCATCACCTGGGCTCTCTTGCACCGTTTGGATGCTGAAGGAGCCCAGCCTGGCTGGGAAAAGGTTCTCCCTGAGCAATACGAGGCTGAACGCACCGGCTGAGCCGGCTTCTGAAGGGAAATGTCCTTGTCCTGCCTTAATGGACATCCTGAAGACACAGCTGGGAGAAAAGAGGTTGGAGAGGAGAGCACGGCTTGGTGGGATCAGCGTGTCCCCCACTCTTCCAACAGTCCTGCGCGGAGGGACCTCCCCCCGAAGAGGGGATCACCCCAAGGGAGCAGCACAAGAGCTGGGATCCTAATTGCTGTTTATTAGCCTCCTTAATTAAAGCAGATTTGCATTTCTGTGAGCGGCTTGCTGCTGGCAGGAAAGAAAATAGCAACAAGCCGGGCTGCAGGCAGGCAGCGGGACGCAGGCAGGCAGCGGGATGCAGGGAGAAGGAGGAGGCAGCGGCTGGAAGATGTCTCCTTGCCCCAGCTCAGCTATTTTGGATATTCACTCTGGGTTGTCGCTCCTGGTTTTGAGCCTGTCGCTGGGTTTGTGAGAAAACACAGCCTTGTAGTCACACCCTCCCATGCACACGCGTGCGGAGCGACGTGCCAACGCGCTGCAAACACCATCGGGCTCCGTACTGGCCACGCAAAGTGGAAAAGCTGCAACAGGAGTTGCTACAAGAGGCCAACGCGCTGCTGGGGACAACCGCAGTCGGGTCTTGAGCCCAGGGCTCTGGGATGGTCAGAGCGGGAGAGCTTGCTGCGCTCATCCTCTCTCCCATCCATCCATCCTTTGTGGATTTACAAAACTTTTCCCATTTTTTTCCTTCCCCCCCTGCACCTGAGATGTTCCTCTAAGGAAAGTCACAGGGATATGGGGTAAAGCGGGGAGAAAAGGGGTATTCCTGGCTGATTCTCACCCAAAAACCCCATTTATGAATTTGCAGAAGGCACAAAAATGTACCAAAATCCGAAATTCTTCACTCTGGTGCATTCATGCATACAACTGCCTATTGCAATTATCCCATTAACACCTTCCTGCACCAAACTCTCACGCTCTCCAAACACTTCCCACCGTGACACAGCCCCATCCTTCCTTCCCTATGATGCTCCAAGGCGAGACGCTCGGAAAACCAGCTCAGGGAAGTGCACTTTGCTGACCAGTGACCAGAAACGCCGTTCTGGCAGCTCAGGAAATTACTGCTGCAAGTGAGCCGCCGTCCAAATTGGTAATAGCAGGAGCTGTGTGCGAAGGAGAAGGTCAGGACTTGTTTTGAGGTAATGGTCATAGCTGTATGTCAGTGGAAACTTTTGTGCCCCTTTTTATCAGCAAAAGAAAAAAAAAGAAGAGACATTTTGTTGTGGTTTTCTGCCCAAATGCTCTTCTTCAAGACGCTCCCAAGGCGTGCGTTCTCATTTCTCCATCTCCGAAAGCCCGTCTTTCAGAAGCGCTGGCCGGGATCTCAGGAGAGTTTGGCTGATTCCTCCCTTTCGGAGGATGCAAACGGCACTTTGCCTTCGTGAAATAGCTCCTTCCAAGCACGCCCAAGGTGGCAACGTCAGCTAACCTTGGCCTTCCTTCCCCATGGCTGGTGCAGGAGCAGAACCATGACGACAGCCAAGTGTGATGGACAGATGGCCCTAAACGTGTGTTGGGGCTTTTTCCTGCTGGCTGGGGACCCGTTTGGTCCTCTCATCCTCCAAGGGTGGCAAGAAGGCATGCGGGATGAGCTTCTGGGCTAGCTAAACATCTGCTAGGTGATCCTCCTGCTCACCTGCCCTGCTCACTGATGAACCCAAAGCCAACGGAGGCAAGAGCAGCGATGGGATCTGTAGGCCAGGTCTAAATAATAAATATAAAAAAAGCCATCTTCTTTCTATTTCAACGGTTGTATGTTACTTATAAATTCTGGAAGCGCTCCAAGACTGGGTGACGCTCGAGAAAAATGGCTTAATAATCATTAAAAGGATCATTTTCCCCAAGGAGAGTGGATTTTAAATGGCACAAATGCCAACGGCTTTGGGTTTTATTATTGCTTTAGGAGTTCAGAGTCGAAGGCTTATCATCATGATAATAGCCTATGACTAAAGACCATTTGTGAGATGAACATGCTCAGAAATAATAGCGTGAAGTTGCAGCCTCTTCACATTTGGGGCCGGCGTTTGATTCTCCACCAGGCTCTGGCTCCTTATGAAAGCTGCCAATCTCCGGCTTGGCATTCAGCGCTAAGTGTGAGACAGCCCACGGGCAGGAAAAAGGCTTTAAACAATGTTGCTATGGATATAAATGATGGAGCTATTGGTTGCGGTTATTTTTAGCGCGCCGGTGCCAATTTATTTGTGCGGTCCTGGCGGCTCGCACAAAAGAGAAGGCAGCTTGCTGACTCGGGAGCCTTGGAGGAATGAAAGGATGGCCTCGACTTCTCCGGGCTGCTCGAGTCCATCTGAACCTTTCCTCTCGAGTTGGAAATGGTTTGGCAGGAGAGTTTGGTTTAACTCCTTGCTTCCTGCAGAAGCCCCCGGCTGCCTCGTGCTGTCCGGTATTGCGAGGGACCATTCCGAGGTCATCATCTCCAGCAGTGGTGGAGGCACTCTTGGTGAAGCCCTCAACGAGGACACCGTTGATGTTCTCCTGACCCAAGCACGTCAGCCCTTGCCCTGCTCCCAGCTCTCCAGCCGGCCGGCCTTGCTTGTTGGGGTGAATCCCAGGCCAATTAAATCCTGAATTAGCCACCCGGGGTTGTCCAGCCCTTCTAACACACCTTTTCTTGCACAGCAAGACGGGCAGGGCTGGTGGTCCCTGCTCAGCAGCCCCTGCCAAGCCCTCACGATGCACCGAGAGACCGTACCACAGGCAATCCTGCCGTGAAGGTGATCTTGGGGTGCTTCTCCTACTGTGGCAGGAGCTTCAACCAGGCTCGTGTGCAGTCAGGAGCATCGAGAGGCTTTGGCTCGTGCAGGGGCCGTAAATCCGACCGCTGCTGATTTATGACGGCACCAACAGTTCCTCGCTTCCTCCTTGCCTCTGCTGCTCCAACCCTGCCAAACGCCGCTCGTTTGCATAATCCTCCTTCCCCTTAACGAGACTCTGAATCATATCTCCTTCCTTTCAGGCTGGTGGCCTCGCGCTCTGGCGCGGGGACGGGCTGCTCTCTGCAAGCGCAGACCCGGCTGGCGAGGCTGCCGGTGGGGCGGGCAGCGAGACCCGCTGGCAGCGAGGGCAGGAGGATGCTCTCCCACCCCGGCATCGCGCCGCTGCGATTCCCCACCGTTTCAAGAGCAGACGGGCTGCTGCAGGTGGGATTGCAGGCTCGGACTGGGTCGGGTGAAGATCCCTCAGTCGGGGTCTCCGTGCTTTCGGTGGGACGGATGAGCCGCCCGAAGGCCGTATGCGCTGATCAGCGTCTGTGCAGCCAGCCCACAACAGACACTGCTAAATGCCTAATTTTACTGTGATGAATCCCAGCCCACGGAGAAAGGCACCTGGTAATACCAAGACAATTGTATCACCCTCTGGATTTAAAATCACTTGAAAATACAAGGCGTTCAACTTCCCTCTCAAATTACAGCAGAAAAGACTTTCGGCAGAATTCATTAGCTGGATTAGACACGCCGTGCCGTGCTCCCGGAGCTGGAGAGCTGCTCCAGCTGCAGGACGGGATGCCAAACCCTGGTGCTTGGTGGATGTCAAGCCTGGAGACGCTGCTCTGGGGCTTGCCCACCTTGGTTCTCCTAGCTAGGAGAGCCAGGAGACCATCTTGACCTGGAGGTGTGGGACTCTCTCTTGGCGTAGTGTCCAACACTCATGCTGGCGTGTCCCACCGTTGTCACCTTGGGGTTGTGGATCCCCCCAGCAGCACGTCCTAGTGGGGATGGGATGCTGCAGGCAATCGGCTCCCGGGAGATGCTCAAAGCTGAGCGGAGAACCTTACGGCATGGATTTCATTTGCTCCCCCGTCAGCTCTGCAAGGTGAAAAGCTCCATGGCGCCGTAAGCTGCAAAGCTCTCGAGAGAAGCTCTTCCATGCCGCACGCTCCCAACGGCCCTGAGCCCGCCGAGCGCTTTGCTCTGCGTTCAAGGCGGCCGCGTGCCTGGTAGGTGTCAGGAAAGGAGCAGGTTCTTTGTTTGGGCTAATTTGTTGCTTTGTTTTCCGCGAGCTGGTTTAATTGTAATTAAAACCCAGCAGTCGCCGGGGAAGGAGCATGCAGGCGCCGAGGAGCCGAGCTGAAGTCAAGGGAGTGGTTGGTTTTCAGTCCCCCGCCGCGTTGCCCTTGGCTTCCCTTTCTAGCATTATCTGCATTTAAAATGAACGCTTGCCGCCGCCTGTGCCGCTTCCCTGCTCGTTTTCTTCTCTTTGTGACAGCGAGTGGTGACTGAAGCCTGCCAGTTTGTCACACAGGTGAGAGACAATGCAAAATTCATACTCTATTTATACCATCTGCAGCCCACCTGGCTCTTTCCCTTCCATATTTAGGCTGAAATTCGTTATCGGCTGCTGCGGGGTCCTGGCCAGGTCATCGTTGAACTCCAGGGAGGGC
The DNA here is from genome assembly GCA_008711295.1 of Anarhynchus alexandrinus. NCBI lineage: Eukaryota > Metazoa > Chordata > Aves > Charadriiformes > Charadriidae > Anarhynchus > Anarhynchus alexandrinus. The sequence continues at coordinate 282,324 of VUYV01000136.1, forward strand.
TCTGGAGCGCTTCCCAGCTCCTGCGCCTGAGTGAGGGTCCGGGCCACATCCTGACATCGCGCTGGGTGAGCCCCGAGCAGCCGTGGAGGAGCATTGGTGTCCTCACGTGGGCTCTGCGAGAGTGATTAGGCTGCCGGTCTCGGATCCAGGCTCAATTCCCAGCTCGCTGGCTGTACAACAGAGACAACAGCGCTCTCCGACCTTGCAAGGGTTTTGCAAGATAAATCTATTAAAGATTTAAAGACGTCAGCTCCCAACTACTCAATAAACCCCTGTTGATAATAAGGAACCAAGTGGGTCTTAGATAATGTTGTTTTTTGGGGTTTTTTTTCAGCTTTAACCCATGCATCTCCAGGCAAACGAATGTAAAATCCAATTTACTCGTGTTGCCGGCAAGGCAGGACCCTCCCTGATCCAACTGTGGGTGGGATTTGCTCTGAAAGCAAATATCCCAGGGGATAATTCGGCACCGCGAGGTGTCAGAGCAACAGGAACAAAGCAGGAAGACGGCAGGACGGAATAGCAAAAGGAAAGCAAGAGGTACCGTTGACGGTGAGCGTCACCTCCCGCTCCCCCGCGCCGACCCGCGGGACCACGGCTCGGCACACGTATTTCCCAGCGTCTTCCTGGCGGACGGACTTCAGGGTCAGCTTGTTCTCGTTGCTCAGGACCTGGAAGAGAGGAGGGGGTTGCTTTCAGGGGGGGAAACGTGAAGTAGAACAAGAGATGTGAGTTATGAGCTCCAGGGCAGCCCAGAGAAGATGAAGTGGATGAGCCTAAAGTCTTACGTGGCATGGAAACACCACTTATTGCTGTTGGCCAAGGAATAAAGAAACGACTCAGTTTTGGGGGGGAATATAAGTCCTGTTCTTATTAATTTGAATTTTTACCAACTGCAGTTTTGCAAGAAGTTCAAGACACAAGAGAAAAATTTTGGTGGCTGCAGTGGCACTACCGCTTTGTAACCCGGAGCAGAAAAGCCTTCGAGAGAACCACACTCCACGCTCGCATTTCCACCTTCGCGGGTTCAGGGGAGGCTGCCGGGATTGACTCGGGGATTTCAAACCCAGAAGCGGTGGGAGACCAACCTGGAGACCCCGGGAACCGGGTCTGGCTAGCCCGGGAAATCTCAGCTGCTTTTGGCAAGCCCTCCCTACGGACCGGCTGCAACGTGGCTATCAGCCACGCCGCCCTCCTGCCCCGGCAGTGCAATTAGCAGCTTTATTAAACCTCGAAAATTGCTGAAGCAGAGGGATCTGGCTGAGGCTGTCAGCAGAATTCCAGCGCTGGTGGTATTTAAAAAAAAACAACAACGCGACCGGTCTAAAAACAAATAGCGGCTTTCGGAGCAATGCGCTTCCATTGCTGGAAACTCGTGCCTGGTGGCTAATTCCTCCCTGGAAACTCATGCCTGGTGGCTAATTCCTCCCAGTTGCCCTTGGCCTCTCTCTCCCAAAACTCTGCGGGCAGGGGCCAGTCCATCATCACCTCTCCTTCCTCCCAGTGTCCGCTTGCTCGGTGGGCCGCCGGCTCTGCTGATTACTGGTCCCGCAGCTGATGCCTCCGGGAACCAGTGCTCATGCAAAGCCCCGAGCGGTGGTTGGACATGGATGTGGGTCTCCCTACAGCAAGAAGATGGGGGTCTCACCCCTAACCTGGCATGAGGCAGAGACAGCAAGCTTCACACCCCTTTTAAACCCACTGTTTTAGCATCATAGAATCATAGAATGGTTAGGTTGGAAAGGACCTTGAAGATCATCGAGTTCCAACCCCCCTGCTATAGGCAGGGACACCTCCCACCAGCCCAGGTTGCCCAAGGCCACATCCAGCCTGGCCTTGAACACCTCCAGGGATGGGGCCTCAACAACCTCTCTGGGCAACCTGTGCCAGTGCCTCACCACCCTCAAAGTGAAAAACTTCTTCCTAATGTTCAATCTAAACCTGCCTTCTTCCAGTTTGAAGCCATTCCCCCTCGTCCTATCACTCCATGCCCCAGTAAAAAGTCCTTCCCCAGCTCTCCTGTAGGCCCCCTTTAGGGACTGGAAGGCCGCAATAAGATCTCCCCGCAGCCTTCTCTTCTCCAGGCTGAACAGCCCCAACTCCTTCAGCCTCTCCTCATAGGAGAGGTGCTCCAGCCCTCGGATCATCCTCGTGGCCCTCCTCTGGACACGCTCCAGCAGGTCCATGTCCTTCTTCTGTTGGGGACTCCAGAGCTGGACGCAGTACTCCAGGTGGGGTCTCACGAGAGTGGAGTAGAGGGGCAGAATCACCTCCCTCGCCCTGCTGGCCACAATCACATCAATTGCGAAGATTTCCATGCAAATGCCTTTGCTTATTTGGCCTCATCCTCTCTTGTGTCTCTGATTTGTTTCCTTCTGGGAAAGTAGGAGGAAAGAAGGTAATCTTTGTGGGAGCCTGACCTGGCTGCGAAAGCAGAAGGGCTGGGGAAAAAATCAGCCGTGATCCCACATCCCACCGTGCCGGCTGGGCGCTGAGGGGCTTTACAAAGCAGCATCCCCCGCCAGCACCCTTCGGGGGAGATGGAGGTGGCTCTGTTGGCCAGCGTGAGCATCTCCGCTGGGTTAAACCATCGGCGGGTCTGTCTTGAGCCCTGAGATGCTCTAAGTCAGCTAGAGGGAGCCAAATAAAAAGGGAGAAGGCTGCTCTGCCTGCGCGCTGCTGGTTAGCGCAGGCAAACCCCGACGCTGGCTTGGGCTGGACCGCGATGGTCGGGAAGCCCTTGGCCGCGCTGTGCACGGCTCCTTTCAGCCACCCTGCACGCTCCAGCGGCTTTGAGAACATGAAATAGCAGTCTACGGCGTGAGCGCGGTGCCTCTAATGATGATGATATCCCAAAGAAACAACAACTGCAGCTGCGGGGATGGGAAACCACCCAGGGATTATTGACCCACTGGGATTCCTTAGCTGATTCGAGCCATCAGCTCTCCCAAGTCTATAATTACTTCCCAGGAGATGGCCTCCGCTGAGGTCGTTACGGTTCGGAAAAAATACCCCAGCGGTTAATGCGTCGACGTCCGCTCCCCTCCGCGGTGTGCGCCTGGGGAGTGGAGGAGAGGAGAGCGCCTCGGCCCGTTCATCTCGCTCCCGTGCGAGTCCAGCTCTCCGACGACACCTCGTCTGGAGCTGCGTAAGTCAGCGTTGCCTCCTTGATCTCAGGATGCCTAGCTGAAGCTGAAAGATGCTTTTCAAACTCAAACCTGAGTGTTTCACGTCTCAGCCCTCCTTTAGCTTCTTAACGGGGCTTTGCTCGGCCCTCCTGTCTGTAAAGAGGGGATCAGAGTGTCTCGCGCCTCCCTGGGCTGACTGAGCCACGATTAATATTTGCAAAGCTCCTTACGTTTTTGGGGACAAAAGAGACGTGGAAACGTCTGCTGGGCCGGATCCAGCCTCCCCCGCACCTTGAGCAGCCTCCGGCCCGCAGCGCAGGGGGAGCCGGGGTGAACGCCTTCGCATGGGAGCTCACAGCTCCGGAGGCCAAAAACGACCGTCCCAGAAAGGACCACCCATCAGCCAGAGGTTAAGTGATGCTCTGGCCTTTGTTCAACCCTTCTGCTCATCACCACGGGAATTAATTCTCCTTCTATTAGGACTCCCTTGCAAACATCGCCTGCGGGCGAGAGCTGCGTGCGCTCCGGAAGGTGGTTCCCCTAGGACTTGCTGGGGCAGGGTCAGAGACAACTCGCTGCCTCCATTCCTCTGCGGCGGCGATGATTTTTAGGAGTCTGGTTTTCCCTTTGCCTCTCCCACAACTCCAAGCCCGACATTCCAGCCTGCCATCCCAACGCCTCACGGATTCACGCACGCTTTCATCCAAAATACTACAAAAGCAATAAAGCCTTTATTGCTTATAATGCACTTCTCTGGACTAACTGGGGACACCCACCGCAGCCTTGCAGACCCACAGCCTGGGAGCCACTGCTCTGCAATGCCACGTTGTCCCCTGCATTTGGAAGAGCCCTGGAGGTCCAGCGTTTGTCCAGCCAGGAGCTCCCAGCCCTGTGGCTTTGCTATGGGGAGCTTCATGCAGTGTTTCATGCCCCAAATGTGCCATTCCCCACCGCTCCGGCAGCGATTCTTACCACTCCTGAGCCTCGCTTCATCCAGACGATGGTGAGAGATGGGTTCCCGGTCCAGGCACAGTTGAAGACCGCGTCTGAGCCCAGGTCAACGAGGAGGGACTGCGGTTCTGTCGCCATCCTGGGCCCAACTGCACAGAGGAGAGCGGAGTTACTCCCAGTGATGGGCTGTGTCAACCAGAAACCCTCAAACCAGAGAGTCAGAGGAAGCAGTGGTAGGTCTTGATGGATCTATGGGTCACAGCCACGTAAGACCCCCAAATAAAGAAAAGAGCCAGAAACAGGTACCTACTGCAACCCCAGAATGACCCCCAAGGACCACCACCATGAGCTGTGTGCTCATAAGGCAGGAGGAAATCATGGGTCCCACCACCAGAACGTTCACGAAGTCTGAGCTGTCAGAGAGCCCAGCAAGTCCTGGTCATCCTGGGCAAGTCAGACCTAGCCGTGTCCCCTTCCCGTTGATTTTGAGCAGCTCTGCTGGCCCTGCTTAGCCCTGGGAATCAGTCTCAAGCTGACAGATTACTTACAGTAGACGTCCACAGTCCTGCTGATGTTTGTGCTGCCCAGCGCGTTGGTGACCTCGCAGGAGACGGGCTCGAAGAAGAAGGTGTGGTCCACGATGGTTTCGTAGAAGTCACCGGATGCTTCCTTTATAACCTGGCCTTTTTTTGCCCACCTGTTGAGGAAGAAAGAGCATCGTCGTGGTCGCTTGCCATTTACACGTGGGCGATGGTGGAGACACACAGCTCGTAGAGCTGAGGAGCAGCAGGCCGTAGGGTGTCTGCTGCTGCCCTTGACTTTAGGAGGGACACGCACTTCTCCTCGGCACCGTTGGCATCATCCCTACATCATCCCCCGGTACGTATGGGTTATAATCACAGGTTTTGGAGGTGACACCAAAGCAATGTATACGTATATTCCTACTGGAACCTTTTGAAAATAAACCAAAATTGCTATTTCCCTGTGAAAGCCTGTTTCCCTGGAAATACACCTCATTCCTTCGGAACATGGGGCATGGGTGGAAGACCTCAACAATAGGAGGGATGGGACATGGACACCCTCTGATGGAGAACCACGGTGCCAGGAGAGCAGTGCCTTTCTCAACGCTTGCCAACCAGCACTGCTGGTCCTTCCACATCAAAACCACTAAAAACCTTTTCAGCTTCCCNTTTTTTTCCAATCAAAGAGAACTTTATCCCTTTAAGGCAGCTGAAATAACATTACCCTGAAAAGCCAAGCTGGCATTTGCAACACTGCAACTTGCAAATTGTCTTGGAGAACAAGCTGTCAACTCAGCACTTGAATTAAGCCGCTGTTTGCCAAACAATGAGCAAATGTGACCTAATGGGGCACCATCTGGCAACCTGCCACTCTGGAGCGGGTGGGAAAGAGACAGGAGATGCTGTCAGGCGGTGTGAAACTCCGCTCGCTCTTTGGGGGCAGGGAAAGAAAGCGCAGGCAGCAGCCTGGGGGGGATAAAAATAATAACAATCCTCCCCAAAACAACTGACAGGTGAATTAGAGGGAAGAGGGTTTCCCTGAGGAACCTCTCCCCCTGTTGTCTCAGGGCCGCCCTCTTCTGGTCGCGCTGGAGGGATTGGGATGTTTGGGTTGGGGAAAGATGCAGGTGCTGGGAGCTGGACTTGCCCCCTCAGGCGCTGGAGGGATGAGCCCCAGATGCTGCTTCCCATGCAGGGTCGGTGGGGTGGTTTTGGGGAAGCTGTCCCCTTCAAGGCGAACAGCATCTCCTCGTGGTCCTCCTACCGGTCTCCTGCTCCTGCCTCTCCTGCTCTCCTCTGCTCATCCCCACTGCTCCGCTATGGGTTCCCCTTGCTTTAATGCCAGACTCGTGCTGCCCCAAAGACAACCAGGTACAACTGGAGCTCCAGTGAACTCACACAAAGGGGCTGTTGGGGTTTGGGGATCTTGGGATCCCCAAATCTTGGGATTCCCCAAGTGCCTCCGCGGGGCCAGAGCGAGCGAAACGCCGGTCCGCGGCGGGCTGGAAAACGCTCTGACAGCGCTGCTAGAGCGAATTCCCCCGGCGCCTGCTAACGTGAACCTAATTGAATGGGGACAGCTGACCTGCAAGGCTTCACCCACCATCTGATGACACAAGCGTTTTGAAAGAGATGTATTAGCGGTACAGATGTGAGCTGATTTGTATGCACTTATCTGCTCTCTCATTTCATTTATCTTTGCACCTCTAACAGATGCTGACTGGCCACTTCAGCTTCCCTCCCCTCCCTCCCTCCCCGGACTCCCCCTTCAATAATTAATCAGGAGACGCCGCTTTTATTTCCAGGGCTGCGCTTCGTGTGTTAATGAGGGTGGTTCCTTGTATGGAAAAACCAGCACAAGCGACACCATCCAGCTGCTGCTCCAATGGTTTGAATGGTCCAGTGACGCTTTGGTGATGCCTTTCTCCTTCCAGAGGGAACTCCAACCCAAGCCAAGGGGCTTGCGAGGGCTCGGCCAGCAAGGCTGATCTCAGCGTCATGTTTCCCTGCCTCCTGATGGGATCTGCCTTGCCCTGCTGCCTCCCTGCCGCAGGAATGCCACCGCCCATCGCCCAGAGCATCTGCCAGCGCTGCGGCAGCAGCTCGTCCCTTGGGGATGCTCCTCCTCCCCGGGCTGCGGCAGGAGAGAGACGGGGGGATCCGTCAGAGCCCCGATATCTCACCCCCCAAGCTTTGCACAGGTTGTGGGGTGGAGAAGAGACGCGTCCTCATCGCCTCCTGTTAGGTTTGCTGGTCAAAAAGGCCTGAAGGCCACATCTCAGCAACTTTTGATGAAGGAAAGCAAGGAAGGAAGGTAGAAAGCTAGAGGGACAGGGAAACTTCAGCTGGTGAACACAGAAATACCCTCTACTTTTTGTCAGGAGTATTTAAGGTCCTTTTACAACTTTGTCCCCACAGAGGCTCCCAGCCACGAGCAGATTTCCAGGCTCTGAAGGGTCTTCTGCTACTTAGGTACATGAAGCCATTTCCTTGCAGCAGTCAATGGGATGGGGTGAGTGTGGCACCAAACCCATGGGGGAACCCAGTGCTTCTCTTGTGCCTGGCACGTGCCCGGTTATTTTGAACAAAACCATCTTCCCAAGGACAAGAAGGAGGTTTCAAGATGAGGATAAAAGTGACTTGTGAGCTCTTGGAGTCATGTCCTCGCAGCCTGCCTGCATATCCTCCTCCCAGCGGAGACACGGAGGGCACCGGCGCTTAGAAACCAGACGGAGATGTGTCAGGAGGTGGGTTCGAGCTGGGCAGACTTCAGGCGAGATCCTCCTGGACGTTGCCAAAGAGAGCAAAACGGAGGGCAAGGTTTCCAAGAGTTGGTTGACTTTGCAGCGGCTTGGGAAAACGCACGCCACCAACCGTGGCACGGTGCTTTATCTATTTGTTCCAAACCGATCGCTTCCGCAAAACTGGATTTCCCGAGAGCGGAGACGTGTCACAAACAGCAATTTTTCGTGCTTCAGCAGAGATCAAGGTTCTTGCTCCAGTTTTCCAAGGCTTAACACTGCTAAATCAATGTGGCTGAACAAGCAGTATAGATCTTTTATAATGTCAAATTGGTTTTTAATAACGACAGCTGATAACCCTCTTGTAAAGCTTCCCGTGATGTGCTCGTGGACGGCCAGAAGGCAAGTTATGCCTGTTTTTAACAAGCCTGTAACATGCCTTACTCACCTATTAATCTCTCAGTAATTATTTATAAATAGAATCTGAATAAAACGGAGCGGAGAAGATGCGGAGGATGCTCCAGCAGCCCCATCCACCACCTCCACCGCTTCGGCTCTTCGCGATTTCTCCCTGATGTCTCACCGGCCTTATTACATCGAGCCTGGCTCCCAGCCAGCGCTCCTTGTCCTACCACCCTTGAGAGCAGGGGTTTCTTTCATTTATATTGTTACCTTGAAGGTATTTATAGATTGCAAACGCGTCGCCCAGGGTCTTTTCCAGACTATATAAATTTACGTCCTTTAGTCTCTTCTCGTATGACTTAGCCGCTAACTCACCTGTCATTTTTTTTTTTTGCTGCTGGTTTTCTTCCTAAGCCAAAATTGCTGTAGGGACAGGGCTGTGCAGGGGGAGCACAGCATCGTTGTGTCCCCCCCGTGCCGATATTGCCCCAGGAGAGCGGTGAGGGTCTGCCCTCGGGGATCCTGCCCAAAGGACCTGTTCCCACGATTTGCTTGGGCTTGCCATGCCGCAGGGAAGGACTCAAAGGTTGGCACAGCAGTGGGGACACCACGGGATCCATCCCAGTCTCCCCATGCTTCACGGGTGGTCCCCACAGTGGCAGCATCACCGCGAGATGCCTTCACTGCCCACTCTCTGCCACCCACAGGAGCCTTTGGAGGACCCAGCTCCGAATTCACCACGTCTCCCCAATATCCCATGTCCTATGGCCAACGCAGACCTAACATCCTATCTTCTGCTGTCCCTCAGCCCCTTGGGCTTTGCACATTTTCTCGTCTTCCTTTCTCTTCACCAAGCACCATCTCAGCCCGTTTCCCCAGCTGGGCATTTCTTCCCCTCCGGGCTGAGTTTCATTTTGTTATTTCCTTCCCCATATTTCTAACCTGCGTTTGTTTTTCTCTGGCCTCTCCGGAGGGAGTACCCAGTGCCTCCCAATTCAGTATCTTCCGGAAATTGAATCGGCCCGGGTGATAGAGGAAAACAAATTTTAGCCAGGAAACAGATATTTCGATCCAAGCTTCAAAGGGATTATTACAGACAGCAATGAAAAAACAGTGATTAAAGAATAAAAAAACCCCACACCTGTGCTGGGTCCTTTTAACACTTAAAGATAGGAGGGAGGGGGACTTTTCTAAGGAGACATTCTCTGAGGAAATAGCATTTTTCTGACTCCATTGATCGCTTCCCAGCTAAAAGTGCACACAAACAAATAAGAAAGGACAGTTTGGGATATGTTAGCTCACAAGCAATGCCGTGGCTTTGTTTCGGTTCTCATACATCAGTGTTTCTTCAGCAGCCTCCTCTGGTTTCCGAAGGAAACCTGCCGAAAGCCGGGATGAAGCACCCGTGCTTCCTCCCAGGGTCTCAGTGGAAGACGCCCAGCTGAGTTGTCTTCTGCACAAGGGGTTTTTACCCAGCAGCTCCATCACTCATCCGCAGGGACCCCATTTCTGGCTGGGCTTCCAGGCACGTGGAGCCCATGAAGACCTAACCGCGTTCGCAACAAGAGCGTGACATGCCCTGTAGAGCGTCGGTACCTAGAGGAGCATCGCCGGGGAGCACTTCATCTGCCCGAGCGCTGCCCAAGCTCGCCGTAACAAATAAATTCCTCTGTCTGCCGTACAAGGACTTGTAATTCTTCAACAAACAGCTTGCGTGAACAAGCTATTTACTTTACAACCCCGGGAAGGCTGTAGGACTCATACACGCTCTTCTTTATAAAGCTCCTCATCAAGCCACGGCCATCTCCAGCAGCGCAGGAACAACTGGAGGGCATCACTCGCGCCCACCCCGCAAGCACAGGGATGCCGGGGCTCTCTGAAACTCCATAATGCCCCATCAAGCACTACTTAAATCCATACTGCAGGCTCCTGGGGAGTGTTTTTTTGCAGTTGCCAGCAGCACGCGTGCTCCTTGAACCAGACCTCCCGGCAGATCGGCTGCTCTGATGGCGTACAACCCGGGGAAGTGGAGTGTATCGTAATTTTTAATTAACAATGCAAAATAAAGCAGTTGCTTGCCATATAAATTGTGTTTACTAAGAATGACTTAAAATAGATAAATATTTTCTTGGACGCATTTTAATTGCTCAATAAAAGTACCAAGAACACCCACAAATACCTTAAATAAATGCATGGCTCACGGAATGAATTAATTAACATTTCATTCCTGGGAATGGCTATTAATTGCTACAAATTGCTCGGAGAATGGGTTTTGTTGCTTTATTGCCAGCAGTACCTTTAATTCCTAGTGCCGTCATGTGGCAGTCCCCTCTCATCCTCAGACGAGAGCCGTCCCCGTACGTGACGGCTGCCGGCGGGATGCTGCGAGCACCTCCGCTGCCGGTGGGGATGCACCCCCGTAGCCCTGGTGTCCCCCATGGGGAGGAGGCGATGGAGAAGGACGGTGTTTCATGGACGACGTGCTGGCATCCCTCGGAGGTCCCAGATGGGCAAAGGAGAGCGGATGGCTCACGTTGGCAGCTCCACGTTTGCCGAGCGTCTCCCGTGAGTGACAGTCTTGTGAGAAATGACTGAGTGAGCAACACAGCCCCGGCAGTGTCACGCTGCCCCCCTGCATGGCTCCGGCGTGATGCATCGCGCAAATTATTTCTTTATTAAGACTAAAATTTCCATAATGGTGATCTATGGGGTTATTCCTCTTCTCCTGCCTGCTCCCTCCCTAATGAAGACGTGTGGGCCCTGCGCGGTTCCTCAGCCGCCTGTCTGCCGTCCTCCCTCCCAGCCGATGCGGCGGGTTCATTTATCAGCCGGCGCAGGCGATAGGTAATCTCTCCGCCATCTAAATTACAAGGCTGGGTCTTCCAGCTTGGGCTTTCATCAAGTTCAGGAGGGCAGAGCCTTGAGCAAAGCGCTGAGCATCCTCGCTGATGGCTGGCCAATCCTCCAACAGGCGGGTTGGGGGAGCAAAGGTGACGGCACCCACCGGGGAGCCGCGCTGCTGGGGGAGACCACCAGTGGTTACCCCCCACCCAGGAGATGGGATGCTCAAGGAGAGGCTTCCAAGCCTCCAGCCCCTGTCCTGATGAAGCTCCATCCATGGATGGCTGCTGCAACAACGGCCTCTTCCCAAACCTCTCTGTCCCCAACGTGGCATCGGCTCTACCGTGAAGTGAACCTCAGGTCCTAACGGTGGAGATGCTACACCTCGGAGCATGCTAGTCTTCTTCTGCCTGTATTTTTTTTTCCCATGTGGCTTTTCTTCAGAAACAAATAAACAGCGAGAGAGACTGCAACCTTTTCCGGAATTTCCAGAATTCAGACTTGAATCCCAGACAAGGTCATGTTTGGTGTCTGATTGCGCTCGCCGTGATACACCAGTTGCCGCTACTGGGGTTTGATTGTTTTTAAACACTCTGGGGTTTTGATGATAATAATAACACCTCGCTGCGCAGAAGAAACCTCTGGCTTGATTTCCTATCTAATCTCAGCTTCGGCGTTCCCCCTCCTGCCGAGCCAGGAGGCCGGCGATGAGCCTGATTGCTCATCAAACCGCGGTCTTTAAGGGAGGTGCCTGTCTTCGGCGCCCGGGTTTTGCATCTCCTCCTTGCCGTCAGCAGGTCCCGAGAGTGGGAAAAATCAGCGAGGGGCTCCTTAGAGCTCCCCAAATCACGCCTGAAGATGTGCAATGGGAGTCCAGCTCTCTGGAGAGTGGAGCAGAGATGGGCAGGACCACCCGAGGGCCAGGTTTGTGCTGCCCATGGCACAGGAGCCTGGAGAAACCAGAGGGAGAAGGTTTCTCTCTCCCAGACAGCACAATTAAAGCTGTGTCACCGGCACAGCCTGTACAAGCCGCGGTTCATTTTGGTGAGAAAACAATCAAAACAGCCTTTTGCTTAGCACAGTGATCAGAACAAATTGGCCGCAGAAGCGGAGGGGAAGAAGTAAACAAAGCTGTTAACTTGTCAATGACTTGACTGATCAACCGTTGTAAATAGTTAAAGCCGGCTGATGAGCCGTGCAGATAATCAATGGCGTAACGCTACGCGCTGCAGCCCCAGGACCGGCCACCACCGGGGTTTGCAGCTGGAGCTGCAGAAGATCCAGCCGGGAGCGTGCCACATGCACCTCTGCTCATGCCAGAGATGGAAGGTGGCCACGGACCCCATGGGTGGCTTGGCCGGGGGACAGCCAGAAATAATACCCACCCCGGTGCACGTGCATCCCGCGCTGGACCACGTGCCCGAGCCCCTGATATTCGCAGCACTGCGGCGTGGACCGTAGAGGATTACAGACGCTGGGTTTTGCAGCAGGGGGGTGTTGGGTGAAGCACGTCCCATCATGCTCCTCCAACTCCTTTCCCGGCACAAAGGGGCTGGTAGGGATGCTCATCCCCTCTGGAAGGAAACCGGAGGTTGCACTGGTGGAAAAGCTATTACTATTTCGAAAGAAAAGCACGGAACTTCACTGGCTGGGTGATTCCTTCTGTAAATCGAGCTGTTTCTCTGACAGATCAAAACAAAATGCAGACGCTTTAGATCTGGCGCTCTTTTAATCCCACTGTTTAAAATTCCCCCTCCTCCTCACACGAGAGGGCTGTACACCACTCCTGTCCCCATTAATCCCTCTTTTGGTGCATCTCTTGCCACGACGGATGCTTTTCTCCCCCTCCCCTTTCACAAGTCCACCCTCTTTTGCAATAACTCCTCTCCCCTTCGCCCCAGGGTCACAGGATCATATGAAAATTGTACTTTTTCCCCCCAAGTGAAATTACTAACATTAATTCCCTGATTTTTCTAGGTGCAGAGAAAGTTTAAAACCATTCAGACGGGTCTGAAGAAGCAGGCTGCGACAGCCAGCTGCCAAAACTGCTTATCCTGGGGAAATACTGGGGATGTGAGTCACCCCCTAGTCCTGGATGGAGCTTGGAGGTGTCACCTCTCCTGGGGGGATCTTACCCCTTCGGCAGCGATGATGCATTTCATTTCTCCTGCCTACATCGTCTTGACTTATCCCACCACACAATAGACATGACTAATAGCTTAACTATTCTTTCTCCCGCGGATCGGGTAATCCAATTTCACCACGTGGTTTGTGTTTCCTCAAGTCGTTTAACGGGATTAGTCCTTTCTGGGGTCTTCCTACCCCACTCCACCCCCGTAGCAGAATTTCTTTAGCCAGATTTATGGAGGCTGGCACGTCGAAGCGCTAATTCGCCGCCGTGTTTATCCTCCTGCTTAGCGCAAAATGAATCTGTGCTGTGAAACTGTTCAAACTCGCCTTTCCCTCTACTACAGCTCTTATTTTTCACCTAAAAAAACCATCACCCGTGCTTGTGGCCTTTACAACTTTACGCCTTGCCGTGCAATTCCTTTGGGGTTTGCGGCAAAAAAAGCAGTGGTAAATGGAGATGGAAAATCCCAGCCCTTCATCAGCATGAGGAATCTGCTGCCAGGGGTTTCTCGGAGTCGGCACTGGGCTGAGACCGCATGTTTCGGATCACTGAAGCTCCCTAATCCGCACGCTTCAGGGCAGAAGTGATGGGCAACGCAGGCAGGAATGGCTCCCGCCTTCCTGAACATCGGATTCATGCATGGCCAGAGACCTGTTGGGTAGCTGAGGCTTTTCAAAGGGTTTTCTCTTTCTTGGCTGACTCCTAAAGCTCCTCCGAGGTTTTGATCTGGGCTTGATTTCGGGATGTTTTCAAGGGCTTTGTGGTTTGATCGCTGTAGTGCGAGAGAGCTTCAGCACGCATCAGGTTGACCTCTCGCTGGCATGGAAAGACCTCAGGACAGGTTTATATTAAGTCTTCAAGGAGGGTGACCAACGCTGCTTTGGACATGGTGCCCATCAGCCCGAGCCAGCTCCCTCTGACTTTCCAGCCCCAGCTCCGAGTAAACTCACCGAGTCCCCTCAAAGCCCTTCCATCCCCAAGACAGCTGCTGTTGCCATCCCATCATTCAGGCTCGCATTTTAGGCTCTATCTGTCTGAATTTTGGCACGTCCTCAGGTTGTTGTGAGGCACAGCTCCTTCTCTGGCAGGTTCCTTGGCCGGTCCTGCCAGAACAGTTAATTATTCAGGGCTGAACTGTGTCTAGATCAAACGGTTCAAGTTAGGATTATCAACAGAGGCAACCGTGCTCAGAGGCGCGCACCCCAGGTGGAGACGGGCTGAGTCCTAATTACGTGGGAATCTTCTCGCAGAAGATGCCAAGGGCAGCAATTTCTTTATAATCCAACATGGGCTCCCACTGGCTGAACTGCGAGGAACTTGGGGATCTGGCAATTCGTAAGGAGGAATAATAAATGACATATCCAGAAATGCATTCCCGTTGTGCTAATGCAAACGTACAGGCAACGTACGGGTAGAGAAGTAGAATAAAGTTGCGAGTTCACCAAAAGATCTGTTCATCTTTTCGCTATGAAATCTATCCATCCATCCATCCATCCATCCATCCATCCATCCATCCATCCATCCATCCCCAAACTTACGCTCAAGTCACTATTCTTGGCCAAGCCTCTCGAATCCCCTTAGACCCTCCAGGTAACAACACTGCTCTTCTCATGTCATGAGAAAATAATCGAACGTGGTTGCGTACTGGTACGACAGACTGACCCATAAGAGCTACGTGATTATCTATTGCCTTCTGTATAAAACAAGAAGAAACAGCGTTTAAAAAAAANAAAAAAAGAGAAGTCTCCAAAAGTAAAAACCATTAAGTCCTTAATTACACACTTCAATAGCAAAGCAGAGCCGAGCAATAAGCATTGCTTGATGTTTTACAGACAAATGGCCTTCTAATCCAGAGCCAACAGCTTGTGTTCTTCCTCTGCTTTAATATTTGCCAACAGCTTCCAGAGAGAGTTTGCACAGGAACACAAACCCAGGGATAACTTCACGACCTGGAGTTAAGAGAGTTAGTCCACGAGCTGACACTGGATGAGACCAGAATCCCTTTTTGGGTCTTTCTGGGATGGGCTTTGCCAGGTTAGGTGCTGTCTACGGCGAACAAGCACGCCAGCACAACTTCATGCCAGGCGGAGAGCAGGACGCGCAACACGTCCTTCCCACAGATACCAAAATCACCCAGGTTTGGGGAGGAAAGGCTCTCCTGCTGGAAACTGCCCCAGCTCAGCTTGTGCCAGGTTTCGCTCGCTTTCCCCTGGATTTGCTGTTTCCCAACAACTCCTGCCTGACTTCCCAACCCAGGAAGCCTGGGCGACGTTTGCCCAAGCTCAGCAGCGGATCCACACACGGCAGGATGAGCCCTCCGATTGCCAGCGTCCAAGACCAGTCATGTACCGGGAAATCACTGGGACACGTGTTCCTGGGGGGCGAGCGGGACCCAAGGGGTTTATTTTGGGATGCCAGTGTCCACCGGGTTGTCTTATACTCATGCCGTGCATGTTGCCCTACATTTTGTAGCTACCATGACAGCTCTTTTAGGATGCTGCTCGGGGAATGAGTCAAACGAACAATAACTGAGACCGACCGCAATTATCAACTCACCACCGGTTTACCGGAGCAGAGACGGTGATGGTAGATGCTAACAGCTTCGTCCTCCATTTAAACCCCCCCTCTGACCCCTAAAAACCGCAATAAAGGAGCAAAGAGGGAATCAAGAAGTGAAATCCTTTAGCAGAGCACCTGCAGGGCTGAGGTGGGTCCTGTCCCCGTCCCGGGTGCTTCTTGCACGCCCTGCCTCGTCGTTCACACCTTGCTTGTCCCCGGCCACGTTCCCCACCCTCCGGCATGAAAGCAGAAAAACCTCAAACAGAGCCGAAGGACTCTTAAATCAATGTCTTTCCCAGCTCGGAAGCTGTAAGAGGATTCATTATTTATATCGCAGAAACACAAAAGCTTAGCATATTTTAAGCTGACTGAAACGACTTCAAGGCAACTGTTCCTCTCTCTTCTTTTTTTTTTTAACTAAATACATTGAGATGTCTCCAAATCGAGCGGCAGGAGGAAACTCTCTTTTTCTTCCAAAAGAGAAAATAAAATGGAGGGGTTGAGGGAGAGGAAGAAAAAACCACTGTGATCCATCCTGGGATCACCAAGGAACACCCACCAGGGGATGTTCCCTGTGAGATGTTGGCATAACCCTTAGACAGACTCCTTCCTGACGTCAGGATGGCGGGAGGAGAGGTGAAGGAGGCACCTCTGCTACTTCTCAAGTACCAGCACACGCGGCCATATTCTTCAGAGGCAGCAGGAGAGGAGGTGCTGAGTGATGGGTGTCTTTTTTTTTTTCCCCTCCTTCTCCCCCTTTTTACATTTTCAATTTAGTCACAGCATCTCTAATTTCCTTAGATCTGAAGCCACCTCGTGAGACTGGAAGGGAACGATATAGAAGAAAGATGAGGGGGAAAAAAAACGCCAGTAATCTTGTAAAAGTCAGTTTTGAAAAATCAATTTTCTTGTGTGACAAGATTTGCTTAAGGCTTTTCGTTCTGTGAAATCAGCCCATCATCCTGCGGGAACGCATGAAGGAAGTGGCAAGTGTGGTTTGGAATAACTCAGATTAAAGACTGCTAAATTAGGCTTGAGAAGCTGCCACCTCTCCTTGCAAAGGCAGAGGAGATCTGGCTAGACGATGCTCGCTTCCCAGTCACCTTCCCAGTCGCCATGAGCCTGTCTTGAAGGAAAGGTGACCAACGAGTCTGGGAAAACACAACCCGCAGATCTCTGCGAGCCCTACAGATGTTTGAAAGAAGCGTTGGCAGCTTTGCTTGGTAGCAAACCGTAAGGTCTTTGCCAGCGCCCAGCGATCTGGGTGCAAAGTTTGCTGGAAACGAGAGGTTTTGGGGACTGGTTCAACCCAACGTTGGGAAACCGCAGTGCATGAGCAAAGTCCGTAAGGCTTTGTGAGGCTGCCAACTCCTGCCGGTGGTCCTGACTGGGATGGGGACGGCCACCACCATGGTGAACCCCATGTTTCAGTGAGCCCTCCTCAATCACGCTGCCAAACCCCTCCGCCATCCCCCTCCGTCGGGGAGGCTCCATCCGACAGAGCGCTTTGGACCGGTCGCTTCATCACCCGTTTCATTTGGTACCTTTAATCATTTCTACATCAGGGAGCGCTGCTCGAGAGTACAAAGCGCCTCCCTTCCCTCCCCCCTTTTCTCTTTTCCCTTTCCAGCCATCTGACTCTCCTCTACGCTCTCTCCTAATTAGCTGGAGCTGCCTCCGAACATCTCCCACCCGCTTGTTCCCATTACCCCGACGAGCCAGGGAACGGGAAGACAAATCTCCCCGTCCTCACACCTCCGTGAGCGAAGGGAGGTTCTCCCAACCTCATCTCCCCCGTCTCACCCGGAGCCGCGTGCCTTGGCGGAGCCCCCCCCGGCAGTCCAACCGCACTCCCCGGCTGCGGGGACAGTTCTGCCTTTTTATTTTACTTCTTTCTTTCTTTTATTTTTTTTTTTTAAAGCCTGTCTTTCCCTCTCCGCCTGCCACCCGGCCACGCTTTGCTCCCTGTCAGAGGGAGCTGGCAGATGGGGCTGACGCATCATGAAGGAGATCTGAAGAATTTATTTCCCTTTATTTTTTTTTTTTTCTTTCCCCAGCTTTCATTTTCACTTCAGAGCAAAGGTCCAGTTGTCTGGGAGGAAGCTACAAAGACAAACCCGGGCAGGAAAACAGAGATAGTCAGGAAAAATGTTACAGTGCCGATAACTTGAGACCTCCGTGCGCTTTGCATTCATTTCAACTCCCGCTTTAGCTGCATTTTGTTATGTCTATAAATTAGATTTATTCCGTGGCTGCTGTGAAATGCCTGCGGGCCCCTTCGCCGCTCCGGCTTCTCTTGCCTCCCTCGCCGAGTTTGGCTGCGGGAGGCAGCGGGAGAGGTGACAGCCCTGCCGAGGGACGGCATACAGACTCGCAGCGTCCTGCCGCTGGACAGACGGCAGCCTCGGCCGTCGGAGGAGGAGGGAGCAGATGGGAGCAGGGGGGGGAGGAAGGCAACAAAACCAAGGAGAGCCTGCACAGTGGCATGAGCGAGCGCTTTCCCCGCGCTGGACTGAAGGAGGGACCTGGATCGGGAGGAGAAGGTCCTAAAACTGCCGAGAAATGGCTGCAAAACCAGAGTGACCGTTCCACTTGAAGATGTTGAGAAGCCTCTTGCCTGGACCAGACGTCTGGTGAGCTGCTCCCCACATCTCCCCTCTCTGCAGCCTCCTGGTCAGCCCGGACCCCCGAGGCTCTGCAGGACCGTGTGGGGCTGCCCCGGGTCCCCCTGCAGTCCCCAGCGGAGATGTTTGGGTATTTTTCCCTTGCGAATGTGACACTGAGCCTGAGGGACATGGGGGAGCGCGCCCACGGACTTCACACCTCGTCTGCGGTCACTGCCTGCTCTGCAGTGTGTTTCAAATCCCTGACAGTCCCTTTGAAATATTAATAGAGATGTGATTGCCATTTAATAAGAGGTTAATATTGCAGATCCCCCTTCCTTGGAGGAGTCTGCTGGGGAGACAAAGAACCGTGCCAATTAGGTAGTGGTCTCAGGGACCAGAAGCTCTGGGGGATGTAGGTTACAGGGGGGACGTTCACTTTTATTCTGGGCCTTTCACGAATGGGCAGAAGAAAGTAAGCAACGCACCAAACACACCAACTCCCAGGAGATGATTTTCAGAGCCATCTGAATTTCATATTGAAGTATATTCAGGTCTTACAGCGCCAGAATAGGGAAAAGGGCCGCTGCAGTGGCTTGGCTGCAGGCAGCGCCAGGCGTGCCCATTAAATGGGTCATTTGCCACTTCTCCATCCAAAGTTGCCAATGAAATGCATCGCCCTGAATCTCTGCATCAGCTTCCCACGATCCAATAATCCCTTCTGGCCTTTACAGCCTACGGATCTGTGAACACGTTCTGCAGCAGCTCAATGGGAGAGGCAGGGACAGCTTTGGTGCCACGGAAGAGCATTAAACTTCAAAGAGCTTCCCGGGAACTGAGATGTTGTGCACATCCAGAAGCCCAGTTGACCAAGTGAAGGAACTATGGAGAGCTAAGCTGGAGGAGAGATCCGCTCTCGGTGCCTGGGATGATTTATCCTTCTGCTCAACGGTCCTGGCAGCAGGAAACAATTCCCAAGGCTCGTCCTTCCCTAAGACCTGAATTCCTCGGCTCTATACTATAGAGGTATGTGGCTTCACTATGATCAGATGAAATAAGATGCATCCATCTATCAGCCCAGCTCTCCTCGCTGCCTGGACTCCCTTCACTTGAATCCTGCTTCATTGGAAGCCCTGGGGGCAGCCCTCTGGCATGGGGGATCCCATCCAAACAGGTCTGATCCCTGAGGAGCAAACGTGAGGAATTAGGGATGGGTACTGCACAGGAATCGGTGACTCACTGACCTCCGCTCTGGGCTTCCTCTTCTGCTATAACCGCATGCCCAGGGCAGAGGCTGGCTCTGCTCTCTTGCCTCGGGGAGGTGTTTTGGAGAAGTTGGGTCTATGTGTTGAGCCCATGATGGACTGATGGATCATAGAATCATAGAATTGTCTAGGTTGGAAGAGACCCTTGGGATCATGGAGTCCAACCGTCTACCCTACTCTACAAAGTTCTCCCCTAGGGATGGTCCAGCCACGTTTACTGGAGCAGTAAAGGTGCAACGGTTCACGCAAGCCAAGCAAGGGCTGGCCATCTGCTCATCCCCTCCTCCATTCCCCATCCCTTTGATAAGGCTCTCCCAGTTTTGTAATGGGCTTGGCTTTGCTTCTCTTCCACCCAGTGCTGGGCGAGCAGCAGCACGCGCTCTTATCCACTGGCTCTTTGCCATGTAGCAAAGCAGAGCCACGAGGGAGCTGCTTCAAGTGTCTCAGCAAACTTTCAAGCCGCGGCGGTGCTGTTTCCAGCAGGACACAGGGCACACGCTCTCGGAGAACTTGACTTCTCCATGGCAGCCTGAAGCGTCTCATGAATAAGTCTGGTGAGATGCCAGCAGGTCGCAGAACTGGGCAGACGAGACCCAAACTAAAAAGAGCAGCAACGCTCTGTGGCGTTTGAACTTCTCCTCTGGGTTTGTTAAAGCAAAATGTGGGAATGCATCCCCATGGAATGAAAGCCTCTGAGATGGCACGGTGTAAGACAGACAGGCCAAAGCGCAGCTGATGTGCATCGTTATTTTCTCCTTCTCTTCTCAGAGCTCCTTGATATCAGGTGCAATTTTTCCATACGCACCTAAACCCCGACAAACCTGCCACATTCTCCCCCAAGACCAGCAGCCAAAACACTCGTAGACCTCTACTTAGACATGACATACGATTCTTGGAGGCAGCAGATCTACCGGAGGCACTTGGGCTCTTCATCCACGCGTCTGCCTGAGGCTGGGTGGGAAATGCCCACCGTGCATCCCAACCGCGTGGAGCAGGCTGGAGGAACGGACCCGGCACTGGATCTCTTCCCTGTTGTTGCCCCTTTACAACAGCAACAAGTCACACCTTTTTGTTTTCCCCTGCGCAAAAGGAGGTGAGAACACTGTCTCCCATCAGGTGCATTCGAGCACCACCACCTTTAAAGAAAACCTCTTTAAGAAGCAGTTGAGTTTGGATTAATATTTGATGAGGGACAGCATGCTGTTGGATCAAAGATAAAACAGTGTTTACCAAACAAGAAGGTCTTTTCTACAGACTGAAGCCCACTGAGCGAACAAACAAACAACGCTCCTGCTGCCAGCCAAGCCCCACGCTGCATCGGTGATGACGGTGGGGCTGAGGACAGGGGGACGCCCCGGGCTGGCTCGGAGCTCCGGCACGGCCTGACCAAGCACGCTGTGATCTGGGAAGATGGCGTGGCTCAAGCCCTGACCTGCGGCTGCAGTTCACCAAGCTGGTTGATGCAGGAACATCAGTATTTGGGCAGGTGGCACCTCTGGCTTCAGCCCAACAAGGGCAGGTGGATCTTGCTTGGACCGCACAAAATGCAATCCTCCTTCTGCTGTAGGAGGGGAGAGAAGTGGTGTAGCACCATCCCCTGGGCGGTTGTTAAATAAATGCTTCCCAGCTCCTCCTGACCTCTGCTTCTGCTGCAGCATCAGCTGGATCTTCTGCCACGTCCCACACAATTATGGAGAGTCGTGCGTGTTGTTCACAGCTGCCGTACTCAACGCCCGAGCCAGACGCCTTGCAGCAGCTGGGGAGGGATAGTTCTCTCTTTCCCTCTCTGTCTGTCTGTCCACCAGTCCCACACCTTGTTTTGGAAGCGCAACGCTCCCTAGAACTGCAGCTGATGCTGGAGGGTGGTTCGAAATGTCCCCCCCACCACCACCACCCCGTGACTACAAAGACAACATTATTTGCCGAGGTCTCTGCTAGCCTCGGGGGCGAGCGCACTGTATCACTGCGCGAGAGCGAGATACGTATGATTGCCCTGCCCGCACCAACTCCCCATCGCTCCGCAAAAATAATCATCATCGGAGGAGCCCAAAAGGCTGAGGGACTCTGCCTCTTGCAATATTAAACTTTCCCATTTTCTTCTGCCACTTTAAAGATTCTCTTTCTTACTGCGAGTGATAAATAATAACAGCAAAAAAACACCCCACAGACACACAACAGACATCAAAAGCCAAGAGAAGATTGGCAAATAGAGAGATCTGAAGTGAGCAAAGAGGACGCCTGGTTGTGAGTCGGTTCACGTAGCCCCGACTTCTGTTGCTTTCCATTAATTTTACCCGCCATCACAGGTGGCAGAACAACGGCGACAGCTAATTACTCTCTCTCGCTTTCCCTTTCTTGCCCGTTTGCTTGCAGCAAAAGAAAGTCAGTAAATTCCCAAATTCCCCCCGCCGTCTCCCCATCCCAGAACCGTCCACCGAGGGGCAGAGGCGCGTGGGAAGCGCGTTACTAGAGGAAGACGAGGCGGTGCAATTTGCCCGCGCATATGCTCGCCGCCTGCTTGGAGCCGTTTGCTGCCGCCGCTCCTCCAGCCTTGGCACCGCGGCGACGTGATGCTCTGCCCGCAAACGAGCTTGGCAGAGGCAGGCAGCGGCTCCAGGCGAGGGGAGAGGAAGGGGCAGCGTTCCCCCAGCATCGCTGGGACACCAGGGAGGCTTCCAGCCCCATGGCCGCGGCGCTAAAGCAGCCGGGGACGCATCCGCGGAGGTGCTGCCAAGCAGCCCAGGTCCCCTTGAGCCTTTCTTGAGTAGAAGATGCTGCAGCGAGGAGCTGCGGAGCAGCGTTTCGGTGGGCTGAGCTGCTCTTTAGCTGCAAAGGGAAGGGGATCCCAGGTGGTGATGGCACAAACCCATGCCAGATGGGATATAACACCCTACAGAAGCCATAGGATACGTATACGCGAAGATTGCTTTATACGGTGAGAGGGAAAACACGCAAACGAGCAAAAACCTCGCTGCCAGGGTTAAATCATCCCTATGCCAAAACCACCCCGCTCACGCCTCACTGCGACGCCTCGCCCACCCTCTGCCCGCCTCCCCCCCCGCTTGCTTTTGGTGACACCAGCCTGTCCCGCGACCGAAAAAAAACCCCGAGTGACAGCCCAGGTGACATCGTGGGCGAACAAAATCCCCTGGGGAAAAAAAAAGATGCTCCCTGTCAAGGAATCGCTGCTGCCAGCGAGGGAGGAGGATTGGGATTTCAGCTCCGGCTCCAGCTGCCGGGTGTCCGCAGCTAAGAAAAGGAGCGGAGGAACCATGTCTCCTGCAAGGGACCCCCCCACCTGCCCCAGCTGCCCCCCACCATCGTGAAGCACCAGCGAATTTCAAGGCAGAGAGGTTCTGGCTTTTTCTCCCCTTAGAAAACACCACCGAGGCCAAACATTTCGTGGCAACCCGACAATTTTGACAAAATGTCATTAAATCCCCCCTCCCCCCAAGAAGAGAAGGTGCGGCGCAGGCTGTAACTTTCCGCTCCGGCTCTGGGAGCAGATCGCTCCAAGGGCTCCTTTCTAACCAGGTTTTCCTCGCATTAAAACCCACACGTGTGTGATGTATTATATAGGAGAGCAGGAAGAAAACCTCTCAAGGAAAAAGCAGCTGCCTTGATTTCATCAAAGCTACATTCTCGACGGGGAGTTTGGGTGGGGGCAGAAGGAGATTTTTGTCTCCTGGGAAATTTTGCTGAGTTTTGCTTCTTACCACCCTAACGAAGAGAGTGAGGGGTCTGCACTCGTAAACCCCGCTAAGCGGCTTATCGCTAACGAGCAGCACGGTTCACGGGCGCTTCCCAGCCGAGCATCTTTGGGTGATGCCTTTGGGTGGGGCTGCAAACCCCACGCAAAACTTATCGCCCCTTCCAACTTCAAGGAAGGTGATGGCTCGCTCGTGTATTCAAAGCAGGGATGGCCCCGCGGAGCTGCCTGTGGATTTATGCCCAGAAAAGGGGATTTATTGTTGTTTAGACATTTTTCCTTTGTGTTCGGAACTGTTTACCGACAAACATATTGGGAGGTATTAAAAATAAATGTCGGCTGAAGACCAAGATCTGGTATCTCTATCTGCGGATGAGGGAAGCCATAGGAGATATATTAGAGCGGTTCTCTCGCTTTGGAGAATAAAAATGTCACACTTTCTCTCTATTGTTTGGTTTTAAGGCAGAATAAGTTCATTTTCACCAGTGACGGGGTCCCGAGTGGCCCTGGGGATGACACCGAGCTCACGTTCTGCCGTTTCACACCTCCAGGTATCTCAGTCCTGGGGTTTTACACGTCTCACCCCTATACCCACCTTCCCTCCTACTCAGTGGCGAGGTGCAGGGGGCTCCTAGCTCGGATGTCCTGCTCCGGAGGACTCCAAGCTTCGGCGCCGAAACATCTGCCGCCTTTACATAGTCAGTGAAGAGCTTTGGGATCTTTTGGAAGGGAAATGAATCCCCCCTCAATCAATCAGAGCCATTAAGTGGAAGGAAGTCCCGCCGAGCGCTGCTGAATCCTGTTTGCTCCTCACAGTGGTAGGGAAAAAGCCTTGTGTGTTGTTAACGTGTTAAAGGAACTTAAGAAATGAGAAACCCAAAGGGCTTGGATTTGTCATGCCTCTTCCCCCCCCTCTAAAAAAAACCAAACCCTTTTATGAGAAAGCATAACCTGAAAAAAATTGCGCAATTAGTTTTGATAGCAAAGTCCATCATGAAACGAACCACGAAGCGACTTTGCCGCAGAGCAGAAATCCCAATGCTCAGGCAACAGGGCGGGTGATGGGACACGTGGCCTTGGGATGGGTGAGAAGGAAAGAAGAGGGCCGCGGGCAGCATTTGCCGCTACGGGGGACAGCAAAAACCCGGCGCAAACGAGACGGCACCAAAGATGGGAGAAGAGTGGTGGGTCCCTCTGCTATTTGGTGGAGAAAAGCAATCCAGCGTCACTGCTTTGGCCAGGGAGAATCACGTACCCAGAGGGTGGAAACACCCAAAAGGAAGGAGAAAACCCAGACGGGAGCCTTCGAGGCCGCTGCACCGTACGGGGGATCAGCCCAGGGTGGGTTCGGGGATGATGTGAAAGCCCCGATTGAGGAGGATCTGGCTAGGTGCTCCGTCTTCGGAGCAGGAATTTTGTCACCGTCTGGTTCCTCGGCCAAAGGCGGTTGTTTTGCCTTCGACTGTACCAGAATCAATCACGGTGTAAAACCCACGTGGGACGTTCGCCCAGATCCTTCCCCAGATTGTCACGCACTTCGTTTTCCTTCTAACTGTAAATATGAACGCAGGGCTATTTGTATCTTTGACATTAATTGACTTCTCAAATTAATAACTCTTCTGTGTAACTAGGAACGCAATTATTGCTTTGTTGTGCTGATAGCACATATCCAGCCGGAAGGAATCGTTCCTACCAGCAAACTCGATTGTACTAATTAAGCCGTACGAGCCTAACAGGAGGCGGGTCATGGTAACCTGTCCCCGGAGGTGCCTCCTCTGTTATTATCAACTGACGCCGTTGCAAAAACAGAACTGATTGCACGCCTGCGTGTGCCTGCTCATAACTTCAAGGCAGGAGTGATGAGCGGCTTGATTGCAGCGGTGGGACGGGGGTCTACCTGCTTGCTGTGAAATGTCTCCGCGTTGGCTCAGACACGGGCCCTCCTGGCCAAGAGTTGGAGGCAGGAGGCTGAGCACGATGCTTTCTTCTCCCACAGGGTGACGACAACCCACTCCGCTTTCCATACCCATATTTTTGTCTGCTTAGACCGAGAAACCTTTGAGAGAAGGGGTGTTTTCTAATGCTAGCAGCCCCCATAACCATACCCATACCCAAGAGCCCACCACAGCGATTCTGCTTGGCGCAGAGCCGTCTGCTCACCTTCTCAGACCAACTGAGCTCACCTGCTCGACCAACTGAATGCAACACAGCGAGCAATGAGCCTCGCGGCTGCAGGGTACAGCCATGGTTGCAGTCCTGCTCATCCAACCCTGCAGTATCTTGATGACTAGTGATCAAGAGAAGGTTGGGACCGCCTCGGTGTAGGGGTGCAGGCAGGGAGCCCCACGCACCGCCTTCATCCCAGACCTACTGCATGGAAATCATAGCATCGTTTTGGTTGGAAGAGACCTTTAAGATCATAGAATCATAGAATCATAGAATGGTTTAGGTTGGAAAGGACCTTGAAGATCATCGAGTTCCAACCCCCCTGCCATAGGCAGGGACACCTCCCACTAGACGAGGTTGCCCAAGGCCACGT
The DNA here is from genome assembly GCA_008711295.1 of Anarhynchus alexandrinus. NCBI lineage: Eukaryota > Metazoa > Chordata > Aves > Charadriiformes > Charadriidae > Anarhynchus > Anarhynchus alexandrinus. The sequence continues at coordinate 307,714 of VUYV01000136.1, forward strand.
CCAGCCTGGCCTTGAACACCTCCAGGGATGGGGCCTCAACAACTTCTCTGGGCAACCTGTTCCAGTGCCTTACCACATCAGGTCCAACTGATGTTGCAACTTGCAGTTGCGAGTGATGCAATTTCTCCTCCTGCAATGGCCTCATCAGTGCCAAACTGAGCCCCTCAACTGCTCGTGCCCTGCTCCAAGCTCAGTGGAGTGCTTAATGAAGATCCCAGGTGGTAACGACGACCCTACCCACTCAAGGAGAATGTCCCACTCAAGGAAAATGTCCCACTCAAGGAGAGCCCATCCCCTATGTCCACCCATGTCTCCAGCCAAGGCACCTTTGCTCTGGCACCTTGTGAGCACTGCTCCACGTTGCTGGGGTTAGAGAAGCTTACGGCGGTTGCTTAAGGGTTACGCAGAGACGGCAGTGGAGTTGTATTGTTCAAAGCATAAAAGAGTATGCAAAAAGAATTAAAAAAAAGGAATTTTCCCATAATAGACTTTTCACTCGGCGCGCTTTGCTTGTTATGTCCCCAAACAGATGGCTCCACCAGCTCGGTGCCAGGCCTCTTAATCCACTCCAAAGCGCCAATGAATCTCTGACCGAGGACTTGCTGTATGCAGCAAAACGTAGCAGACGGCCTAACGCGGAGGCAATTGGAGCCTCTCAGCGTGTAACATCATCATCAAGGCAAGAGCGGCATCGGGGAGCCATCGGAGCGGGGATGCTGGGAAGAGGACCGCGCCACAGCAGGTCTGTGCCGCTCTGCGGGGATCAGGCGCTGTGTCTGGCTCCAACCATCGCATCCCCCTGGCCGGAGGACAGCAGAGACCATGGGGATGAGCTAGGACAACCACCAAGCACCGACAAACATGGGAGTAAGTGGAATAGCCACCAGGAACCGCAGCCAGAGGTGCTGAGCGCTCTTGGGTCACCTGGAGGAAATAACTTTGCACGGTGGGGAACGCGAGAAGCTCTCAGTGGAGGACTGGAGCGAGACGCGCGGCGCCAGCGAGCGGGGCAGCCGCCTTACCTGTACTGGGTAACGGCAGGGTTGGCCTTGGCGGAGCAGTGGAACTTGACAGTGTTATCCTCTAGGACGGGCTGCGGCTCCACGGACAAGTTCACCAGGGGCGGGTCTGCAAAGAGACAGCGACAAGCCCGTGAGCGAGCAGAAGACGTGGCACAGCATCCCCTTGCCCGCTGCCTGCCAGGCTTCTCAGCCCCGAAAGCAAAACTCGGTCGTGAGAAAACATGGCAGAAGCCTTGCGACTCCTTGACGCTGTGATATAACGTTCAGGGCTTTGTAAGACAGGCTCATGTCATGCACGCGGCTCTTGTCTTGGAGGGCTTCACTAAATAAGACAGAAATGGGAGCCACGTACACCGCCCGATGTGGCATTTCACTTCAAAAATGTTAACGCCGGCTCTGATTCCCGTTTAAGGAAATAAACTTGCCTCTTTGAAAAGCTCCCATTTAATATCGCGCTGTGTAATGACGATCTTTTGTCTATCCGCTGACTTGAAAGTGGCATTTCTGCTCTTTCATCAGCCTAATCATCCCTGCCAAGCACTTATTGGTGTCACAGGCCTTTCGGTTCTTCCAACTGCTGCTCGCTTTCTCTTCTTTTTACGCGATAAGCATCTAAATGCTTTAGCAGCAAACAAAACTTAGGAGAGAACCGACGAAAGCAAGTGAGAAGAGAAAAGGGTGCAGAGTTCAGATAGGGAATAAGAATATCCAGAGTTGTTTTAATTTTTCAGGACGTCTGAGAGGAGGTGTTACACCTCCAGCTTTAGGTTAAGGATTTGAGGGAAAAAGCAGAAAGAAATGGCCTTGCAGAGAGTTTTTCTAGGTGCCTCAAGAACCGGTTGTCCCACTGGAGACTACATTGTGGCTGAGGAGAGGAGCTGAGGCCAGCTCATCGATCCAGCTAAGGGGCCTTAAAGTAGGAATCTGATGCAACATATGCAAAAATACCTCCTAAAAAATGATGTGCTATGTGTTCACCTCTACCTGCTGTCTCTCTCCTCTTCCTAAGTATCTCAGCAACATCCTTCCAGCCGGAGCGTGGGGAAAGGCCGCAGCTGAGCAGCCACCCTCACGCTCAGCACCCAAGCAGATGGGGCTGGGGTCAGCCCTGCTCACCTGAGGGATGCAAAACTGGTTGGTACCCGCTGGCCCAGGGGACCTCCCTTAGCATCACGTGCTGGTGGGCACCCCGGAGCCCAGCGCTGGAGGTGGCATGAGGGACATGGTTTAGTGGTGGACTTGGCAGTGCTAGGTTAACGGTTGGACTTGAGGATCTTAAAGGCCTTTTCCAACTTGAACAATTCCATGATTCCTATGATGCTCAATTTACTGCTCGGATGCTGTGAAGTCATGAAGCCGTGGCTCTAACGCAAGCTCAAGGAGATGAAAGCTTCCCTGCCAGCTTCTCCCTCCACCAGCTTCCTCCACCATACACAGATCAGGGGCCTGCTGGAGAGACCTGGCTCTCTGGAAACTGCTCAACGCCTTTGCTCGAGGGTACGGGCTCTAACTGGGCATACTGGTGTGAGCACAGCTTGGCCGCCACCTCTCTTCTGGGTACCACTTTGCAAAGGTAGTGGCAACGGGGGAAACCTCACGCATACGAGGAGCTGCGGAGGAAAAAGTGATGCTGTCCGCAAAGGCACGGGAAGGGTTGGCACGGGAAGGGTTGGTATGGGAAGGGTTGGTATGGGAAGGGTTGGCATGGGAAGGGTTGGCATGGGAAGGGTTGGTATGGGAAGGGTTGGCAC
>VUYV01000136.1:311381-326164 GCA_008711295.1 Anarhynchus alexandrinus
AAAAAAAAAAAAAGAGCAAAGGAAATGAATTAAAGTCTTTGATCTTGCCTTTCGCAAATGGGATTGGGCTTTCTAATATTGCGGTAGCTTCCCCGCGAGGCGGCGGGTGCCGCGGATAGCGTGGGTTTGTGTGTGCGAGTGTGTTTTGGGGTGTTTTAAAGGGAGAGAAAAAAAAAAAAAAAGAAAAAAAAGGAGACAAATTGTAACTCATCAGAATGTAATTCCACTCGGTTACAATTATAATTCCTGCCTGGCTTCTTGTAATTAATTTGAATGATGGAATCAGATAGAGCCAGCCTACAGGCAGCCGGGAGGAGAGCGTGCATGCAAATGCTCACACGTCCAGGTACCATGGATCCCCGCGAGCCCGCTGGCACCGGGGGGCCACCATCGCTCCTCACCAGCCGTGCAGCCAGCGTGGCACCTGAGCAAACCCCTCAGCTCCCGCTCTTTTACTGGGAAATCATCGCTGGGGTCACGGGCTGAGCTCCAGGGGCTGCAGGCACCGGGGGGGCTCCTGCACTGCGGGGTGCAGTGCCCTCTCCCCTCCAGAGCCCCAGAGAAGCCCTTCCAAACCTCTACCTCGACTCCAAAAGCAGTCTGTGGGCCATGTAAGGAGGAATTGAGGAGCTGGAAGCAAACTAAGATGCCTCTTCAGCATCTTAGGCTTTCACACTCCCCAGCGGGAAGCACAAAAGGGAATAAAATACTCCAGTGCTACAAGGATAAACACAGCAGGAGACCCTCCAGCACAGCGACGTGGCCCTCGGTTTCCTCATCACCCCGGTCTCCGCAGAGCCTCCACTTTCTTTCTCCTACTCCCACCTCCTGCAAAAACTCCAGATGCAGTCAAATCCCTTCTTGCCATGAAAAAAAATAGGTGTAAAAATGAGCGACTGCGTATGTGCGCGCAGAGGCTTGGAGCAAATGGCTTCGGATAAGCAATAACCCCGCTCCTCCCCATCCCGGCACGCTGGATGTGCGTTTCCATAGAGCCACCGGGCTCTGGCAGTATAAATAGTTTATGGCATATCAAACTATTAAACATGATTTTAATCCCACTTGTGATGTTCGGTGCATAACTCACAGGAGGCTGACTTTGATGTGGCTGGTGGAACGGAAATCACATTGAACAGATGTTCCAGCTGGAGTCGCTTAGTGTTTCCATTACAGACCCCGCTCCGGGTTTCTTTTTTTTTTAGTTCCTTCCCCCCCCTCTTCCACCTTTTTCTCTTTTTTTGAAGGGGAGGGTTTTATGACTCAGCTATTTCAGCGCTGCTAAGATGGGCAGGCACTGCCTGCGTGAGATCGATGGGAGCCAAACTTCAACTTTGCATCAGCTGCAAGAGGATATTCGCTCCCACCGGGCGCAGGAAATAACCCCCACCCTGGCGGTTCTTTGCTGAGCGGGAGCATTTTCGATGCTCTTTGGAGTTGCAAAAGCAAACGAAGGCAGGAGGAGTGATTTACCAGGCTGCCGCTTCCTGGGAGGGATTATTTTTGGTTCCCTGGGATTATTTTGCTGCCTCTTTCGAACCGTGCAGCTGGGCGACGCTTGCTACGGTGGGAAGAGTGGAGGCAGAGATGCTCAGGCTCCAGCAGGTTGTGCCGGGCTGGGGAAAGCTCACCAGCCCAAACCTTGCTGCCTACCTCCTTATCCTTGCAGAAACCACTTCTTTTTTCCCCCTCAAGGTTCTGCTTCTCCGTTAGATGTTGGAAGACGACCATGGGAAGGACCTCCTTTCACCGCTGGGGTGGTGCAGAAGGCTATGCCGCCTGCCTTGCCTTCGCAGCCAGCCTTGCCCAGGAGAAACGAGTGGCCCAGATATTTTTTTGCTTCAGAAAAGTACCTTTAGCTCTTCCCAAAGCGAAAGCAGCCGCTTGCCGACCAAGTTGGGAGTGAAACCTAACGGCGTGGGCAGCAGCCAGAGCAGGCTCTTGCACGCGGGACAAAATCCACCCCACCGCAGCCTGGTTAATCCATCTTGGTATTTTTCTATCCCTCCATCACCCATCCAACACTGGGAAATTGATATCCTCATTAGACCCCATTAAGAACAACATACTTTTAATAGCCGGATAGGATATTATTATTATTACTTTCACAGCGTGGAGTATTTAATGGCTCGGAGTGGAAATTGGTGCTCTTTATTGGGTCTTTCTCTTTTCAAAGCCGATTCCGTCAGGCTCAGGGATTCAGCTCACGTCTCCTGCCCCGCACTGTACAGCACAGTGTAATGATGTCTCCGGCTTTGCGTTGTTTGTGAGAACGCGTGTGCGTCTCCAGCTATTGTAACTGTTTGCCGGCTGTGAAATAACCCGTGCTATTATCTCATTTTATCTGGCCGGTTCTGTCAGGACATGCTATCCAGCGACCCAAGAGCCTGTTAATCTTCCGGCAGCAAAAGCTGGAAGTCTTAAATGGTGAATTTTCTGCTGTGCTTGAGTTTGTTCAGCCAGTTTTAATTGGGCTCTGGAAAGCAGCTGGCATGCTAATATTGAACACCCTGCATTTGCAAATTGTTGGTAAATACAGCTGCAGGAATTGCGTGTGCAAACGAAGCGCGGCTGGAGGGAGGTCAGGATGAGCCCGAGAGCAACAGCTATTGCAGAGGAGGAGGGAAGAGCTCCGCGAAACGTGAATTGTTGAGGAAGGAAGATGTTGCTTCGTGGATTTACAGTGAAGGGTAAACGATACGGCTCTCGACACCCGCCCCCATCAGATGGTGATTGACGGTAGCTGTATTTCACGGGAGGGAGACTTCCCACCGATCAGGTGTCTAACATGCTATCTCAGCGGAGAACAAGGCAAAAAACTTACCGCTGAACAGCTTGTAAGACTGGAAACCTGTGGTTTTGTACCAGAAACCTTAATGGGCCTTATCTCTGCTACTGGCTGTGTCCAGAGGTGCTGCTTGCTCAGTCAAAACCATCTGGGATCCATCCCTGCTCCAGAGGATCCCAGAGGCCTGGATCAGGGCACACATTCTGTCCACGCGCAGCGCCCACCGGCCACCCAGAGCACGGCAGCTGGTGCTGCTTTCGCTCAAAACCACAGACACAAGGCACAAAAGCTGGGAGGCAGCCTGTCCCCGTGGGTGCTCGTGTCCGTCTGCCGCCCCAAGGAGTTCAGGGGAGATGAAATCTCCTGTCTCTGACTCCACCGTATTAACGTACCAGTAAATCCCAGTAAAAGGAAACCCCCAAACCCCAGCACCCCGCCCCTGACTGGAGTCAGAGCCACGCGGGCAGCGATGGAGAGCGCGGGGAGGCTGGGGTCACACAGGCCCCAGAGCTAGCTCGGCCGGCCGTGTACTCACGCTGGATATCAATGGTGACGGAGGTCTCCTTCCCGCTGGGAATGGCTTTGTTGGTGGCGCGGCAGACGATGCTCTCCCCGTTCTCAATGTCGGAGGGGGCGATGAAAAGGGTGCTCATGATACTCTCCCTCTTGCCGTCACGGAGAAGCGTCTGCGGGGATAGAAATGAAGATGAGAAAAGGCAGTTTCCTATAGGAAGGGGTCCCCTTCTGCTGGCCGTGGGTCATCCCAAGGCTCCGCGCAGCCCTCGCTCCGACGAGTTTCTCAGCCAAGCAGCGCGCTCTGCAATAACGGTTCCGCCGGTTGGAATCTGCCAAGAAGCCTTCGGGGAATAGCACAGACAAATTTCACCGCGCTTCCCTGGGAATTGGGCACTTAACTCCCATCTGCCTCCCTCCAGCTCTGCGTGCCTAGACCTGGGAATCGCAGTTCCAGCGAGATCCGCGTCACCCACCCACCCAAGAAAGAGGGAGCCAGGGACAGATAGGGGACCCAGCTTCTTGAACCTGCTGTCACCTTCTGTGCCTATGCCAGGCAAGTGCAAAAACCTGTCTGGGCCGCTTTGCACAGCAACGAGCGGTGACACCGGCACAGGACTGATCCTGGCCACGGGTCCCCAGCTGCCACACAGTGGTCCAGCCCAGCCCGTGGTAAATCATCACCACTCTGGCTCGCCTCGTGCTGGTGATCACTGTGATGGAGACCTGAGGATGCCGGAGATCCAAAACCTCGAGCAGTGGTTAACCAGCTCTATCTGCTCAGCCTTGGCACCTTGTTTCTTCCCTGGACTTATCTGCCTTCGACTTCCAGCCGTGGTGCCCTGCCATGCCTTTATCGGCGAGCCCTGGGAGTTATCAAACTCCTAATTCTCCTGCAAGTTCTTACAGAGCGTGGTCACGTCACCCTGTAGCCCCGGCTTCAGTAAACCAAACCGATCGAGCCCTCGGAGGCTCTCAAGATGTTGCATGGTCTTCATAGAATCATAGAATGGTTTAGGTTGGAAAGGACCTTGAAGATCATCTTCTGGGCTTTCCTCTGACCTCTCTCCAGTTTATCAACGTCCTCTGGGGACCAGAAATGCCAGAAAGAGCTTTTCCCAGCTGTTGGATTATAGTGGTAAATGCTCAAGCATACACCCATCCAATAACCACGTATTTTGGATCCCGCCAGGCAGTTTTTCTCTCCAAGTCTGTATCCTTCAAGTTTCCTCCTCACAATGTAAGACAAGTGCTTTATTGAATTATAAGCATATGGCAGCAAGACTAAAGCTTTCACCACCTGCGTTCGTCCTCACAAAGCCTTCACGCACACAGGTTTGTGCCTCTCAGGCACAGCAGACGAGGAACCATGCTAAGAAATTGTCACCACAACCAGCCCAGAAGCTGGGGAGATGCAGGACCAAGACCTATTAGCACATGATCATCAGGGCCTGAGTGCACCAACAGTGCTTAATTTCCCTGACGAACCTCATCTGGGGACTCTACCCAAGAGCTCTTCACCCATAGGCCCAGGAGTTCTATTTAAGCTCCAGCTCTAGGCCAGGTTCTGCTTTGGGTGTGGTGATGTGTGTTGGACTTCTGGGCTTGACTTCAGAGCTGCCTCATCACTATGGACTTTCTGGAGATTGCTGTGGTGCAGTTGACCCTGCTATGACCACCAAACCTACTCTGCTCCTCTTGTGCCCTGGTGGTAAGGATGCTGCTCCTCTTGTACCTCCCTTGGTAGCAAGGATGTTGCCCTCTGCTTGCTTTGTTGTCACCCTGTGTGCCCTTCTCTTGTGGAACAGCCCCACTTTTGGTGCTGAGGATGTGGTGACCCCTAAATTGAGCACCATGGGTCCTGGCTGTGCAGTACCTTCTCCCCATGGTGCCCCTGGGCTCTGGGTCAGCCTCCAAACCCTGCAGGATCCTATAATACCCCCTATGGCTATAGGGACCAGTCCCTGTCCCCTTTGATAGGGGTAAGTATGGGGCTTTCTGATCAGCTATGGCTATTCTGGCTGTGATTATGGGGGGGCTGTGTATTAATCAGGTGGTAGATTGGAAATGCAGAGACACAAAGAAATTATCCCTCAGCAGAAATGGTTTCAGGCAATCAGTAACCTGAATGGTGTTTGTTCTTGGTCGACTGGAATATCTGGTTCAAATGAAATCGGGGTTGGGTTTTAGTTTTATTGAAAAAGCAGAAAGAGAGAAATTGAGGAATGATCTTAAAGGGAGCCTCAAAAGGGACAGGCTTTGCAGACCCCAAAAATCAAACCCTCCCATTCAGAAAATGGCTAAAATTGGCTGTTAGGTTTTCTGAAGGGTGTCTTTTTTTTTAACCTTTCACAAGGTTAAGACAATCACAAAAATGGTCAAGTTAGGGGTGCTGCCTGGCCCCAGAGCATCACTTTTCCCTGCTTGTGGCAGGGATGATGCCTTTGTGGAAGAGCCTAATGGAAACCTGCAGTAAGTCAGGAGACGCTGCAGTTCAGCTGCAGAAACTGAGGTTCTCCTGATCCCAGGAGAAGGGGAAGATGCTTCCCCCATGCAGAACAGGACTCCCCTCCCAGACCATCCCTGACAGCTGCTTAAAATGCCATGGAAACCTCTGTACTGCATGTGAGATGGAGCTGCAGCCTGAAAGCTCTGCTTCAGAAGGGTTTTTTGTTGGAATCATTTTAAAGAAAAATAAAGGAGGGGGATTCTTTCTTCTCTGCTACCCATTACTTGTGGGTCTGAAAGGGAAAGGGTGTCAGTGTCGGCTCCCCAGGGCCAGGACTGAGCAGTCTGCAGCGGAGAGGGAGGCTTAGGGTGAGCAGAATAAGCTATAAACAACTGCATATCAATGGCCTGGATTTTAATTAATTCCACTTGATTTGAGAGAGGGAGAGGTCAGTTCTCTCTGGCTTTAATTAGCGCTGCCTCTCGCATTGCACGCAGGGAGACGGGGCAATTTTCCCCCCTCTCTTCGCACCCATCAGCTAGAAGGAAGGAGCTCGGCTTCAGCGGAGACATCCGTGTGCTCTGCAGAGCGACGGGGAGGAGGAGAGGAGGGTGCTTTGGCTCCTCCGCTTTTCCAAGCAGATCGGGATGGTGCTGGAACGAAGCTGGGTGGAGGCTTCACAGTGGTAGCAGAGGGTGAAAACGTTTATTAAAAGATCTTCAAGAGCTTGAGAGGGATGCCTTTGACTCCCGACTTTGAAGTCTGCTTGCATTACAAATGGCTCTAAACTGACCCATTTTATGTCTCGAATTTCATTCTTCAGAAATTTTCATTAGAAACATCAAGTGTTACTGAATCTTTAGCACTTACCAGACATCAGGCATCTATAAACAGGAGAACATGTGGGTACCCGTTCCGAGTACACTGTTGATTGCTCTTTGATGTTTCCCTTTATGACCCAATAAAGGCTTTCTGTTTAAATTAAAAAATGCCAACAACCCTGATGATTCTTCATGGAAAATTGCAGTTGGAGGAGGGGACATATGTCACTGCAACCACCTTTTGATCCAGACCTTCTGCTACAGCCAAGGCCAAGTCAGTGCTGGCTCTGTGTTGCTCTGCATGATATTAACACCACACCCAGGTGGGATTTTTTTTGGGGGGGAGAAGTGGGCACACCAGGCAATTTATCAGCTGTGAGAGGGGACAAAAAACCAGGCAGAGCCCATTTTGGTGACAGTTTGTGGTTTCTCGCTTGCATCCCCCTGACTGCCTCCCAGTCTCTCCATCAAGGAGGTTGTGTGGGATGATGTAGGGTGAGGGTCTCAGCTCTGCAGAGCTGAAGGCGCTGCCCTAGATGTTTTGGGGCTGTGTGAAGAGCAGTGTCAGTCTGGTACACCTTCCTGAACGAAGGGAAGGTGCATGGCCCTTGTCCCCAGCTCCGTCCTGCCTCACCTTGGAGTAGGTGGCTCCATTGATGACTTCTCCTTTCCGCATCCAGATGATGGAGGCTGCTGGCTTGGCGTTGTCCGCGTGGCAGGTCAGGTTGAGGGGGTCTCCTGCTCTCAGGCTGATGATGGGTCCCCCCATAATGACAGGATCGTCTGGAGGAACTGCAAGGAAATGACACAGAGGAGACAATGTCACTTGCTAGCGTTAAACCAACCTTCCTGCTGCTACCGGTGGGGTCTGGACTGTGACCTCTCAAATCTCTGCAGCTGGCTTTGATGGGGGCTGTGGCAGCATGCAGCCCCATCCCACCACGTTGCAGCTGGCTTGCCTTTTGCTGAGCCCCAGACTTCAACCGCAGCAGCAGCAACTGGCTGAAGCTTTAGAGGGGACATGGGTCAGGCGGTCACCCGAGCTTCGCAGTAATACGAAGGATCAAGCCTGAGGTAGAGAAATCCACCAAGGGCTCCTAAATACTTAGAAGCACCTCTGGCCCAGGATGTCCCAAGCCGCAAACTGTGGGAGGATGGAGACTGTTTGAAGGAACTATCCCTGCTTTTCTATTCTTCCCCGGACAACTATAACCGGCTGCTGCTGGATGCAGGATATGGGGCTTGGGGGGGTCTTGTTCTGACCCCTGTTCCTCTGAGTGCAAACTGGAAGGTAGGTGAGCATGATTTGGAGGAGAAAGGCAGGGGAGCTGGGTTTACACCATTACCTATTGCACTTGGGGGGAGGGAACAGCTTATTATGGGCATCGGGAGCGCGGTTTCCAGACCGCCTGCCTTTGAAGAGGGCTCCCTTGTGAGCCCTCCATCACGGAGGGACGGAGGAACCCTGAGCACTCCCTCACCCCGCTTTGATTTCCCTGTCACTTTTGCTCATCGTCTGTGCTGCTGTCTCGCCGCACAAAAGGCTGTGAAACTCCTCTCATTTGGTCAGACTCCCTCTCACCATGGTGAATCTTTTAAGCGTCTCCCTCTGTGAAAGCAGATTTTGCCGGTGGTGTCAAGGAGACATTTAAGATCTCACCCTTCCTTTGAAAGCACCTCTGCCTTGACAGCCTGTGTGAGGCTGCGTCCTCATTACAGGATGTGGCTTTGGTGGTATCACACAGCCCCTGGGCATCTCTGCTTCTTGCGTTGGGAAGCACTTCATGCCAGAGACAAGGAGGGATGGAAATAAGCAGGAGATGAGGGGCACACGAGCACAGTCTCCTCTTGTGACTTGCTCCTGAAGCCTGGCATCTCTAAACACCCCCAGCAGGGTAAGAGAGGGGAAATCCAGCTGGAGAGAGGGGGTGCCCTTTTATCCTGCGGAGAGGACCTTTCATCTCTGCTACCCTGACGCTGGCCCGGGTTGCCCGGAGAGGTGGTAGATGCGCCATCCCTGGAAACATCCAAGGTCAGGTTGGATGGGGCTCTGAGCAACCTGAGTTGAAGATGTCCCTGCTCACACTGGGGAGGTTGGACCAGATGGCATTTAAAGGGTCCCTTCCAACTCAAACTATTCTATGATCGGGTCTGCTCTAATCCAGACCTGCTCTGAAGGTGGAGATGTCTGTACAGCTGTCAGTCTAGCTCTTCCCAACCAGATCCTTTAGGACAACCAAACACAGGTCTTGCTACAGACACGTTGCCCAGCCACCTCACGGCCTCTTTCAGGAGCTCTTGGGGCTCACGCAGCATTGGGAAGCCAGGAGAAATGTGGAGGACGCGGTGGAAAGGCATCCCCGTTGCAGCTCCTCTTGCCCACGCAGAAGAGCTCATGCTAGCGATGGGTGTAGGAAGAAATTGCTGCTTCACACCCAACTCAGGACCAGGTAGCAAAAGCCTCCTACCCTTCAGCATCCTCACTGGGGAAACCCGCCAAATTTCCACCAAAGCGGAGCTGCTTTTGTTACGAGTCAGTGCTGTTTCCCCCTCCCCGAGCTGGCTGGCACCGGGCTGAGCCGTGCAAAGCGAACGTCAAAGTTGGCCAAAGACCTCTCTGAAATCCCCAAGTACGGCTCTGCGTCTGCTCCTGAGCTGCTCCAGCGTTTCAGCTGGCCGAGAAATATCAAAAAAACTCCTCGCTGGCTCCTCCAGCGCCGGGCTGAATTCGGGAGATGGAAAGGGATTATGTTCTCTGACAATTCAAAGGTGGTTGCCCGCATCAGCACAGGATTTGTAGGCAAGGCAGATGTGCTGGTTGCACACAACGCTGGTCACATACACATCTGCCAAACGCTGTGAGTAATGGGATTTTTCAGCTCAGTGGGTGGAACCCAGGGACTGGGGAAAAAAAAGCTTTTCTACATGGATCCAAAATGTACATTTTTTTGCAGGCTACAAGAGTGAAAAAACTGAAAATCTGTGGTTTGGGTTAGTTGAAATGCGTCAGCCACTGACATATGAAAATGTGGAAAACTCTGCTTCATTCTGATGCTATTTAACTATTAAGAAAGTATTTCTTTTCATGTTTTAAAAACCAGTCCTTTCATCGGATGAGTTTATACTGTTTTTTTTAAAAAAAAACCCCTCTGATATTTTTCAATAGGGTTTCCTCACCCCCCCCTCACTGAAGCTATTAATTGAATTTGACCTCAGCTTGTAAAATATTGGAAATTCATCTTGTGGAGCAGTGGGGGGAATAAAACCCAACCCACAAGCCTTTCTCTGAAGAGCATCTTGGAATGAAATGAAGGGACTTTTACGGTGGGTTGTTTAATATTCCTGACTGGTGTCCTTTCCCACTGGCTGACATCTGAAGACTTTTTTTTTTTGCAGTCATTGGCTCAACATCACCCCCTCAGAGCAGCCTGTCCCTTAGCTGCCCATGAAACCTCGGGGATGTCATGGGATGGGGTGACAACCTCATGTATGGAACCACTTGTCTTCCCTTGTGCCGGAAAACATTGTTTTCTAATCTACTGTTTAGCTCCTGCTTCCATCTATTGGATGAGCAGCAAGACTTGGGGAGCTGCTTAAGGAGAAGGAGAGAGAATGGGTCCTGATTACTGAGTAAGTGGTTATCATCCCCCAGTTATTCATGTAGCCATGAATTATGGATGGTCTCCAGGCTCACTAACCAGGGGATCTGGTTGGGGAGGAGAGGGTCTGATGAATAGGAATTGCCAATGTCTCTCAACAGCTCTAACTTCTGCAAAATGAAGGATGGACGTATTCCTTCCACACTCAAACTCCAGCCTGGGAAAGGAGGAAGAGAAGCATGAAAGATAAAAGGAAGAGAAGAAAGAAGGTAAAGCAAGAAGCCAGTAGCATAGAGCCATGATCCATTATTCATCCACTGTGCTCCCAGGATTGGTTATTATTACAAGGCACCACTACAGAATCCGGTCTCCTAATTTTTAATCACGTAGATGGTAGAAGTGCTCGCCTTTCTGATTAATACGAGGATATAAATAGGAAGAGTTGTTTGGGGTTGTGTGTGTGGGTTTATTCCTGACAGCAGAGAAAATGGAGTTAACCTTTACATGCCTGGAAAGTTTAAAAAGAGAATGGAAGAGAAGGGATCCATGATGGCTCAAGCCAACAAGAGTAGGAAGAAGCCAGAGAGATGGACAACATGCCGCTGCTCATGAGGTGGGAGTCCAGTCCCCAAATGGACATTACCTTCTGGGGTGGGAGGTGAAACGTCCCAGCAGAAGGTCTCCTGTTCCTCACAGTGCACTCGGGACCTCAGCTGGAGAACTCTTCTTTATCTTCACTGCAGATAAAACTTTTTCTGAAGAAACCACGAGCTTCTCATCAAAACCCTGATTTTTCTGTCAAAACACGGGGCTTGCTGAATATTTTTAAACCAGCCTTGGACAGGCATTAATCTGTTCTCCGTAGCTGTGAGCTGCTCGGATGAGTAAGGACAGCTTGGGGTCTTTGCTCCCTGCCCTTTGGAGTGCGCTTTGGGAAAAGCCCATTTTACAGCACATCAGCATAAAGAAATACAAATAAATGAGTGTCGCTCTCGGGCTGTGCATTCAGCAACTTCTTAAATTAGTTGGCTAGTTAGAGGCTTTCCCGCGTACGGTCCCGCCCTGTGAGCCTTAACTGTAGGCTTAATCAATGGGACCACGCAGAATTATTCAGTGCTGAGCTCATACCCCAGGCTAACGCTGCAGCTTTGACTAAGAAAGAACATAGACGTCTCTAAACGCTCCCGGCAGCCGGTCAGCTGGACAGTGTTGTGGCGAGCAGACAGAGCCTCAATTATTAGCAATATTTATTGAGATAACAGGATCCTCCAGGCAGAAGTCAGCTCCTGGAAGTGGAGAAAGCAAAAAGCCCTCCAGCCACCAGCACTTTTTCCTAATTAACACTGCTTTTTTTTTTTCCTCTCCTGTTGTTGTGGCTGGTATCTCCTTGCTGTTGGGTTCGTGTAATGAGCCTCCTCTTCTTGGGACAGCATTAAGAGATTCAACCCCAAATGCTCACCAAGTGGGGAAGGGCCACCCAGCTGCTGGGCTGGAGAAGCAGATACGGACCAGTCCCTGAGGACCGCGCTGAGCCGTGTATCTCCAAGTCGTGTTCAGCTGATGTGAGACTCAGCACAAGTGTCCTCCTGAGGAACGAGACCCCTTGGGTAAGGCATCGCTGATGCATTACTCATCTTCTCTAGGGGATCTGTGGCACTCCAGGCTCATCTTGCGTGTGTGTAAAACAAATAACAGCGACCAGAAGATGCTCTTGGTGGTCACAAACAGTTGGGAGGTGTTTCCTAGTCCCAAAACTGAGTCTAAGCATAGACCAAAAGCATCCCCAGCCCTCTACAGTAGTTCACTAACAGCGCTTGGTGGGCCAAGACAGCTCTCCGCAAACGCGATGCCCCATGGAGATGATGAAGCCAAGCTGAACAAGGGTATGTTTGCTCCCGTATTTCGTCTCTACAGTGAGGAAAAGCGCAGGGAGCCCCAGGGAGACAGCCTGGAGGGATTCAGCCGGCCCCCTCGCGCAGCGAGGATCGATCTGGAAGCTTTGCTCTGGTGCGGCGAAGCGTTTGTGTATTCAGACGTCGCTCCGCAGGCGTGTCAAAGAGGCATGTTTGTCTCTTGTAGACAAGTCAAGCTTATGAGGGCATCATAGTACGCTTGCTCTGGGTGCCTGTACCCAGGCGCTGCCCCGATCTGCATACGGCCGCTTGCTGCGTGCAGTTCCTGCGATACAAACCCTGCAGAGAATGTTTTCCTTTGCAAATCCAATCTCTGCTCCGTGCTGGAGTCCAGGTTTGCTGGCAAGGTGCTCGTGAACGAAACAGGATTCAACCTGCAGCCTCTGTGGTCTCCTCACCTCCCCAGGAAGATCCTGTCCTGCCCCAAGAAGGAGGAGGCACTTGCCCTCCGCCAGCGGTTAACCTAGCGAGACTGGCGGGGTGTGACTTTGACAATAAGCTTGGAGTTAATGATGTTCAGCAAAATGATGAGTTAATTAGCTGCTGTATCATTTTTGAGCTCCACTTGGGACCGGCACATCCTCTTCTCCGCTTGATAACCGCAGGGAACTGCCTCCTCTTTGAAGCCGATGTCTGCTTTCCCCGCCAGCCTTGGGGGTGTTGTGCCGAGGCCGGTGGTGTTGCTCTGGAGATCTTGGCCGCGGCTCACGGATGATGAACCGGGTTTGGGACAGGCACAGAGAAAGGCTGTGGAGCTGATGAAAGGAAAAAGAGCAGCTTTCCTACCAGGTGAGATGAGAAAGATTGGCTTGTTGGATTTGATAAAATGAAGGCTGGGAGACTATGAAAAAGTGGAAGATTGCAGCGAAAAAGAACTTGGGGAAGGTCAGGAGAAGACAAGGGAAAAAGCAGGAAAATTTGGACACTGCGGAAGAAAGAAGGTGCTCTATTTCATCGAGTATCTAGGATAGCTTCCCAAAAGGTGGAAAAGGGGCTCAAACAAAACTGATTTTTAGGATGGAGCTTGCTGCACTGGATAAGAGAATCCCCTTACGGGGATTGTGTCTCTGGCAGCGGTTTCCCAGCAGGCTGTCCAGGGTCTCACTGTATTATCGAGCCTGAAGGCTGCAAATTGTGAGGGCCTAAACCACTGCAGAGCAGCTTACGCTACATGAATGTTCAGCTTTTCATTTATCAGGACTTTACACATTTAGGATTCAGATTTCCAGCAGCTCTTCAGAGCTAGGGAGGCTATAAACAGGCTCTTAGGTTTTGTCCAACACTTTAAAGGCTGAGATTTTGCTGTGTCAGAGTGCTGTCACGGGTTATGTTTTTCAGGACAGCGCTAACTGGAGACTTATGGCAAGTCTGTGGGACTCGGTGACTTGAGCTCTGGAGGAAACCTAATCCCGGACTGCAATAGCATCTTCCTCTCAACCATCCTGACATTCATCCAGTCCACCTCTCCCCTTCCCGACGCAGTTAGGATTGTGATCCCTTTGCAGATGAGGAGCTTTGGCAGGTAAGGAAAAAGGGACAGTACAGAGCAAGCGGTCCGAGTTTGCAAACGGGGTCAGTCGCAGGGCTGAGAGCCCTGACTCCAACTCATAATATTCCCCCCACTCCAAGCACGACCGACCAGATTTCCCTCTGCATCCTACACCTGAAACCTGGACACCATGTCCGTCTGCAGGCTGCTCCGCAGGATGAGGCTCAGCTCCTCCACGAGGAAAACGATTGGCAAAGCTGCCTGTGTCCTCCTTCCCTACATAAGGGAAAAAATCCAACCCCAAACCTCACTCCGTGTTGTGTGCTGTCAATTTACACCAGCTACGGCGCCAACGATGGCGCTGCTTCAAAGCATATGGTCCCCCACCCGTGGTCCTGCTGAGACTGGTGTGGGATGGAAGACCGGGTGTTTGGAGGATGCCAGCATGACTGGCACCCTTCCTGCATCTCTCCCATGCCAAGCCCTGGCAGGGTCACCTACCCTGGGATGGATGGCGATGGGATGGGGCTCTCGTCCAGCAATTGTGTGGTTTGTGCAACGCAAAGTCTTAACGAACCGCCCCGGAGTCCTTGCTTGGATAGCAAAAAGGGGGATGTCATGTCTAGAGGTCCTCTGTTGTCCCTCAGTGTCCAACCTGCATCTACCTCAGCCCGATGTTGCTCTGCTGCCTCGTTCTTCTCGCAGACCCGAGGGAGCTGAGCCTGGACAGCCTGAAAAATGCAGGGCAGCCCTCGGAAAGGCGCCCGGCTGCCGCCGAGCGAAGAAGGAGAGGAAACAGATGCAGGCAAACAGCACAGCCTGGGGAAAACACGCTAAAAAATAAATCAAAAGAAACAAGGGGAGCAGGGAGAAAAATAGTGATGAAAGTTTAAATAGTGCATCTCTTTCTCGGTCCTATTTGTCTTGTGGCACCTCAGCGTGCGTGTGTGTGTCTGCGCGGGAGGGCGGGTGGGCTGCCAGCCATGGTGCCTCCGCTCCATCCCAAGCGGAGGCAGCGATGCTGCCCTGGCTGCCGGGGGAGGGTGACAGCTCAGCACCCAAAGCGACCCGCATCCCTGTTTCCCTTCTGGCTGTCTCCGCAGCCGAGTGTGACGCAGGGACCCACCCCACATTAAGAAGCTTTTGGGGAAACAAACTGCTAGTATTTCCTAAAACCTCTTTTTTTTTTTCATTTGTGTGGGGTTTTTTTCCCC
>VUYV01000136.1:343186-363373 GCA_008711295.1 Anarhynchus alexandrinus
ACGGGCACAAACTTGACCATAGGAAGTTCCATCTTAACCTGAGGAGGGACTTCTCTCCTGTGCGGGTGGCAGAGCACTGGCACAGGCTGCCCAGAGAGGTGGGGGAGTCTCTGACTCTGGAGACATTCCAAACCCGCCTGGACGCTGTCCTGTGCAACTGCTGGAGGTGCCCCTGCTCTGGCAGGGGTTGGACCAGATGATCTCCAGAGGTCCCTTCCAACCCTGACCAGTCTGGGATTCTGTGATTTTTCTGCAAATTGCACACCAGTAGAAAAATTAGGTTGCAATGGCAGGAATCCTTCCTGGTGTCTGCTTAAAGCCATGACACAAGGATCCTGAAAATAACAGCTTGGGGTTTTGCTGTTGTCTCGGTGTTTTTGCACGGGGTTTTTCTCTGGGAGGAGCACGAGGATACAGGCGTCACCCCACCCTTAGGGACAGGGTGTAGCTTAAAAAAAAACAACCCCAAAGCCCCAAATGGGAGATTTTAAGGGAAATAAAAGGGTGAAAAAAGCAATGGGTTGGCTCCCTGAGCTTCAGCCCTCTAAAAATGGTGACAAACTTAATAGAAATAGTTGGACTGGTGGGAGAAGACCAGATGAAAGGAAGACAGCGAAGAGAAAAGGGACCGGAGAGGGTGGGAAGAAAGAGCTAACCAAACAAGTGGAGCTAAAGCAACCGCAGAAGGGAGTAGAGCGGAGCTAACTGCATCTTCCCTGCAGCTCGCGAGCTCCTCCCAGCCCATCCCGCCAGCCGGACCCTCACGCTCATGCAAGAAAATGGTACTTTACGGTCTCCCACCACCCCCTGATAAATTGATTTTGAAAGACGCTTTGCTTTACGAGCTCAGCAACTGTTAATAGTAAAACAGAGAGATGCTGGAGGTGCTCGTTGGGTGACGATGTGTAATTCGTTAGGTACTGGAGCCCTTCACTCTTCACTCGCTGCAGGACATGGCATTTCCTTTCCTCGCCGTTACTGCCTAGGGCTGCTCCAAAATCTGCTCCCAAACATTTGGTTGGGTTTTTTTTTCCTAAATAGGATATTGATTTTTTTTTTTNTTGACTGATGGAGTGTTTCAGAGAAATGTCTGCTTCGGTGGAATTTTATTCTTTTTTAATTAAGGAATCAATAGCAAAAAAGGCAACAACACGTCAACAGGGGAAACATTTTGGTCGGGGACTCTCGTTCCTCTTGGAGAGCGAGGGTGACGGTGCATCCCAGCAGGTCTGGCCTGACCTGGGAAATGAGGCGAGGAAAGAGAAGGGGAGCGAGCGCGAGGTGTCTGAGTGACAACTCCCAGGAGTTACTGCGGCAGAGTGGAAATAGTTGCATTTCCTTCGGATTTTTTGGTTGATTTTTTTTTTCCCCCGCCTTTCTTGCAGTTCTAGACATCCTTCCTCCATCTAACATCTCTGAGACATCGAGGATGGAAAGCAGCAACTCCCCTAAGTCTGTTCTTCTCCTCAGACCAGAGATGTGAGTATTTATCCCCTGATAATGCCTACATCGAATCACAGCCAGGACAGCGCTAACTGCATCTCAACTCCCACCATACCCAGTACCTGCTCACCAACTGTGCCCAGTTTTATCACAAGTCCAAGCAGAAACGACCCTGGTGAGCCACAGCAGAGAAGTCCCAGAGCCCACAGAACACGCTGGAGGTGATGTTATTTTTGTTAATGGCATATCAGCTTTTTATTCCTTGGGTGGGGGACACCCGTTTTGAGGGGCTCTATCAGACCTTTCACATCCAAAAACACCGAGTGCGTGAGGAGCTCTCATTCAGTTTGACCCCCAAATGGATCCTAAAGGCATTAATAAGAGTATACCATAAACCCACATAATAAAACTATAAATGCCAATAGAAAAAGAAACACAAGCACCGGAGTCCCGGTGCACCGAGGCAACGCTCACGGGATGCTACAGCCCCCCAAAACTCTGAGCTGGTTTGGATCTCTTCCCGATACAGCCAAAGATAGCACGAGCTGCTCGTGGCCATCTTTGGCCACAGCTATTTGTTCTGGTGGCCGAGGTTGCCCACGCAGAGCCGGAGGGGTTGGGATGCGTTCCTGGACCCCTGGCAGTGGGACATCCCCGGTGCCCACAGCTCCTGTGGGATGGGACGGGAGCTGTCCCATTAAAGCATTGCCACGGGGAGGGGTGGACCTGCCTCCCACCGCAGCGGGGAGGCCACTTAAACTGCTCGGCACGTCCCATCAGCACAAACCCTCTTCCACGGACACGTGCCGAGGGCTGCCGGGAGCCCCCGTGTTACACTGCAACAGCTCTCGCGCGGTGGAAGATGGATTTCCCCGGCAGGACGTACAGATAGAGATGCTACCGGCATTACCAAAAGCATCCATCAAAGTCCCCCTCCTGCCTTCTGAGGTTTTAATCACTCAGGTCCCGGCTGCCGTCAGACGCCGGGGAGAACGGGAAAGGGAAGAGAGAGATGGGAAAGCACAAAGTCAGTGTGTCCGAGGGGCGGCAGCCGGGGGGGCACAGCGGGAAGGACGTGCGTGGTTTCCTTGCGACAGCTGCTGGGGGAAGGCAGGAGAGAAGCTCAGGCTGTGCTGGATGGGAAGGGAATGCTTCTTAGGAATTTAAGGCAGTTTTGTTAAACAAGAAGTGCTGAGTTGGCACAAAAGGGGATGTTTGGAAGATATCAAAGCAGACATTTCGGGTTTTCCCCATGCTTAACCTTTCATTTCGGAAAGGCTCAAGGTGAAATGCGCGGGCGCTTTCAGGAACGCAAATCCCTCTGCTGCCCTGTCCCAGCTGAAAACGCTTTGCCATTTTTGACTCACACTACAAATAACTCCCAGTGAACTTACTGGGAAAAAGTCACCCAGCTCTGGACCCAGAGAGGGCTGTGCTGGAAAGCCACCGGCTCCAGCGCTTTACGAGCTCTCATTTTGAGACTAGCTGTGCCTTAATGAGCAAAGAGACGAGCAGGGCACGGTGGCCCGGAGGCGGCGGGTTAAGTGGTGGAGAGCGAGCAAGAAGAGGCAGAAAATCGGGAAAAGGGGGAGCCGTGAGGGGAACGTGGCCGGGAACGATGAGGTCCCAGCCAGGTGCATGGGCTCGGGAGGCAGCAGAGTGATGCAAAGCTCCTTCCTTCACCCCCCAGTTGTCCCCGTACCACCACGCTTCCACCGAGCGGGTGCTTCCCAGCCCCGTCCCTGAACCCCACCCGTTATTAATGCCAGCCCGACGGTGCAATTTAGCAAGCCTAATAATTAACTGAAAAATTCATGAGGTTCAAAAGCAGAGAGGCCGCTCAGAGGCGGAATGAGGGAGGGCTGGGGAGGGAAGAGACGGCAGGAGCCATGTTCTACCCGCTGCAAGAAGGGAGACCCAAAGCCTGGCTTGTCCCCGCGGCACCAGCCCACCCCAGGAGCAGCAGATTTAGGGGCAGCATCCCACAACAGCCCTGTAGGGTCCCCAGGCGAATGCCCAGAGAGTTCCTCAGCAGGAACGATGGGCAGAGCTCCCTTCTGCCCAGTCTGCTCCCACGGAGCCGGCAGCATCTCCCTGCTCAGCGTCGGCCCCTCAGCAAAGTTTTCTCCTTCGCTTTCCCAGGATGGCACATCGGGGGAACTCCCAGCCCCCAGGCACTTGCCAATCATCCCTGAGACACTCCGACTAATTATTTTTATCCTTCGTGAATCGTGTGGCATACAGGAGGTGCGGAAAATAGGACATTCTCACCATCCCTCCGTCTCCGGCGTAGGCTAATGGTGCCTGTAAATTGCCGCTCCGTGTCAGGGGATCACCGTTTGTAATGAGGCTGAGTGTCGGCGAGGCTGAGATTTCGGATGGGCTCCATGCCGTCCGTGCTTCTTCCTCCCACGCTTTGCTCCGGGGGAAAATTGGGGGGTGTTTTTCCAGCGAGTGAGGATTTTCTTTCCCCTCCTGCCCATCCTCATCCCGTTACCGGCTCGCAGGACTCCGGTGGGAGGGAGACAGGGGTCTCCACGAATAGATGTCTGGACTAGCACAATTTACAGGCTGGTGTGCCATTTCTTTTTTGGTCTGTGGACCACCATACTGGTCTGAAAAGTAGCCCAGGCAGAGATAAACCATAGTTTTGGCTCTGCAGTGCACATATTCATGTTATGCAGGGAAAAAAAAGGTGGTCTCTCCTTCCTGCCTTGCCCAGGGAAGTGGAAAGCGGTGAGGACCGGGAGATGTGTTTTTCCCTGGGCTCATACCTCCCACGCTGAAGATCTTTGGTCCCGACGGCTGGGAACGGTATAAAGTCCTTCAGGAGATGGAGGGCTGTTGAGCGAACGATGCCGGCGGCGGCGGCTTCGCCTGAGCTGGTGGTGGGAGGGAGATGTGGGTGCTCTCCGTGCACAGAGACCCTACTCAGCTTGCAACGCGGGCTGGGACTATGTCATTGTGTGATCTAGAAGGACGACGGTGGCCACAGACGCAACGGCAACGACCAGGCACGTGAGAGCTTGCGGGACCTGCGTCCACGCACGGAGGAATTCGAGGGAAGAAAGCCCCATCTTTCCCATCTGGTGACAAACAAAGCGGCTCTGCTTGTGAATATCTTCAAGCCACTCCAGGCAGCGACAAAAGGGTTTGTTTGTTGTTTACTCACTCAGAGAGGAGATAAGGTCAGGAAATCGCAGTTGGCTTGCTGCAATCCTAGAGGGAGCGAAGCTAAGTCTGGCAGATGAATTACTCGCTATTGATGCTTCTCCTTCTCAATTATTACTCCATTGCGCAAGAAACCTCCAAAACACACACGAAAATTTCCACCCAGGGCCAAACCATGCTCTCTCGCAGATCCCACCACTGCCTCGCCAGCGCGCAGGAGCTGCTGCGAGTCCTTTTGCACGCCCCGAATCAGGGCAGAGCTGCTCCCAGGACCTGGCAGAAACAATCTCCTGAAGAAGCTCTTTTGGAATTGAGCTCCTGCCGTCGTCGTCGTCGAGACAGGTAGGAAATCTGCAAGCAGGGATGCCGGGACTCAGCCCAGACTGCCTCGTCACAGCTGGATGCAAAATACCATTTGCATTAGGTTAAAATCTTGAGTAAATTGAAATCAAAGGAACATCTGCCGCTTTTTCGTTAAGCTCGTGTTGACACCGGAGGAGGGGGACCGTGGAAGGACAGATGGAGAGGAAGGGGTTGCGGAGGAGAAGGTGGCTTGACTCACCACAGGTTCTTGAATTGCCTGTGGACAGGAGCCCCATGCTGGTTCCAGGCTGGTGGCACCTGGCAGGCGTTGGGCATCACGGTTTGGGCAAAACAACCTCAAACAAGGCGATCCCTCTGCCCCAAGCTCTGCTTCCCACCCCAGCGAGGGGTCAGTGAGCACAGGGTACAGCTGCCCACATGGCGAGTCGTCCCCTTCCCAGAAATGGGGTCTACGGCATTGCCAGGGGTCTTGGATTGCTCCAGGAGAGCTCCCAGGGGTCTTGGATTGCTTTCGAGAGAGGAAACGCCTCGCTCAGCTTCTGCAGGGTGGAAGGGATGGGCAGCGAACGTCTGCCAGCTCACTCAGAGTCACCAAAGCCGCAGCAGCTGTACCGCGCTTGTCGCATCATTTCTCCCTTTCCTTACAGCCCAGATCCTCAATCCATTCGAAGAGAGGAGGAGCGGAGCCTTTCATCACAGAAAAACCAACACATTTCTAGTCCTCGCTACTGCAAAGCTTCAGAACCTGACCCCGGGATGCTCCACCAATAACAGAGGCAAAGCATTTTTATTTTCTCTAGAAATTCCCCCACTTCTTCACGCAGTCTCAAGGCTTCGGGGACCTGACATCTTGTGCATCGCAGCCGTTTCTAAGCCTCCCTGCGACGGCATTCATCCCGGTGCCTCGAAGCAGCAGGTTCACAAACAAACCCTAGCCTCAAATAAAAAGGGTTAGACACATCTGCAAACAGCCATGCTTGCGTCAGAGCTTGTTTGGGGGGACTGGCTTGTGAAGAATAAAAACACCGAGGAGCTTTTTATTTTGGGCTGCTCAGCTCTAGGCTTGGCCGTGCTCCTTCTCTGCGCCTACCGAGGACACGTCCCCACCGCAGTCCCCGATGTGACTGCCTGCGCGGTCCCTGCATCTGCTCAACCCGCTGTCCCCCATCGCATCCCACCCCAGACAAGCACCCCCCGGCCCGTGCCGCGGTCCCTGCTGCAGTACCGCTGGCGAATTCACACCATTTCCAGCCACGCCAGTGAGGAAAAGTCCCATCTGCCCAGGGAAATTTTGGAGTGCCACTGGTTTTTGGGGAGCACAACCCTGGGAGGAGCCGCGGGCAGGACTACGCTGCACGTTCAGATGAGTAGGGCTGTCCTGCGAGAGCAGGGAAACGATGGACTCCCCGTCCCAGCCTCAAGTCACCAATGTATTCGGACCATGCGGAGCCAACGGGTGTCACTTTTACTTGCTGGAGAGATATTAGCAAGTGCCGGCTGCCATCTTAGCCCCGATACCGGTCACTACTCTCCAGCCCTCCTGCGTGCCAGCTTACGGCACAGAAAACACAAAAGCATCCTTCTAAGCCTCTGGCTTTCCTCCAAACACACAAGTTGCCCCCGCAGGTCCTCCCATGTGCCATGCCACCCACCGGCAGCCCCTTCCCACCATCGCCCCGTGGTTTCCCAAGTTGTGACTCACTCAGGCCATGCCGGATCCCGCCAGCCCTTCTCTCCGAGGGGCTCGCACGAGCTGATTAGGACCACGGCGTGACATTGCGATTTGCCACCCTCACCTCACCCGAGTCAGTAATTGGCTTCTAATTCTTTCTCCAACGATTTTGCCTCCGACTAAATCGTGGTCTCACATCCCCAAAGAGAAAGGGACCGGCGTACCCTGACCGCTCCTTCCTGTCCCCGTTTGTTCAAAAGGAGTGGCCGCGTGTCAGCGAACTCTGTCGGGACGCCCAGTGCCGCCAGCACCGTAGCAAAGCCAGGGATTAATACCCCGATTCCTCTGTCCTCCTCTGTTCTTGCAGCCTCGCTGAACCGTGTGCGTTACGGGCCCGAGCAGAAAGCAATTAGGGCTGACAATGCACTACAAAGACCGGTTGGAGATCCTAACCAGGAATGGGGCGTGCAGCAATGCGGAGAGGTCAGGAGAGCGGCGAAAGGAGCAGGAATACGTTAAGAAAACATACGACTCACGGCAATGGAGAAAAGGATGCTGCTGCTTCTGCTCTGGGCTTATTTTTTTAGCAATTCAATTAACTCTCTGTTGTGCTGCGCTAATGGAAAGGCAGGCTGAGAAACAGGGCAGGGAGAAAACCTCACGCAGGATTCGGCTCTGCCATGCCTGAAGAGGGTTTGATTTCTCCTCTTTTAGACCCTTCACGGTGCCCGGGATGGTACAAATCAGTTTAGGAACCTGGCTTGAGATGGCCTCCTCTTCCCAACAACCCCCTGCGTGCTTTTTGCAAATAAAACCCCCCCGACACTTGCCATTTCCCAAAAGCGATTTGCATGAAAGAGTTGTCCCTGCAGCAAAAAATGTTGTTAATTTTCCCCTTCACTGCAACAAGGCTGCTGGAGGAACGAGGCAGGACTCCAGAAAGACATCCCAGCCCAGCCCGGGTGACATAGCCGGCTAACTCGTAGCTCTCGTGAATATTCAGGTGTGATGCGAATAGCAAACACTCGCTTTCCTTCTCTGATCCCCCAGGGTAGGACCTGCAGGAGGAAAATCCTCAGACACGACCACCTCCGAAGAGCTGGAGCCATGGGAAGGGAAATATTTGGGGTGCAGGAACGCGAGCAGCACAAACACCCTTTGAGGGTGGTTCTGCCCTTTCCACCTCTCTGGCTGGGTACCTGTCCCTCCACCCTGGCTCCTACCGAGGTGCCACCACGGGGCAAAGCGACCTGCACCAGCGGCACCAGTCCTTCCAGCCCCGCTGTCCCCGAGCGGTGGGCAGGAATCCCCGCCGGCTGCCAGCTCCGCAGTCACCGAAAAAAGCAGGCAAAAAAGCTCATTGTGCTTTCATGGAAAGGACAATAAACTCCAACATTTCATTTTGGGCAGACAATATGGAATTTTTCAGTTTTCCAGTGACAAANGGCAAAGCGACCTGCACCACCGGCACCAGTCCTTCCAGCCCTACTGTCCCCAAGTGGTGGGCAGGAATCCCCGCCGCCTGCCAGCTCCGCAGTCACCGAAAAAAGCAGGCAAAAAAGCTCATTGTGCTTTCATGGAAAGGACAATAAACTCCAACATTTCATTTTGGGCAGACAATATGGAATTTTTCAGTTTTCCAGTGACAAAAAAACTGAAAAAAGGAAGGTTTTTCCCCCTCATTTCAACTCACTCATTTGTCTTCTTTATTCCTCTCTGGAGGAAAGAAGTGGAAGAAAGAAGAGGACAAAACCTAAAACCTTATCAAAGACTTCATATGAGCTTTTTCCACTCAAACAAAGGAGGAAAAAGAGACCGTCTTGACCTGTTCGCTGCAAAGCTTTCATCCCAACCACTGCATCTTTAGCAAGCATCTTCCCAAAGTCCATCCGAAGCACGCCCTGTGGCCACCTCCCTCAAACGCTGACGGCACGGTCTATATTAACAGCATCTTTAGCCAACTGCAGAAGTCCTACCAGTCACCGTGCTTGGCCTGGTTTTGCACATCTAGGGGGGCAACTGGGAATTCCAGTTCAAAGTGGAGCTGCCCAAACGGCGGCTCAGCCTGCAGCCACTGCCTAGGTAGCGTTAAGCCAAAACTAGGGTGGAGCTCCCGGATTAAGGGAAAAACCTTAAAGACGCAATAAGGGACCCCACGGTTGGCGCGACTTTGATCTGGAGGATTAGGGACGAGGCAATCAAGTAAAGGTGGAGAAGTTGGTGAATCCGTAATAAGATGCAATTTGCAAAGCCTGTCAAACTCATGAATTTTAACCGGAAGGATAATTTATCCAAACGCTTGGGCCAGAGACTATATTATTCATCACCTCCGCCATCCTCTGCTACGCTGTTATTTAGGATGATTCAGCCTCCTGCTTGGGAGAAGCAAAGCACCGCTCCACATAACCCACCCCACACAGCCAAAAGTTCATCTGCATCTGCTACTTTCCGCATGGCTACAGTGAACCCTCCCAGAAATCACACTCCGCTCACCAATAATCCCATTTGTGCTGAAAAAAAAGCCAAAAAAAACCCAACCCTCAAACCATCTGATGATTATTTTGTTTGGCCCGTTGCTGTTAAAAAATCATCTCTAAATTCCTCGTTGCGCGATTTCTTCCTAACGCCGAGCACCAGCCTTCGCTTCGGACTTATTAAGGCGCGCCGTNCCAAACACCGGCGGTTTGGGTCCTGCTAAGAGCAGGAGGAGGAGGATGAGCGAGAGGGAGACGCGAACGCAGATTTCACGCGGAGAAATGGTTTGTTGCCGCTTTCTGTATCTTTTTGCCCAGTCAAGTACCGCAATCAACACAGAGCATTATGAACGAACCCAGAGGCGACGCTGTGGCAGAAAAGAAAGGGAAGCAGATGAAAAACACTGGTATTCTTAATTTACTCCAGTTAATTTTAGCCTAATTTGATCACAATGTTCTTCTGTAAATATCGGCCCTTCTTTAATAAGGCAGCATTCGCCACGGAGGCTGCAATTGCAATGTAATCACCCAGTGCATCATAAAAGACTTTCTCTGTTAATTGTTAGGAGGAACTGGAGCTATTCTGCGGCAGGTATGGGACTGCAAAGAGAGATAATTATAACCAGATCTAATTAGTAATTATAACAGACCTCTCCCAGAAATTGTTTTTTACTTAAATATTCCCCCGGTTCTCCTAACAGACTCCAGTGCTGCTGTCGGGAGCGCACTGGGTCGCACACCGCCGCCGGGCTGGGACGAGGTGTGGGTACCAAGCCCGGCACCCGGGCTGCTGCGGCCCCGCATCCACGTCCTCACCCCGGCACATCATGGAGAGCCTCAGCGCCGGTTTCTACGCCAGGGAAGGGGGCAGGGGAAAAAAAAATAATGCAGTGAGGCAGGCTGAGACAGGAGAGGGTGCTCTCGCCGCAGCAATGGAGGTGCGGAGGGAAGCGGGGTGTCCTGGCGCAGGGGGGGAAACTTGCAGGGTGAAGGGTCCCGCTGCTTCGACCCGCATCCCCAGGGATGCTCTTCCTGCCCCGCATCACCAGGGATGCCCTTTCTGCCCCACATCCCCAGGGATGCTCTTCCTNTTACCTGCCCCACATCGCCAGGGATGCTTTTCCTGCCCCACATCCCCAGGGATGCCCTTCCTGCCCCGCATCACCAGGGATGCCCCTCCTGCCCCACATCCCCAAGGATGCGCTTCCTGCCCCACATCCCCGGGGATGCGCTTCCTGCCCCGCATCCCCGGGGATGCCCTTCCTGCCCCGCATCCCCGGGGATGCCCTTCCTGCCCCGCATCCCCGGGGATGCCCTTCCTGCCCCGCATCCCCGGGGATGCCCTTCCTGCCCCGCATCACCAGGGATGCCCTTTCTGCCCCACATCCCCAGGGATGCTCTTCCTGCCCCATATCCCCAGGGATGTGCTTCCTGCCCCGCATCCCCAGGGATACTCTTCCTGCCCCACATCCCCAGGGATGCTCTTCCTGCCCCGCATCCCCAAGGATGCTCATCCTGCGCCGCATCCCCAGGGATGCCCTTCCTGCCCGCATCCCCAGGGATGCCCTTCCTGCCCCTGCATCCCCAGGGATGCCCTTCCTGCCCCGCATCCCCAGGGATGCCCTTCCTGCCCCACATCCTCGGGGATGCCCTTCCTGCCCCTGCATCCCCGGGGATGCCCTTCCTGCCCCGCATCACCAGGGATGCTCATCCTGCCCTGCATCCCCAGGATAGCTCTTCCTGCCCCACATCCCCGGGGATGCCCTTCCTGCCCCGCATCCCCAGGGATGCCCTTCCTGCCGGAGTTTGCAACGGCAGCAGAAATCAGATACGGTGTAGAGGAGACAGGAGGAATAGGAGGCAGGCTACACAGAAAGATAGAGATGGCTCCGATTTCATTTTTCAGTCGCATTAATGGACACAACGCCCCCGCAAAACCTCTCCTGTGACACAGCTCCTGCCTCCAGGAGAGAGCCTGGGGCTCCCAGCCACCCAGATACACTGGAGCACATCACAGCAGCACGGGGGATGTCTAAGTCCAGGGAGGCAAATGGGGACGTGCACACCCAGAGTGGCAATTTTCAAGGCAGGTGGGCTTGAAAGAAACGGTTTTGTTCCAGTGGAGATCTTGCCCAAATCAGACTTTTTTTCAGTTCAGTTGTAGCAAAATCCATCATTCCGAAAGGGAAACGTTTCAGACCTCTGCAATTTTACCCTTCCATCCTTCTTGCTGCCTTTGCACCAGTCAAACTTTGAACAGCAGCACTAGGAAGCAAAGTACCTCCAAGTCCTGCCTGGGGAGCTGAGACAGAAAGCCACAAAGCCAGAAAATGGAGCAGCCTGCGCACAGAAATCCTTGCCCGACATCTAACGGGAGGTTTCCTGAGCCTGTAACCCCACCTTGCAGCTCTTCCAGAGGCATCACCCAGAGCTGTGGGTGCTCCCTGTCCTCCCCACCCCACCGCGGACATCCTTGTGCTGCCTGTCGAGGATTGAAGCCGTGGTACCACCCAAAGTCCTTCAGAGGAAGGAAGGAGGAGACGCACAGCTCGACCCTTGCGGCATGGTACAGGCATGACTTTGCTGCAGATCTTCCTAACATCTTTTTTGGTGCAACCTCAGAAACTAAGCGGAAAAGTATCGACAAGCGGGCAACCTCAGTGATGGAGCAGTGGGAGATGTCCCACCGCGGTCCTGTCTGCGGCGGCAGGGTTGAGAGGAGCTAGGAGAGGAGTAATTAAACACAGCTAGCTGAAAGACGGACTGGAGAGCCGAAAAGGATTTCATCTCTGAAATCTAGGTTCTAATTACTGCGCCGCACCGATTCTGACCCATATTAGCCTAAGCTGATGCACTGTTTTTTAATCTAGTTATTTCCTCCCAAGCAGAGCCGTCTCCGGGGGCCTCGCTTGGGCAGCAGAGTTAGCGCACAGCTGGGTACGGTCTAACTAGGCCAACACTGCGGGACATCTTTATGATTTATGGTGTTTTTTTTTTCCTGCACGTCTCAGTATCATTCCCAGCAGGGACCACCCGCAGACAGAAACGTGCGTGCGAGGGGGAAACCACCACGTGAGGAGCAAGAGGGAGCGGGATGCCACCAGGGCAGGGGATGCGATGCTGGGACCAAACTGGGACCCGGCTCTGGGCTTGCAGCTAAAACCAGCTGGAAGGGAGACAAGGATGGAGATGTGTGTGCTCCTAGGAGGAAGGTCGCCTTGGAGAGACCTGGGAAGGAGCGGGTGAAGGACGGTTGGTTGGCAACCTCTAGGGTTGCTGAAAAGCATCCCTTACTGAACCAGTGCTCTGCAGATCCCTGAGCTGACCTTCTGGGAAGGGACCACACATCGGCCAGCCTGGCTCCCCGTCCCATGGCAAAGTGTGCGGCTGGGAGCAGCCCCTGCCTCTCCGCTGCAAGCAGAGGGCTCGCTCACTCCAGCAGCGAGCGAGCGACTCAATCGCTACCCCGAGATGAGTACGGGGGGAAGGGGAGCGCATGTTAACAGCGCGGATTGCAAAGCAAGGCACGGCGGCTCATCAATCCCCTACTGTCACTGTGAGAGAGATGCTCATCCTAGAGCGCGACGCTCACCCAAGAGCGCAATGCTCATCCTAGAGCACGATGCTCACCCTAGAGCACGATGCTCATCCTAGAGCGCGATGCTCACCCAAGAGCGCGATGCTCACCCAAGAGCGCGATGCTCACCCAAGAACGCGATGCCCATCCTAGAGCACGATGCCCATCCTAGAGCACGATGNTGCTGCAAGAGAGATGCTAAACCAAGAGCACGATGCTCACCCTACAGCGTGATGCTCACCCAAGAGCACGATGCTCATCCTAGAGCGCGATGCTCACCCAAGAGCGCGATGCTCACCCAAGAGCGCGATGCTCACCCAAGAACGCGATGCCCATCCTAGAGCACGATGCCCATCCTAGAGCACGATGCTCACCCAAGAGCGCCATGCTCACCCTAGAGCGTGATGCTCATCCTAGAGCGCGATGCTCACCCAAGAGCGCGATGCTCACCCAAGAGCACGATGCTCACCCAAGAGCACGACGCTCACCCAAGAGCGCGACGCTCATCCAAGAGCACGACGCTCACCCAAGAGCGCAATGCCCATCCAAGAGCACGATGCCCATCCAAGAGCGCGATGCTCACCCAAGAGCGCGATGCTCACCCAAGAACGCGATGCTCACCCAAGAGCGCGATGCCCATCCAAGAGCATGATGCCCATCCTAGAGCATGATGCTCATCCTAGAGCGCGATGCTCACCCAAGAGCACGACGCTCATCCTAGAGTGCAATGCTCACCCAAGAGCACGATACTTATCCTACAGCGTGATGCTCATCCAAGAGAGCAATGCTCACCCAAGAGCACGATGCTCATCCTAGAGCACAATGCTCACCCAAGCAGCCTAGACGCACATTTTCTTAATCCGGAGTGCCACCCCCGAAACGAGAGCGAGCCTGTCCGGAGCACATCACTGCAATTCAGCCGCCAGTTCGCGACACGTTCATTGCCANTACAGCGTGATGCTCATCCAAGAGAGCAATGCTCACCCAAGAGCACGATGCTCACCCAAGCAGCCTAGACGCACATTTTCTTAATCCAGAGTGCCACCCCCGAAATGAGAGCGAGCCTGTCTGGAGCACATCACTGCAATTCAGCCGCCTGTTCGCGACACGTTCATTGCCACCTCGGAGGCGCTCCGCATCCCGCCATGCTATTGCCACCGTTCCCACCTCTCTAATCAGGGCTTCTCGCTCCGACACGGCGCTGACCTTGATACCTTCCAGTTCGAGGCCCCTCTATGGCAAAGTGATTCAATTAAGCCCTGGTTCACAGAGAGTGCTAAAAAAGAAGGGACGAGGTAAAAAAAAGAAAAAGAGCCCAACAACAATAAAAAAAAAGCCCTCTTGAGAATAATTTTCTTCTATGGATTTTTAAGACCAGCGGCTGCAGAATCACTTTCTCGTTTTTGTGCTGTCTCTCCAGTCAATAAATAAGAGGGAAATAAAGGATTTCAGAGAAAATAGAATGCAGTCAAAAGGTAAATTGTGGTCTTAAAAGCCCCTAAGAGACTGTCACAGACTTTGAAATGTTTCCTAGTTTGAGACCATTTCTTCCTGACTACATGGTTTCCGCTCCTCAATTTGCATCTCTGGGAGGTAATCTTTAAAACTGATTTTCCCCTGGTTGCATTTCATCGGCAAAGAAACTAAACAGGCTGCTGCATTACAGTAATAACATCAACATTTCAGCCACCTTCGCCTTAATTATTTCTCTGTCTTGCCAACAGTACCAGTTAAACGAGATTTATATTTGGGTGGGGAGGAGGGGGGCCAAGTTGCGTGTGTGTGGATGGGTAAGATAACCTGGAAAAACCGATTTCTCCCTTGTTACGTGTCACCAGCAGTAAAAAAAAAAAAAAAGTAAAATAAAAAAAAATAACACATGAGGTAAAAGGTCTGGGCCGTTTAAGTAATAATAATGTCAGCATTTCACCTGTCTCTTGCTTAATTATTTCCTTCTCTCGACTCCGCCACCTGAACCAGTTTAGATAAGATTTCAGCCCGGATAAGGAGGAAGAACCTGTATTCTCCGAAGCAGATAAGCCACTTTTTCCAATGGAAAGGAAGAGAATACGGCACTAAAGCCTTCCTGCTGTCTACTCCAGATTTATCAACGGCCTCTTAGCAAAAGTCTTGCCACTAAAAGCTTGTGAAGTTTTGCAAAATACTACCGGATAAGAGAAAAGCACTTGTAAAGACAAGAAAGGGAACAAAGCAGCTCGTCAGCATCCGTGTCTGGGCGACACACACTCAAGGTCACCCCAAAAAGCCCCACGGAGGGGGAAGCAGGGGGTCCAGCTGATTGCTGCCCACATTTAAGAGGAGCCTAAAGGTTTTGGGAAGGTCTCCTTGTCCATGCAAGGTGTCAAAGCTTCCTTTTGAGTTGTGCTTGAAAGTTAGCCCCATCGAGATCCCCTGCTCTATCCTTTTAGGTCTCCCTCCCTCCCGAGACGTGCGCATCCAGCTTTGTCCATCACCCAGCTGCTTCAGAACAAGGCTCGCTTGCCAGGACGAGCCGGGAAAATAGCTTAATAGTACCTAAAGTCCTCCGTGACCTCGCGGCCAGGGAAAGGAGAAGAGCTCTCACACCGCTGAGGATGCGGGGCTGGCAAGCTAAGGGCCGCGGAGGGTTCGCGGTCGGGTCCAGCCCTGCGGCGACGCGCTGGATGCTGCAACGCCTGCCGCTCGCTGCAGGCGCTTCCAGCGAAAACCCTTGCCAAGCCACGTGTTCGCGGCTGCCAACGCGCGCCCAACGCGCCCGCAGATGGGACGCTCGCCTGTGTGCAAACATTTACAAACACCTTGAGCGACTCGCGAAGCGGCGGCAGGTTGCTGGAGGCTGTCCATCCGCAGGGAAGGAGGCTCAGCGGCACGGAGAGAGGGTTTGGTTGAGCGGGAGAGGCTGCCGCGAGCGGCGAGGGAGAGGATGCGATTCTCTCGGCCGCCCTGCGCCGCGTGACGCCGCCGGTACCCCAGAGAAACATTTGAAAAGGAAAAGAAACAGCTCTCCGGATAAAAAGCTGGGAGTCGCTTCTTGTACCGCAGGATCTATTTTTATTATACAATTTCCACCCTTCAGTGGCTCAGATGTTTTGCCTGCATTTCCTTGCTGACCCTCAGGCCAATCCTCAAAACAATATTTGCTCAGGGTTTTGCGCGTGCGTGGGGCTTTTTTTTTCTTCTTTCTTTTTCTTTTTTTTCCCTAAATAAATTCAGGGCGGGTAAAAACTTTCCCTCTTTCTTGATTTATAAACGGGCTGGGGAGTGATCACGCATGCTTGTGCAAGAAGGCAAAGAGCGATGGGGAATTTCTGGGCCGCGATGCATGCGTTGGCGAGAGGAGGGATGGGTGCTTGTACCTGAGGACAACCTGCCTGCAGCCTGCCAGCTCCCAAGGGGCGAGAAACCTCCTCCAGGAATCGCCGCCCAGCTCCGTGCTCTCCCGTATCATCCCAAACCTGCCGGCTTCTCCAGCCCAGGGGAAGCTAATAGGACGCTCCTGCTTCAGGCCACACCGGCGGGGCCGGATTCGCCCCCGTGCCTCTTCCCGCAGAGCCGCCCCGCTGCCTGCTTACGCTTATGAGCTCCTTCAGCTTCCTTTTGCCTGGCCTTGCCTTCCCACCCTGCCTCGCGTCTGATTATATTGGGTCTGCATGTGTAAGTACAGCCTCCTGCCATCCTAATCATCTAAAGTGGCTATTTGAATAACAGTTGTCGGTGCCTGTAGTTTCCTGTAATTTCCAAAAGGAAACAAATCCATGCAAGACTGCAATTTTGCGCCTATGAATTTTGAATGAATATCTCGAAGAGCCTCAATTTCTCTCTCCCTTCCTTCCTCCCCTCCCCTCCCCTGCCTCCCAGACCCAGCTGAGCGAGACGCCGCCACCGAAGGGCTCCTTTCGGGGGCTGGATGTCGGGCTAGCCAGGCTCCATGCCTCCTAAAAGAGACACCAGCATTCAGCACGGTGCCGCCGGCAGAGCTTGCTCGCTCGAGGAGCTGGAGGAGGAAGGTGGCTGGATTGCACCCAACCCATGGGAGACCTGCTCCACAGCAGGGCATGGAGGCAGAAGCATCTTTCAAGCCTCAGGTTTTGGGATTTTTCCCCTGCGTTGCCACCTCCAAACAAAGCTTGGGAGGTCCTTCTCTACCCGCTAGAGCTCTGATGGTCCCTGCCCTCTGGAGATGCTGCTGCTGGGCCGTGCTCCTCACCTTCTGACACAGAGCAGCTGTAAGACATCTCTCCTCCAGAGTTGATTTCTGTGACGGCGACAGTCCCTATTTATAACCTTCTCCCTTTCAAGTTTCCCCTCCTGTTCTGCCGCATGCAGTTTTATGACAGTGAGGGTTCTCCTCTTTATGACATTGTTGTTTTTAAAGTGTTTTTATCACCTGGTTTTATTACAAAATTACCGTACAGCACCCCAAGTGCCACAGCAGCGAGGAGGGAGAGCGGCTCTGGAAATGCAGCAGCTCTTTCCCGAACAGCTTGCTGCCTCGCTGGGGAAGTGGCTGTGATTTGGTGATGGATGGAGCGCTTGTTATCCAGTATATTTTTATCCATAGATATATAAAGCACTTTGTGATCCCAGTGGATACAAGGCACTATATAAATGTAAATCATTATCATTATCATTAAATACCTTCTGCATCTTTTAAACCTACCAGTTGGAATCAAACACATAATGGGGCAGCTGGTATCTGGGCTTTCGCTGGTGAACCAAATGCGAGAGGTGTGATTTTTGTCTTTGTTAGCAATTAAATGTGATATCACGAAAGACTTTATTTTCCCTTTGCAATTTTTCATGCTGCCTCTGATTTGAAAGTCACTTCTCACCCACTATGAGAAATCTCTGCAGACTTCCCTAGCAACAACCTGAATAAGAAACAGCCACCTCGGGTACGCGGATGCTCCCCGGATTATCCGAACCCAGGCGTACGTCCCTGCCGCATCGCCGTGGGTTAAGGACAGTAAGAGGACCCCCCGCGTGCTGCTGGGTCACAGGGAGGAGAGTTCAGTTCCTACATGATTTATGACTCAAAGGAGAATATAGACACTTGTCTCCAAAAGTATGACTCCGCAGCATTTCTGCTCGGCTGCTGCGCGACCCCACAAAGAACTGACTGCACAAAACCTCTTGGATGTCATCCACGTCGCAGCCGTAACCGCAATGAACACAGGGCACATGGCAGATCATGTTTATAACCCAAAGTTTCCTGTTTCTGCTTCACCCCGGTTTTTCTTTTCTGTAGGGGAGGGATCTGAGCCTGGAGGACTCGCTCAAGGTCACGCACGGAGGCTTTGGCAGAGCAGAAATGAACCTGCGACTCGTGTGTTTCCATCCAAACCATAAATCACCGGATTCCCTTTCCGCCCACACAGCCAGGAGGACAAACCAAGTAGGGAGCACGCTGGCTGCCCCTTCCCTGGTTTTCCCACCAGTGCTAAGCCCATATTTTGTCACTAAAGCTCGTCTTCCTTCCTGCATCTCCAGCAAAGCCACCCGGCTGCTACCTACTGACAGCTCCTCCTGGTGGGAATTCATCTCCAGCTGCGTTACGCCCAGTGAGATCCTTCCACTCCAGTTTCTGCTTCCCACCCCCAGCTCAACAGGAACCTTGGAAATATCAGTCGCTTCTTGGGCCGCTGCCCGAAAGCTGGCTGCACTGATTGCCCTCAGGAGAGGGATTAACCCTATGGAAGCAGCACTGAAGTGGTGGGCAGCGTGGGGTGGGTGCTATGGTGGTGGGACCCCAGGAGACGTGTGTTTGGGAGTCAGGAGCTGAGTCTAAGCTGAAAGGCATCAGGGCACTTGCTAGGGAAGGACGCTCCACTGGCGTTTCCCAAAGGGAATGACTGATGCAGGGCCAGGCTACACTCAGCGCTGGGATGAAGGGCAGGTCCTGGTCCCAGGTGCTGGGGACCGGCTGTCCCGAGCACCCCAGGGGCCAGTAATCAGCAATAATTCATTTCCCCTTGTCATGACAAGCAGAAGGGGAAGAGTTGGAAACCTCTGCTGTGTCACGGGTCAGAGCCCTGGCCTTTAATCCATGTCCCTACTAACCTGCAAGCAGTGGCTTGCAAAGGTTTTGCAATATTTAGTTAAAGGAATAAGGTTTTTTCCTAGTTCCTGATTTTTTTTTCCCTTTTTTTTTTTTTCTTTCTCTATTTTCCCCAGCCTCTCATAAGTTGCAGCCTCCTGCTGCCCAGGGGAGATCTTCCATTTAGCTACATTTTCCTTTCTCATTTCATGCTGTAATGGAGATTCATCATAGGTGTTAAACCCATAACTTGCTGTGAATCCCTTGTCTCTCTCCGTGGAGGTCAGAGTTGAGCACGTTAGAAGAATCCGATAGCACGGCTTCATACCTGCCCCCAACCCGGGGGGGGAAACCTCACCCTAATTCCCAGGAGGGGGGAGAGAGGGGTCCTGGATGGGTGATGCAATGTCATGTCCATGCTTGCCCACCTCTCTTTGCCACCTAAAGTGGTCCCTCGTTTGTGATTTATCACCTGAAGTGATCCCTTTAGGCACTGCGCATTTTCTGCAGCCTCTGGGGTAGTGCCTCCTACACCCTGCTGGAGCTCAGCACCCAAACCATCGCCCAGTACCGCAAAACCAACCCACCTACTACCGAATTACGAAACCGCTCGTCTCACAGCAGCTTCTAACGCCAGCCTTGGCAAGGGACCGCACGGACCCAGCAGCCAAAACTCTTTGCACGCCCCGGTAAGGAAGCACCAGCCCAAGACAAGGCTCTTGGGAAGCAGCAGGGTGGTTGCTGTCATCCTCTGCACGGTCAACTCCTCATTTGAGCACACCAGGCGCCTTTTAACGTCAAAAAAAGAGTAATAGCCCCTTCCAGAAGGCCGTTTGTCCAACCTCTGCCTTAGCATGAGATGAATACCGCGGGACAGGGGAGGTGGTTTGCCCATTAATTACAAAGGACACCCACAGGTCAATCGTTAAGATGCAGCTATGCAAGTTTTGAAGGCCAAGCTGAGCTAAAAGGAACGCCGCAGCCCCAAAGCCATCCCCATCCTCCCATCGGATGGGAAGCCGACATCCATCAGACATGCTGCCAAGGTGCTTCAAAAGCAAACACCGCTCGGAAAAAACAGGAACAGCTAGCGTTGAGAAGGATTTGTAACAAGAAGAGAGACGCATCACAGGCTGGTGAACCAACCCCTTCTCCACCATGAACTGGGGAAGCTGGGAGCTGCGCTAGGAAGCCTGAACCCCATCGTGGCTGGCAGAGCAGCTCAGGAACGGACCCGGCGGGTACAAGGCTGGACGACGCTTAAAGGAAGGGGGGGAAAATGCAAGATATGGGAAAAGCAACCCCGGATAGGGCTGGCCAAGCTCTCAGATGCAAGGAAACACATCCCTCCAGGCTGGCCAGAAGCAGAGAGCTGATCCGGGCAGGCGTCCTCCAGCAGGAATGCCTCAACATCCTCTCCCGAAGCGTTTTCTCGGCTTCGGCGGCTGGCCCTGCGCAGCCCTGCCTTCATTTTTCATTAGGGCGGGGG